>CAUJNA010003752.1:300000-415028 GCA_963377175.1 Effrenium voratum | reverse complement strand
CCTGTCGCTTGCGGGCACGATGATTTCCTACCTCAAACTGCTTGGGCTGCGGAGCTTCAACCTCTGCCCTGCATGGCATGCCAAAAATTGGCAATGTATCTGGACGACCGTTCTTTGACGCTTCGGTGAGGGGTGTCGGCGGCACGGAGTCTAACATCACGGCTGCACCTGTGGTGATCACGCAATCGGCCTGAATGGGTTTTAACTTGAACACTGTGAACCCGGTCCATGCATCTCCAAGTGAGCGATTAGGTCGGCTACCAAACCAACCATCGTGGATGTTGTCTGCTTTGCCCCCCTGAAACACGGCACGAGTGGTGCGAGCTGCAGTAAATCTTTCTGAGGAAACGGGGCAATCCTCGACCTCTTTTGGGGTAAAAAGATTCTGCCTTGGCATGATATGGCATCGAACCAAACAGTTGGCATTTTCTTTGAACACCCAAAAATCTTCACCTTGCGATGTAGCGGCTGTCGCTGGCGCGGTATCGAAAAATGAGGCACCGGGTCTTGAGGGAGCGGGCTCCCCAGCTTCGGCTGCATCAAATTCATGCGCAACGTCTTCTGCACTAACTGCTATTTTAGGATCCTCCTCATGCTCGGATGCGTGGATTGCTCTGGCTAGCTCCTCATCCCCTTCAGTATGAACAATGGGAATGGGTTCCTTAGATTCAGTTTTGGCAGCGCTTTTTGCAGCTGCTTCAGCTCGATCTGCAGAAACAAGTTCGGAGAACCTCCTCTTGCATTCGGCACTGTGAATCTTGGAATGACCGGTGCATGCACGGTAACCTGGCGTTTCCTTGAACTTGATGATCCTCTCAACAGTTATGCACACGGATTTTGACTTGACAGCGGATGGAGTCGGTGGGGCCCCAAAGGGCGCCTCTCGCAGGGGCAAAGTTGGGGGATCTGACCCGTCTGTCTTGCCACCATGCAATGCTCTGTCTGCTGCTGCTGCGATCGGGAAGCTTGGGGGTCCGTCCTCAATGAACAATTCCGGTTCAGGAACATCGTGAACGGAAATGGAACCATCTTTACGGAAGGCTTCATAGTCCATGACTTTGACCACATTACGGTACCGCAACCCCGGATCGACCCTCCAACCCAAAAAGAGCGCTGGCGCCATGTTCGGATCGAGAGTGCGCTTGCCAGGAGTCTTGGTTCTGTACCAAACCAATTGCCCGAAACAGCATCTCCTCCCTTGGAACTTTTCCTTGGTGAGAGCTTCCCATTGGGTTTTACCGGGGCTGAATGGAGCAGGCCTGTCGAACGACATGGAGAGACATGCAAATGGGTAACTAAACGTGTGCAACGAATAGGGCAGCCCTGATTGCAAGTGGATGCTGCGACAGCATTCCTTCTCTTCGCGAATGTCGCGCTCCAGGACGGTGTTGTGTGGCCACCTGTTCGGCAAGCTTGTCTCGGGGACGAGACCGACTTCGTGGGCCGCTCCTTCGAGCTCTCCTGCTGCATCCATTTTTATTAGACATGCTGGCGGCGAATCAGTGGCCCGAAGGCCCATGAACTGACGGAAGTTCTTAACATGCGCTTGCGTGTCCCGCCTACTCACAGGGTATGCAAGGCGAACGCCTGAGAAAACATCACGTGCTACATGGTGAGATTTGATTCCTCCGAAACCTACTCCGAGATGTTCATCGCCCATGGCAAGAATCACGGAATCGGTAGCCAACTGCTGAAATGGTGCGGTTGGAACGTCGACTTTGTCGTCTGATCTAGCATCCTTTTTGTGTGCTACCCTTGCAGAAGTGGTCTTTGAGATGGAACACACCTTGCAAAACGGGTTCTTAGGGAAATGGGACCTCATGTGTTCAGGAGATTTTGCTTGCTCCTTCAACGCAGTATCGTGTGTCGGGTCGCCATCCCCGAAGGCGATCAACGGAAGTTCATCCTCGGGAGGAGGGGCTTCCTCGGCCGCTAGCATGTTCACAGGAACCTGATCTGACTCACCTTCATCTGACGCTTGGCACGAGTCATCGCACAGAGAAACGACATCGTCTTCGGCCGCGCTCATAGCAGCGGCTTCAATCGGCCAGAGGTGAGTTGACGACTCTGCCAACTTGGGTTTTACCACCTCATCATACTGGGGAACGTATTCCACTACCCTAGATGCATTAATGCGCGCGTTGCGGGGCACGTTAATCTTGCACCTACTAATGTCCTTTGGGGGAACAAGGTATGGAACATTTTCACGTGGATCCCAATGAAAAGGTGTCCTTGATCCATTACGGTCTTCCCGATGGATTGCGCTGGTGGGCAATCACGGAGGACGTACACCTGCTCTTCAGCAGGTATCACTCGGCTGTCCTCGAACCCTAATGAAGTAGTGCCTTGTTGGGCACCACCCCCAGTCGCAAAACCTACGGGTGTGCTGCTCTCGCGCACGCACTTGATCATGTTGCTATTCAAAGCTTGACGTCCGATCAAGTGTCTCCCTGCGGCAGTATCCCAAAGCCAACTGATGCTTGTCGTCAGAAGCGACGCTTGCCATTGCCGGAATGAGCTGTGCAACAGCTGCACTCGCCTTTGGCGGCGGCGGTGACAACAAACTTTTGGGCTTGGGACCAGTGTACTTGTTGGTATCACTGTGGAGAAATGCGCACTGTTTGGCCTTGCACGAATTATAGGCAAAAAACATGCATGGCGTCTTGGCTTTCTCTGCCGCGGTCATATTGGCTGTCTTGCTGATGGCCTTAGACCTAGGAGTAAGGTTATCGCTCGAACCACCCTTACCTTTGCCCTTGGGGGCTGGTGCTGCATTAGCTTTAGGAGGAGGCGGCTTTGGAGCTTTAACCTTCGGCGCAGGGGCTGCCGGAGTCTGCTGGTCAGCAGATTTATCCTTTTTGCTTTTCTTACTCTTCTTCTTGGGCTTGTCCTCGCTGCTTGCTGCAGGCATGGCATTAGGATTATTCCCCTGGGACATGACGGCTGGCTTGATTTGAAGACTTTTGTCAAACTCATCCCAGTTCCGCTTGTCCTGATGGAGCTCCAAGGCTAGATCAACCTTGGACCACAACCATTCCGGCTTCCTACGATGGCTGCCGATAGGGGCTTCCCGTGCCTTTTCTACCTTAGGCTTCAGCGCTGTGCACTTTTCCAGCTCATCCAACAGGTGATCAAACAAGGTTGTTTCCCTGGGTTGTTCTGCTACGGGGATTGCGGTCAGCACGTAAACGTACTTCTCCCGAAAGGCATCCAAGTCAGCAAGGGACGGGCCTGCAAGAGACAACTTTAACAAGTTACGGCCTCCTAAGGTCCCTATCCTACCTCGTTCCAACTGAAAGTGCTTGAAGATGGCACGCAACATGATTCTCCCTACGGGCATCCCACCTGATGAGATTCTCTCTTGTTCAACCATGTTTTGAAACAAGAGCCCGAACTTACCTTTGCGGCAGGTTTTATGGAGCTTTGCGGCTACTTCACGATCTAACCGTGGGAAACGCTTGTCCGCGATGAGTTCTTGCTCGGTGGAGGACATGCATGCTTGGGCCCACTGGTACACTTCATCTCCGGGGGTCTTCTGGAGTCGACCGATGGCCATCAAAACTTGATTGACGAAACCTCTAGCCTGACCAGCGTTCTCCGGAGGGGATGGTAGTACAAGATCCTTGAGATCCTTGACGCGGACAACGGACTCCTCGTATGCGGCGTGATCTACGGCGGTCATGCTTGCACTGGGATCGGCAGCCTGAGACGGGTAGAGCCTCCCCCGCCTCCCCCACCACCATTCATGGTGAGGTATGGGCAATCCGTGTCTTCATGGCTACCGCCGCAAACTCGACATTGTGGGGTATCATCGTCTCCATCGGAGTCTGATGATGAGTCGGAGCTAGCGGCCGATGGCGCTTGTGGGGATGACGAGTACAACCCTCCCAACATTGTGATTGGTACTGGCGGAACACGAGTGCCGTTGCCAGCTTTTGGCGGAGGCGGCGCCCCTGCGAGGGGCGTGGGAGGCGCTGGAGGTGGTGCGGCCGGAGGCGGAGGTGGCGGAGCCACTTGATTAGCAACCAATTGGGAACGCTGCTGAACCATTTCCGCTAACGCCGTCACTTGCACTCTCACATCGGCTTGATCCCTTGTACCGTCTCTACCCAACCCGCTAGTCCTCGACGCGCCGGGGGGCTGCGTCTCCAACAGAGGACGCTGCTCCTAGCACTGCCGAATGGCCTGCGAGATGTTGACTTGTTGCACCCCCACCAGGGTCCCTTGAATCAGCTGGGGCATCGTGACCAAGTCCTGAACTTTGAACAGAACCACACGGAGGGTCGGGGATAGTACTTGTAAAAGCATTCCCTTGCGACGATGCGGCACCGGAGGCATCTTGTGAATCTGAAACCTGAGGTGCTCCAACCGGCTGATGGGTTCCTGGGGGAACTGTGCCCTGACTTGAGGCTTTAGCCGCGCTTGTTTCCGTAGCTGTTTCGGCTATTGATGCGGCTTTTGGCGGGGACTCTTGAATCGGAACAGGGGTCGCGCGAGCTTGTTGGGTGAGGTGTGCAACAACACGTTCGAGATCACCAAGTCGTTGATGCATCACGGAATTTTCCTGGGACAATCCACGAATGGTATGCTCTTGGCTGGCAATGGTTTGTTCTCTTTGCGAGATTGCCTGTTGAGCCTCCTGAACAATGCGTTGAACCTCTTGCTGAGCGTCCTGTTGAGTGGCATTAACAACCTGTCGTGCGTTCTCGACATGGCCAATGGCTTCCTGTCGTGTCTGCTCGATTAGTTGCCTAGCCTGAGCCTCACTTTGTTGTGCTGTTTGTACAGCCTGCTGTGCTTGCGAAGCTAGCTGAGCGGCCTGAACTCTAACGTCTGATACTTCTCTTACAGCCCTTTCCCTGATCCATCCGGCCTCTTGTCTCGCCTGGTCGGCGGCCTGCTGTTGGTGCAAGGCGTGATTGGCTGCCTGAGCAGCGAGGTCGGATGCTCGATGAGCTTGCTGCACCGCAGCTCCAGCTATAAATGCCGCAGCGGGTGCGTTAGTCATCGGGTCAGGTAATTGCGATCCCTGTGAAGGAAACTGAATGGCTGGGGAAGCTTCGGATGATGTAGGTTCTGACACGATCGGACCACTCGGGGGTGATGATGGTCGTGTTTGGGCTGCTCGTTGAGGTGTGGATGTGCGAACTGTGGACATAGCTGCAGGAACCATGGCTAGGTCAGGGTCATCCGGTTCAGAATCCCTATTTGGGGTCGACCTTGAACGGGGTTCTGATGGCGGTGATAAGCCCGTTGAAGCCATGACACAGCGATGCAATTTTGCACTCACACGATGCTAGCTCCACGCGCTTTGAGCAGCGTGTCAAAAGGTGCTACGAGGAGATATCCCTGGATTGGCAGCTGGTTGCGAAACGCTCAAGTGAGCCACTCAAGAAAATACGCCCTGCTGCTTTGCACCTGATGAATTCTGTATTTGTAATTGTACTTGTAGATTGATTGATCCGCACTGCCGCACTATGGTGCTTTATCGAGGGATGTTGCCAAGCTGTATTGAGAATTTGTCTGCAAATCGAATGCCTGTAGCTGCAAAGATGCTGTACCGCGCAAAGCGACGGTTTTAACGGCTTGCAAAGAAAGGCTATCGAAGTACCCGATTGGCGGGCAACTGGGATGCAGACCGATGGAGTTCCTCGAGGTACTGCGATGGATGCAGGCCCCTTGCCGCCGGAATGAAAAGTCGATTCCGGGACTCGATGTACTCCCCAAGGTTCTCAAGTGCGTTGGCAAATCCGCTCGGCCCGAAATGCGGGAAGTTGCGGAACGCTGCGATGCCTGTCTTTTGAGCTTCACGGACAATCGCAGCTGTATCGTCGATGAGGGCGTGGGCACCCAGCCCCTGAAGGGCGTCTGCTTTGCCTCCCCTACCCAACCTTTCGTGTACGATTTTTATCGCAGAGAAAGTGAGTCCAGATGTCGTCCGCGCGTGCTCCAGGGCGACCTGGAACTCGCGGCGGCGATACTCGCTTGCAGCCCTGCCCACGAAGGATAGCACTATAAAATTTATAGGTGCGTAGTCGGCTGCAAATTGAACGAGATGCCGGATCACCTCCGGGTTGAGCGTCAAGAACTCCGTGCCAGTCAAGAGCGATGGTAAGCTCCTTGGGCGGCACAGGCGGCGGGGGTGGCGCAGGTGGTGGCCTTCTTGGTGGCGATCGAAAGCGTGTGCCAGCCTCGGAAGTTGCAGCGCTAGCAGCAGCAGCTTTAACGACCTGCGGCGGTGGCGGCTTGACGATGTACCCTTGTGGCGGGTTTGAGCCCGATTTGCTTCTGGGTTCGGCTTTGTTCAAGCCTCGCGGAGGCGCCTTGTACCCGAATGCACTCTGAGTCCGAATAGGAGACCTTGCTCGCGGCGGGGATTTCCTCGGAATATCTGCTTTTGCCGGCGCCGAAGAAGCTGCACGAGGAAGTTCCTTGGGCAATGGAGGCTTGCTGCCAAAAATGACCTTTGGTGCGGCCTTTGGTGGCGGCGGTTGAATTGCTCCAATCCTCCGGCTATGCAAAGCAATAGGCTCAGTGTGAGTCGGTGCCTCGTATACGCGCCGAGGCACGTAAGCTGACCTGCCAGTTCTGATGGATTCCGCGTCCTGCGGAGGTTCCTCTTCCGAGCTGTAGGCGTCGAGGCGATAGTGCTCCTCTGGCCCTGGGCGTCGATCTGGAGATCGTGATCGCGAGCTTGTGGATGATCTTCTTGGGGGATCTCTCCACGTCTCGTCCGCAAGCGAATACGGGTCAGCCTGACGGAGATGTCCGGATGTCCGCTGTGCTCGGCGGTGAGATGTCGCCTCACGTGGCTGTGAAGCCTCCCGAACGAGTACCCAAGTGCCGTGCTCGTCAAATCGTGTCACAGGGTATATACCGTTCTGTGGAGCCAATACAATGGGCCGTGTGGCAAGGGAAGTCCTGGATGGCCTGCCCTCCCGCGCAAGCGCGGGTTCAATACTGTGTGCCCGATGTTCCACAGGGGTAGCAGCAGTCGGTCCTCGTCTCGGAGGCGATGGAGACCTGGACCTTCGGGGCGATGGGGACCTCGATCTTTGCGGCGACCGTTCCCTGCTGCTCTCCCGCCGCGTTTCCGCAGCTCTAGCGTACACCCCGCGAAGCGCTGTCTTGGCGGCGCCCCGCATGTCTTTCCTCTGCTGATGGTCGGATGCGAGGCAATGGAGTGCGCGAATCTTGTAGCCAGGATGAAGCTGAAGGAGGCGTCGGAGGGCGTAGCCAGTCCGCTGCACTGCTCGCTGCTTCCGCCGCGCCAGAGGCTGCGGCTTTATCCTGAGATTGCACACCTTGCGGCAAGACCACACCTGCGGTTTCAACCGATGCGAGACGCTGCTGATAAGCGTTGTCCGCGGCCTGGATCACTTCGAAGGCCTCTTGGTCAAAATCCCACAGGTGCCAACTATCCAATGACTCACGCCAGGAAAAGAGCGCCTCGATCTGTTGCTTCGAGGCGTCTGCAAACTTGACCCACCGGAATCGTCTGTTCTGCCGTTTGTACTCGTCAACGACGATCTGTTGCAGAGTGTTGAATAGACGGGCACGCGGCCCTTTCCCGAGTGCCGCGGTGAGGGCCGGCTTCCATGTGCGACCAAACGGTCGCAGTCACGGAGGGGTTTGTTTACCCGAAAAGCGTTACGGCTGATAACCACTCAAAGGAGAGGGAAACACAGTTTTGTCAACAACGGGGAAACCCGGGACCTTAAAAGGAACGAACCCCTCCGTGACTGCGACCTCTCCCTTAACCTTGTGGGTAGCGCGAGCAACGCGCTCTTTTCAGCACTTGAGCCAAATGACATGCGGACATGTCATCTGGGTCCTTGTCATGTTTGTACATCATGCAACTTGTTGTACCTCTGGGCCATAAATGTCATCGTGATAATTGACTATACCATGTCACATATGTATACATCTACATACATACATGCATGCAACATGTATACCCTCGATCATGGATCTCTGCGGAAGACCTTGTTTGTTGGCTGCATCTGCACCTCAAAATCGCAGACACCTGGCTTGATCCAAAACACACACCACACCATCGGCCCAGCTGTCCCAAAACACACCATGGC
This sequence comes from Effrenium voratum, assembly GCA_963377175.1. Taxonomy (NCBI): domain Eukaryota; class Dinophyceae; order Suessiales; family Symbiodiniaceae; genus Effrenium; species Effrenium voratum. The sequence goes on along the minus strand of CAUJNA010003752.1, from coordinate 406,941 downwards.
TTCAATATGCTTCAATGCATCTAATCCTTCAAACCCTTTTGGCCAACCGCAAAAATGCACAGAAACCATGGCTTCACCCTAAACCCTAAACCCCAAACCGTAATGATCCAGAAATCCCGGAAAAATGCGGAGAACCAACCGGAAAACCAGGGAACCCAAGACCGACCCTCGGCGCCTGGCGTTGGCCCTGGGACTGCGGCCGCACGGCCGGCAGATTGGCCTCGCGCGCTCAGATTGGACTGGGCCAAAATAGAGGGAAAAAGCTTTGAACACGAACCATTGAAACAAACCTGGAAAACGTGGTACCCACCCCCCTTTTGGGCTGAGCGTCCTGGACTTGGTGCCAAATATTGAGACAAAAAGCTCGAAAACATGACCAACCCCCCCCGCCCCCGTTTGGGGCTTCCTGACACATGGCCATGGGTCAAAATCCCGTGCCCCCAGTGAAAATCCCAATCCCAACCCAACTACAATAGGTTCTAACATGGGTGGTAAATTCACCTACCAACCAAAATGGGATCCCAAAAAGGTTTTGACAACCACAGCCACATATCCAATTGCCCGCGGATTTGGCACCAAGAACGGGCCTCGCGATCATCCAGCCTGGCCGGAGAGAATTTCCCAACCGATCCTTCGAGCCAGCGGCCATGTCCCAGTTACCAAGAACCAGAGGGGTTCCCACCCCCGAACCAAGCTAATGAATTCGCCTCCAATCCCCCCCCCCCCCAACAGCCTGCCAGCCCAGGCCCCGGCGCATCTCCGGGCATGCCAGCCACTAGGAGCGTGCCAGACTGGTCTCAAGCTACGCCAGCTACTAAGCCTGTCTGACGTGCCCCCCTCAGTCCGGCTGCCCCAGCAGCTCAGCCCAGGCTGGCCAGGCCTTGACCTCCTGCTCGCGTCAAGTCATCCAGCACGCCCTTCAGCGCAGTGTGAGACTGGTCTCAAAGTATGCCAGCCTGAGACTAGCCTCAGGCCCAGTCCCTCAGCCCGCCCTGGGCCTCAGGCCCAGCCCAGCCAGCCTCAGGCCCAAGTGTGTATGAAACAGGCCTTGCCCATCCAGCAACCCGCCCAAGCACAGCTCATCAGCCCAGCCCGCCCAGGTTCCAGGCGCAATCAGCAGCGTAGTCCGGCTGCCCGGCAGCCAGCAACCCACCCATGGCTTCCTGCTCGCGTCTGGCCAGCAGCCCAGCCCCCTTCGGCGTGAGACTGGTCTCAAAGTATGCCAGCCTGAGACTAGCCTCAAGCCCAGTCCCTCAGCCCACCTGCTGGCGTGTAGCTCAGCCCAGCCCGCCCAGCCCAAGTTCCAGGCGCAACCAGCAGCGTAGTCCGGCTGCCCGGCAGCCAGCAACCCACCCATGGCTTCGCAGCCTCGTGGCTGAGACTAGCTTCAGGCCCAGCCCAACCAGCAACCCACCTCAGCCCAGCCTGCCCAGCCCAGGCCCCGGCGCATCTCAGGGCATGCCAGCCACTAGGCCGCCCCAGCTCCCAGCCCACCAGCAGGCTCAGCCCAGCGTGCCAAGGTCAGGTTTGTCTAACGTGTCTGAGACTGGCCTCAGGCCAACGACCAGTCTCAGCTACCAAGCCTGTCTGACGTGCCCCAGCCCCCCAGTCCGGCTGCCCAAGCAGCTCAGCCCAGGCTGACCAGGCCTTGACCTCCTGCTCGTGTCTGACCCTTCCCTCAAACTAGGCTGGGCCGAGGCGGGCAACGCGAAGCGTTTACAATAAAGGTTACCTGAGCCATTTGGAACCCAACAAAAAGTCCAAACCAAACCAAAGGTAGATGTATTTTTTTTGACCCTACGTGTCCATCACACTGTGGCCCAAAGCAATTCGCCCCTGAATCAGACTCCTTGCGCGAAGGTATGACTCCTCGCGGAATGGTTTCCCCAACCCTCCCCGTGAGTGTCCTTCCGGCCAATTGAGCCACAATCAACATCTGGTACAGCAAAGTCTACCCATGAAAGAACAAAACAAAAGGGTCCAGTGTCTGCCACTATATATTGAAGGTTATTCAGGGACTCGTTGGTGGACATCATTTTCATGGCAATGTTTGTCCACTAAGCACTTTGGAGGGGTTCCCTGTTGCAATTCACACATGATATGGGTGCGCATAGTTTTGTGATGTTCCTTTTTCGCTTCCCTTTATTAAAACCAAGGTGGACAGGGTCTCAACGAAACACACTGCATCGCCATGATGTTTGATGAGGAATACCCTCCCAAATGGTTGGCGGAAACACATCCCCACCAAAAAGATGTCCACCAAAGGGTCCCCAGGTTCGAATTCACACTCCTGCGCATTTGTCTCAAGAAATGAGACCCCCCCCCCCGGCAAGGAAAAATAAAAGACACGGAAAGTTCCCGTTTGCCTTTAAAACGATCCGACAAACCCAAAAGGGTACCCTCAAAACAAAGGCATGCCCTCATTCATGATCCCTCTTTTGATGTGCCTTCAAGACGAACCGACCAGCCCAAAAGGGGTACCGGGTACCCTCAAAAAAAGACACGCCCACATGACAAGGAGTCTGTCCCCTGAGAAACTCTTCCTGGAAGCAGTCCGCTGGCCTGGCAAGTACGGGCTTCTCCCTGGCAGTAAGTGGCAGCATGGAAGCCATGGCAAGCTGCCTGCTATCTGGCATCATATGGGTTGCTCGGTTTGGCCGCAGTTCAATGGGTGTGTGTGTGTGGGTGTTTTCTTGAGGACCCCACAAAATGGTTGGTATCCTTCTGGTTTCCCGTTAAAACCAACCAAGAAGGGTAGCGCAACAAGAAGACAGACCCTGATGGACTTCTAAAACTAAGCTGTAGCTAGGAGGCTTATGGCCTATGTGTGATCAAGTGAGGTAAGTGGCTTCGGGCAAGATGGCGCCCGTTGAGTCTTTTGCCCCAGCGAAACCCGTGCGTTGGAGTTCGAAGCGTCTTGTGCTGCACTATGTCTGCCAAGTGGCATTCAGTGGCTGCGGTCACAGATATATTGCAGTCATCAGTGCCACCAGCGAGATGCTCCACCGGAAATTCCTGGCTCCATGCAGAATTCCATGGACAAGCAGCCACAGCTTGCGAGCTTGAGAAGTGTGAAACTGAAATTGTTGATCCTTCCCAAAGGCCAATTGAACGCCACCCCGTGCCACTTCCAAAAAGACTGAGGACAAAAGGAACCCATAGGAGGCGTCTGATTTTGGGCAAAGGGAAACTTACAGGACACAGCAATCCATTCAACTGGTCCCCTTATTTTGCCATTGTCACCAGCGCCCCTCGAGTGCTTACAAAAAGGGATGTAACCCTCCAAACTAGTGGGTGTCAATTGATGTGTTCAAGTTTTGGTCTTAATGTTGACCCGGATTAAGAAACCCGTCCCATCATTAGGGGGTGTTCCCTCCAAGAGTGATGAATCCCCACAAAGGGACACGCCCCTATTGAACAACCATAAAATTATTAATCCGGGTTTAACATTATACCAAAAAACAAGGGGGGGGGGGGGAAAAACAAAAACTACTCAAAAAACCGGAATCAGAAGGACCCCCGGTGAAAAGCCTCCCACTCTCAGCCGCTCTCAGCCCTGGGCCCAAAGCCCTGCCCGGTCGCAGGCGGAGGCGGCAGAGGCATGCGCCGAGAGCCTCCGAGACGGACGCGCGCGCGCGCCGCGGCCCTTTGCTCAGCTTCCCTCGGGTGGCTTGCCTGTGGCTTGGAGATTTTTGGGATTTGAACCACATTTTCCAGATTCGGGATTCGGGAGTCGAATCAAATTCTTGGGATTCGGGATTCGGGATTCGTGGCTGGGAGGTGAGAAAAAAACGCTCACAGGCCAGGCAAATGCAAAATATGAACCAAAGGGCTACCTGACAAATGGCGGCTACCAACATGTCGTGGTCATTTGGGATAGGCCGACAATTTCATTGCCGAAGATGCGTTTTGGCTTAAGGCTACCCGACCTTTGTGGTTAGTTGAAACAAAAATGGTCGACCCAGAACCATGTAAAGAACTAAGAAGACGACCGAAGCTATTTATGGCTGGGATCATCCCTTACTAACCTTCACTTACCTGGATGTTGATTGTGGCTCATTTGTTTTAGGCCAATAATTTGATTGTGGTGCGTTGCTAGGACAAAATCCCTTTTGCCGCTGGGATGGCCGAAGCCCTATGAACGGATAAACGCCAAATCCCAAGTTGTGATTCTCAATTCTCGATGTTTCAATTTTCATCTTTTTGATTATGTTTAGAAAGCATCAGCTGGTGGCGCAGGGTTGCTCCAAAGCGCATAATACCTCGGTTGCTTTCTGCTCCCCTGCTAAGAGTTTAACTTTTAGTGGTTTAGTGGAAACCCAATAGTTGGCAGAAAGTTAAAGTCCTAACAGCCAAGCAAAATGCACCAAAGATACATTAATCCTGATCCCAGGGACTGAACATCCAGCCCGCCCAAGTCGGGTGCCATTCGACCGAAGCGCTCGGCGCAAGTGGGTAGGCACTTGGTCCACGAAATGTAAATGGAAACCGCGGAAACCTATACCCAAACCAAGGTTTTCAGGTTTCTGACCCTTGCAGTTTGAGAGTAATTTGGAGGAAACCTATACCAAACCAAGGTTTTGAGGTTTCGGATCTGACCGCAGTTTGAGAGTAATTCGCCGGAAGCAACCCCAGAAAACCGCAAGGCCCAAGTCGGTCCTATCGTTTGGCCGACCGAGGGGTCGTATCCGGCAAAGCGATAAGGGCCTACTCAGAACCGATGCCCTGCTAATATTGCCCAGTGCTCATTGGATGATGTCGAGAAGCCGACCGATTTTCAGGCTTTAGGCTTTCCTCAGCCCAGCGGCCTTGAGCGAAAAAAGGGAACGGTGCGAGCCCCGTTTTGGTTACATGGCTGTGGGTCAAAACCAATGGTACCGTTTTGGGGTAGGTGAACTCACCACCCATTTTGGATCTTATTTTAATGGTTGGATTGGCATGTTCACTGGGGGTACGATTGGATTTCGACCCATGGCCCAGCCACATCTGGGGTCCCGAAACCACCAAACAACAACTTGGTTGACGTTGGAAGGGGAGCAAAACAAATATATATTTTCAGTTAAGTGGTTGATTTCAATCACTAAACCACAACACGAAAAAATGGGAAAATGTTTCCCAACAACCACCATGCCAAAGAGCCTCAGGGCAATGCATATGGCTATGGGTCAGAAATTGGTACCCAAAAATGGAACTCCGGTACCAAAATGGTAAATGGAACCATGATGAACCATGAAAAGGGAGTTTACAGGGGGCCACGCGCAACTTTCCCTCGCCATGGCCATACCCACTTCCCCATGTGCCCGCGCACCCAGCTGCTGGCAAGTCAGCTGCTGGCTGCAGAAGTGCCTGAGCCACAAGGGTCGACACTTGAACGGTCGTCGCTTTGGTTTGAAGGAAACCAAAGGAACCCCGATTTTTCGATACATACCCACTTGACTTGTTGGTTTGTTGACTTGGGCCAGCTATGCTCACCCGGAAATCCGGAGGGGATCTTCTCGTAAAGAACCTTCATGTGCTACCCAATAGCAAGGAACCTTCATGTCGTTACCCCATCGGTGAGCTTGTGAACTCAGCCTGTGTCCCTGAACTTCAGGACCCTGGGGCACGCGCCACCGCCTGACGCCAGGCGGCCGCCCGTGTGCATGCAGCAACCTCAGCCCGCGCCTACGAGTTGGCAAAGGTACCAAGCTGCTTGCCACTCAAACGGCAAGTGATACCCAGCACGGGGTTGCTTTACAAGGGGTTGGGACAAATGGCTATGGGTCAAAACCCTGTACCCACAGTGAACATCCCAATCCCAACTAAAATAGACTATGGTACCATTGGTGTTGACCCACGGCCAAATCACGAAAAATGCGAAAGTCCAGCAACTCGAGAGCCAAAGGAGAAGTGCAGGTTCCTTGACGTACTGATCTTGGGTTCCCGCTACGGGGATTGAGAAGCTCCACCAGCAATCCGGCATTTTTCAGACGTTGCGGCGTACTTCCACAGAAAGTCGTGTTTTGAGCTTAAAGCTTCGGGGTTAGGCTTAACACAGCACCTTGCCCTCTCTTCCCATCATGGAGGTGGCGACCTGTTTAAGGGTGATGCACGCCCATGGTGAGAAAGCTTTGGATAACACTGATATCAGCAAATAAAGTTAAACACATTGGGCCAGACTTGGACCTCCTGCGCAAAAAGCTAACCTTTTGATGGTTGCAAGGGAGAATGGAGACAAACCCAAAGGCAAAAGAGTTCAAAGCTAAGTTTCGTCTGGCAACTCGTAGAAGCTCAATCTGGGGACTGGGAATCACATGAGTCACTACATCGATTCATTTCTCGCGGCTCGGCCAACCACCTGGTTGAAGCAATGCTGTTCAAACCGCCTCCTTTTGGTTCCCTTCAACTTGGTCCGCAGGCTGTTTGCTTAACAAAAATCAATCCAAATGCTGCGCCAGCCTCAGTAACTCCTTGAAATAAAGGTAGCTTGCTCCCTGGAGAGGCAAAAAGATAAGGGGCCCAGGGCCCATGTTCTACCCTTACGTTTCATGAATTCCCAGAGGCCCCGGCCACGGGACCAACAGGCGGCACTTGTTTCGTGGGTTTCAAAGGGAACGGGTCCCTGGTCCAACTTGAGGGGGACGAAAGCTAGCAACTGTTGTATGAGACGGCTCGGAAACTGAATAGATTTACTAAAGCTAAAGCTAACGTGAAAAGGCTGGTCAAAAATAGGGTAACCCCAAAATGGCACCCTGGTGAATGGAAATGACTAAAACCTGTCCCCTGGTGGTTTAACAGGAATCCTTACATTGTACACCTGAACATTGCCTTGTAAATTGTGGTTTCCCTTTATTTTGGTGGAAAAAGCCATGTTTCAAATGGTTGCAAAATGTATCTTTCAAGGAGCCCTGTTTAATTTTGACCCATACCCAAAAGGAAAAAAGGAAGCAAGCCACGGGCGGTCCGAGAGCAATATTCGCTGAGAACCTGTCCGCCGCAGAAAGCGCTAACCAGTCCACCTCCACGGCAGCGTCACCTGGTTGAGCCGGTGAAAAACGGTGAAGCAAAAGCAGTCGGCGAACCTAAATGTGGAAAAATGGAACCTGGTGCGAGTATGGTTGACCATTCTTAGTAGGTCCCGAACTCACCAAACAAGAGAAAGGATATCATGTATCAGTGAACAACTTGGGTCGTACGTGTTTAAACTAGTTGAATGCGGTTCTCATGCCAGCAGAGGCAAGTAACGACCGCGCGACAAGATGCGAGTTTGAATGCGGCTTGATCTAGACCTGGACCTCCAGTGCCCGTGGGAAGAAAGCAGGGCATCATTTTGGGGAGACCCACCTTCTCCCCCCACCTTTCAAGCATGACAGTTAGAATCATGTGTTTCTCACAGAGTCAGGTGCAGTTGAAAGCAGGTGCATCCGCAGATTGCCTGGTCGGATCTGATTTTAACGCGAGCCTTGCTTTGAAACAAAGGAAACAACGGCACCGCTGACAAGACTGAGGATTGGCTGTAGATGCAGCACGGCTTATTTTGGTAAAATGAGCAGAATCAGGTTTGTGGCAAAACAGCCAGTTGGCACCAAGCCCATGAATGCGCCCTTCAGGCACATTCACGGAACTTGGCCACTTGCATCCATTGCTTCTGGGTTCTTGAACATGGGGTTGGGTCGCTGATCCGTAGCGGGACAAACCTATTTCAAACGGAACCACGCACCCAAACCCTTTGACTCTCGCTTCCAGCACTGCCTCAAAGGTTTGCATACTGTGGATGGACGAAATCCTGCACCACTGTAAAACCACAGGGAGCCATTGTTTGCTGGGTATTTACAAGGGAATCATCAATCCAGGGTTTCTTAGGTGATTTCGTCCATGCATAGTAGCTTTTGCCACCCGAATCCGCCAGGTAAAGACACCATGCTGAAGTTGCCTTTTCGGGGATCGTAGGTCCTTAGGTCCTCCAGTGGAGAGCTTAGAATAAGGGTATCAACTTTTTTCTGTAGTCAATCTTAGTAGGGGAACCCTCCCAAACAAACAAAAAATGTAAAAGGGCACCAATTGCTGGGGGACCTAGTTACCCAACCAATAGGTATAGTCACCACACAATCCTCCATTTGCTTCAGTCCCCTGGAAAAAAATAAAAATAAAACGTATGTCCAGTAGTGATAGATTCCCTCTAAAAACCGACAAAAGATGGTAAAAGGGCACCAATTGCTGGGCACCAATTATTTGCTGGTCTCTGGGACTCACAACCCCGGCCTTGCATCTCCGCCAGGAGCCGCACTGCCGAAGACCAGTCCATCGCCTGAAAAGCCGAAGGGCGAAGGCATCGAGACGCATCGAAGCTCCAAATGGCGGTGGTGGTCAAAAATTGGGTAACCCCAAAATGGCACCCGATCGGTCAATGGAAATGACTCAAACCTTTTTTTTCTGGTGGTTTTACTTGTTGAACCATACCCAAATTAGTTCGATCAGTTGGGTGAGCCTGTACATGGCACAAGTCCAACCCACTTCGGCTTAGTCATCCCATCTATGTACCTATGCAAAGGGAATTGAAGTGTACTATCTACGTTCAGCCTGGTGTAGTATGCCGACACTATGCTTGATGGACTGACACTCCGTGTTCTTTTTCGTTCGTTGAAAGCTAACCCAAAGGAATGGCATGCGAATATATCGCGGGCCATGCAACTGTCATGTTAGGTCATACAGCCATTGACGTTTGACCGGAACACATGGTCATGGGAGTGTTTGGTTATTCCCGCGTGTTGTTGAACAAATATGGGCTTCAAATAAGTCTCAAACGCAAATGGCCGGGAAAGGCAACTAGAAACAAATGAAAGAAGAAACAAAGACCGCACGGCCACACAGGTAGATTTGGGCCAATCTAGAGCAAAGACTCCTTTTAGTGGATCATTCAAATGTGGACACACCGCCGGGAGACTAGCACCGTTGCCCCTGGCAGTGCGGTTTTAAACAGCCGACCGCTCCAGTGCCCTCAGAAAACAGGGTCTAGGTCCCTAAAATAGTCGAAATGGAATAACTAAAAAATTAATCACAAATCACAAAGAAAGGGACAAAACTCCCCTCAGAAAGCTTCTTACCTTCTTAGAAGGTGGTCATAAAAGGCGGTGTTCTGCGAACCATTCCTGCGGCTGAAGGGTAGAGTTGTCAAGGGCCAATCATAACCCTACTGTGGATGGCTGCGAAATCCATTTCGCACCACCTAAGAAACCCTGGGTTTCAACCATGTCTGGTGCAGGATTTCGTCCATCCGCAGTATGTTGACGCGCACACACACACACACAATACTCTGGAAATATTGCAATAACAAACGTAATGGTTATTCCCCTGTAGATACCAACAAACAAAGAAGAGGTGCAGCATGGTTTCAAAGAGGATTCACAATTTGTAGATTCATGATTTGATTCCCCTGTAGATACCAACAAATGTTCTGGTTTCAACCATGGTTTCATTTCGTGGTGCAGAAAAAATGGTCCATCCACTTCCAGTTGCTGAGCAGTCCCCTGAAAAAAAAAAGCATGATATTTCCACTAGTGCTAGATTCCCTCTAACAGCCAACAGGTGAAAATGAAAAACATGAAGCAAATGGAAGTGGGAGCTTAATTCACTTGCTTGCTTTCTGCTCCCCTGAAAGTTTTCAACTTTAAGCTTTCACCACCGAAAGCTTTCACTGGCTCTCCATTCACTGGCTCCCCTAAACTCCCCTAAACTCCCCAAAATGAGTTGGCAAAAAAGTGACTTCATGTCCTAACCCCCCTTGGCAAAATTCGAACCAAAGTTTGGTTTCATACCGAAAACCCAAAATGAGTTGGCAAAAGTGGCTTCATGTCCTCACCCCCCTTGGCAAAATTCGAACCAAAGTTTGGTTTCATACCGAAAACCCAAAATGAGTTGGCAAAAGTGGCTTCATGTCCTCACCCCCCTTGGCAAAATTCGAACCAAAGTTTGGTTTCATACCGAAAACCCAAAATGAGTTGGCAAAAGTGGCTTCATGTCCTCACCCCCCTTGGCAAAATTCGAACCAAAGTTTGGTTTCATACCGAAAACCCAAAATGAGTTGGCAAAAGTGGCTTCATGTCCTCACCCCCCTTGGCAAAATTCGAACCAAAGTTTGGTTTCATACCGAAAACCCAAAACGAGTTGGCAAAAAGTGAATGCATGTCCTAACCTCCCTCAACATTCGCACCAACGTTTTCATACCGAAGACCCAAAATGAGTTGGCAAAAAGTGGCTTCATGTCCTAACCCCCCTTGGGAAAATTCGAACCAAAGTTTTCATGGCCGGGCGTGACGTATTAGACGCTCGCCTTAAGAGTTCAAGCAACCTGGGAATTTTCAAGTACTGTGCATAGGTGTCATTTTAGGGGAAATAGATGGGTTTCCCTGGTAGATGATTGAACCACCAGGACAACCAGGAATCGCCATCTATGCAAAACCACCGAAAAAGGACCAACCCTAAGCCAAGACTAAAACCCCAAGCCCAAACCCCTGAGCCTAAACCTAAACCCTCTAATATGCGACGCCCGCCTTTTCCATCCCGAAAACCCGATGAGTTGGCGCATGGACGTCATGAGGTCTCAGGTCTCAGGTCTCCGCGCCCGGCCGCAGGCGCCCATGGCTGCAGAGTAGGTGGGCGCCACCCGGGCTAGGCGCTGCTCCTCCTCGGATGGGATGGGAAGATGGGAAGCTTCCATTCGGTGAAGACCCCTGGATTTTTTAAGTAGAGTGATAAATTCCCTTTAAAACCAACAGGTTTTTATATATATATATACTCGTAAGCAAATGGAAGGGAGCGTGCACTCAATTCCACCCCCCTTTAAAGAGAAAACAAATCAAAAAGCAAAGGGGGGGGGCAAAAGAAAAGCACGGGACAAAACAAAGAGAAACCGAAAGGGAAGGCATGCTCAGCTCAAAGTGAGTCAATGTTGGGTCTGATAGCCCCCCTCTTCTGCCCCCGCCTTCTGTGCCCCGTGCCACTGGTCACCGTGCTTCTCTTTGGGGGGAAAGTTGGGGGGCTGGACTTGTAGCAAACTGGCATAGTATTGCCAATCCAATTTCCCCCCCCCAAAATCCGCCGACCCTTTCTCTAAAAAGGGGAGGCGCACGGGAAGGGTGGTTGGCGCATAAGTATAACCAAAGTTTCACCCTCATCAGCATCAGCAGCTGCAGCTACGATAAATGTTATCGTCACGGTCATCGTGATCATCATCATCCTTATCATCATCTCTTTCTTATTCTCTTATCCTTATCATCATTATCATCATGGTTGTCGTCATCTCTTATCACGCAGCATTGGTGATGCAGAGGATGCTGCGACGATAATTATCATCACAGCCGTTAGTGATGCTAAGGATGCTACGATGATAGTTATCATCCTTGTCATCATCTTTCTCATCATCTGATCATCACCTAGCATCATCTGATATCATATTACATATTATATGTAGAAATCAAAAGGGACGTCAGACATCCTTGGCAATGCAAAAGATGCGATGATGATAGTTATCAAGGAACAAGTAGTGTTGCGGAGGATGTTGTGATGATAGTTGTCATGACGCGGGTGATAACCATCAGCACGCCCCCATTATCATCCTGGTCGTCGTCATCCCTTTTCGCGCAGCATTGGTGATGCAGAGGATGCTGCGATGATAGTTGTCATCACAGCCGTTAGTGATGCTAAGCATGCTACGATGATAGTTATCACCCTCGTCATCATCTTTATCATCATCTGATCATCACCGGGCATGATCCAATATCTTATTATATATAGAAATCAAAAGGGACGTTAGACATCCTTGGCAATGCAAAGGATGCGATGATGATAGGTATCAAGGAACAAGTAGTGATGCAGAGGGTGTTGTGATGATAGTTGTCATGATGCGGATGATAACGATCATCAGGCCCGTGCCATTATCATCATGGTCGTCGTCATCTCTTATCAGGCAGCATTGGTGATGCAGAGGGTGCTGCGATGCTCGCTATCATCACAGCCGTTGGTGATGCTAAGGATGCTACGATGATAGTTATCATCATCGTCGTCATCTTTCTCATCATCTGATCATCACCTAGCATCATCTCGTGTCTTATCATATCTTACTGTATATAGAAATCAAAAGGGACGTTAGACATCCTTGGCAATGCAAAGGATGCGACGATGCTAGTTATCAGGAAACAAGTAGTGATGCAGAGGATGTTGTGCTGATAGTTGGCATGATGCGGATGACAACGATCATCAGGCCCGTGCCATTCTCATCATGGTCGTCGTCATCTCTTATCAGGCATCATTGGTGATGCAGAGGATGCTGCGATGATCGTTATCATGACAGCCGTTGGTGCTTAGAGCATCCAATGATGTCCGTTGGACATCGTTTCTACAAACGACGCCGTCTGATGCCCCCTGTTGCGAATGATACACTTTGGCAGCAATTCAGCCGCGATTTGGCGAGAATTCGGCCGCGATTTGGCGAGAACAGCCGCGATTTGTATGCCTGGCTGTGTTTGGCATCGTCAGATGCCGTTTGCGCAAAAAGGTGTCCAACGCACGACGTTGGATTGTCTAAGTGATGCTCAGGATGCTACGATGATAGTTGTCATCCTCGTCATCATCTTTCTCATCATCTGATCGTCACCTAGCATCATCTCATATCTTACTATATATAGAAATCAAAAGGGACGTTAGACATCCTTGGCAATGCCAAAGATGCGATGATGATAGTTATTAAGGAACAAGTAGGTTTGCAGAGGATGTTGTGATGATCGTTGTCACGACGCGGATGATAACGATCAGCACGCCCCTATTATCATCATGGACGTCGTCATCTCTTACCAGGCAGCATTGGTGATGCAGAGGATGCTGCGATGATAGTTGTCATCGCAGCCGTTAGTGATGCTAAGGATGCTACGACGATAGTTATCATCCTTGCGATCATCTTTATCATCATCTGATCATCACCTGGCATCATCTAATATCTTATTATATATAGAAATCAAAAGGGACGTTAGACATCCTTGGCAATGCCAAAGATGCGATGATGTGGTTATCAAGGAACAAGTAGTGATGCAGAGGATGTTGTGATGATAGTTGTCATGATGCGGATGATAACGGTCATCAGGCCCGTGCCATTATCATCATGGTCGTCGTCATCTCTTATCAGGCAGCATTGGTGACGCAGAGGCTGCTGCGACGATCGTTATCATTACAGCCGTTGGTGATGCTAAGGATGCTACGACGATAGTTATCATCCTCGTCGTCATCTTTCTCATCATCTGATCATCACCTAGCATCATCTCATGTCGTATCATATCTTACTATATATAGAAATCAAAGGAGACGTTAGACATCCTTGGCAATGCCAAAGATGCGATGATGATAGTTATCAAGGAACAAGTAGTCATGCAGAGGATGTTGTGACGATACTTGTCATGACGCGGATGATAACGATCAGCACGCCCCTATTATCATCATGGTCGTCGTCATCTCTTTTCGCGCAGCATTGGTGATGCAGAGGATGCTGCGATGATAGTTATCATCGCAGCCGTTAGTGATGCCAAGGATGCTACGATGATAGTTATCATCATTGTCATCATCTTTATCATCATCTGATCATCACCTGGCATCGTCGAATATCTTACTATATTTAGAAATCAAAAGGGGCGTTAGACATCCTTGGCAATGCATAGGATGCGATGATGATGGTTATCAAGGAACAAGTAGTGATGCAGAGGATGTTGTGATGATAGTTGTCATGATGCGGATGATAACGATCATCAGGCCCGTGCCATTATCATCATGGTCGTCGTCATCTCTTATCAGGCAGCATTGGTGATGCAGAAGAGCTGCGATGCTCGTTATCATCACAGCCGTTGGTGATGCTAGGGATGCTGCGATGATCGTTCTCATCCTCGTCGTCATCTTTCTCATCATCTGATCATCACCTAGCATCATCTCATGTCTTATCATATCTTACCATATATAGAAATCGAAAGGGACGTTAGACATCCTTGGCAATGCAAAAGATGCGATGATGATAGTTATCAAGGAACAAGTAGTGATGCAGAGGATGTTGTGATGATACTTGTCATGACGCGGATGATAACGATCAGCACGGCACCATTATCATCATGGTCGTCGTCATCTCTTTTCGCGCAGCATTGGCCGAGGGACCCCTATGTAGGGGGGAGGGGGGACCCCCACGTACATTTAAGCTGCGACCACAATCCTACCGCACCCCCCCCAATATACATAAAAATCCGCTTTTGCTGGGTTTTGCCCCAAACATCAGCAAGAGACCAAAGCCAAGCAGGCCCATGGCAGACCCTGAAAAACTCCAGCTGCGCAAAAAGAAACGGCGCCCACACACAACAAGCAAATTAGGAGCCCTCCTGAAAGACGTCCCACTTCACGCAAGTGATCAGCCCGACAAGTAGGCCCTGAAAGAAACAAGCTTCGCAAAAAAAACGGGGGCCACACACAAAAAGAAAAATCACAAGCCCTTCAAACAAGATCTCACTTCACGAAAAGCAGCAGGCTGACCCAGTCGGCCAGCGCTAGGGCCTGAAAAAAAACACAGCTAGCGCAACAAAACGGCAGCCACACACAACAAGCAAATTAGACGCCCTACGCAAAAAACAGTTTCTTTTTTTTAAAAAAACAATCAACAAACAATCAAGTGGGTTAGTGACAAGCCCTAAACAAAAACAAACTGCAAAAACACAAAGCGCAGCGACACACAACAAACAAATTAGAGGCTCTACTTGCCAACAAACAGTTGACAAAAAACAGCTGCCCGAACAAGCAGACCAGTGACAGGACCTGAAAACAAGCCGCGCACAAAAAATCCAGAAGCCCCACTAAAAACATCCCACTTGACGAAGAGCAGCAGCCCCGACCAAGCAAACAACTAGCAGGCCCTGAAAAACAACTTCGCAAAAAAGGCAGCCACACACAACAAGCAAATTGGAAGCCCTACTAAAAGCATCACATTTTACGAAAAGCATCAGCCCGGGCCAGTGACAGGCCCTAAACAAAAGCTAGCTGCAAAAACACGGCGGCAGCTACAAACAACAAGCAAATTAGAACCATTGAAGGGCGCCCGCCGAGGGGGTCATGGCCCGACCGGCGACGGGGTCGGGGCCCGACCGGCGACGCGGTCGGGGCCCGACCGCCGGCGGGTCGGGGCCCGACCGCCGACGGGTTCGGGGCCCGACCGCCGACGGAGTTGGGGCCCGACCACCGGCCCTGAACAACATCAATCTGCACAAAAGAAAGGCAGCCACACACAAGCGAATTAGAAGCTCTACCTTGACGAAAAGCAGCAGCCCGACCAAGCAGCCCAGTAACAGCCCTGTAAAAAATCAAGCCGCGCAAAAAAGGGCGGCAGCCACACAACAAACCAGAAGCCCGGCGAAGACATCCCACTTGCAAAAAAAACAAGCGACCAGAAGAGCACGGGAGCAGGAGACTAAGGAGCATGATTGAAACGAGTCTTGTTTTTTGATGTCTTTGTAGCCACCTGTGTAGGTTACATTTCAGCGCCCGGTCGCAAAGGAAACTGTGCGTGCTGTCGGGCCCCGACCCCGCCAGCAGTCGGGCCCCGACCACGCCAGCAGTCGGGTCCCGACCCCGCCAGCCGACCTTTTCCTGATCCGCCGCGTCGTCGCGTGTACCTCGCGAAGCATTTCTGCGGTCGCGCGACCCCGCACTGCGCGCACATCCAAAAGCCTCGTTGCTTTTGGCTGCACGCCTTGCATTTCTGCCGCTCCGCCTTTGTCGTGCGCCAAGCTGCTGTACTATATTCGGATTCCTCTTTCTTGCGTTGGCAGTTGTAGCAGGTTTTCGTTTCTTTGCAGTTCGAGCACACCCGCAAGAGTGCAGTGCGGGTTTGGTGCCATTTCGCGTGGAAGGCACTCGTGGGCAGCCAACACTTGCAACTGCGACATTGCCATGGATGACCAGCCTGCTCGTGCCTGCCAATGCATTCCTTACAGACGCGGCTTGTCTCCTCTTGCTTCCACTGCCCCGCTGTGTAACCGCGCGGCTCTTTGCGTTCCCGGCACTCGCTACATGGCTTCTCGATGATGTACTCTTGTCGGATCCTTTCCCAGTCTATCGCCTCTCCTCTCCATACTCGGAGCAACAGGTTTCGCCCCACGTCTTCCCCGCGCTGGAAGGGCGCCAGGGCAAAGGGGCGTAATATGAGCAAACGTTCTCGACCTTCAACGCGCGTCACTGCGACGTAACTTGTCAAGGGGTCATCGCTCGCTCGTGTCGCGATGTCTGCGATGGCGCCTTCTCGCATGGTGAGGCCCTGCCCAGCGTGAGCAGTGATCGCGAAATACGGACACAGCGGAAGCTGTCTCCTCGACACCTTCAGTTTGGGGTATTTCCGGCGGTGGTCCAGGTGCCAGACGCTGCGAACCGGCGCCACTGGGAGGACGCAATCGTTGGCGATGCCTTGGACGCGCCGCTGTCGCTTTGTCTTAAAGCCATAGACTGCAGTCGGCAGTTTCGTCCAGAAGCGGACTTCTCCGTCCTGTTTGCTCGGCTCGGCGTCGTGCGTCCAGCCACAAACCCGTCCGGAACATCCGCGCAGCACGCCCCTCTCTCGATCCAAGTGGTCCGTGGCAGCCACGGGCATGCCAATGCAGCGGCAATGTGCCGTAGAGGTCTCCGGCTTCGCGATCATGACGTTGCAGCCAGGCCACCTTGTCTTCGTCCAGACGGGGCCTTTCTGCTAAAACCTCTGCTGAGGCCCGGTCTTCTGCGATAGCATAATACAGTCTCTGCCGCGTCTGCGCGCGCTTACGGTTCACGTGGTATTTCACGTTGTTGGTGGCGAAAATACAAGTCGCCTCCTGGAATTCTCTTTGGAAGCGCGGATCGCTCTCTGTCATGGCGACGAGTGCCTTCGAGCGCCGCTCTTCGCGACACTTTCTGCATTCTTCGCGCAGGATGCGTGCTGGGTCTGCGTGCTCCGCCTCAAGTTTTGCACAGTTTTCCTCGCCGCAAGCAACGTTGCGTCCTTGCCAGCTCCCGGGGGACCGACGTCGGCTGCCCGTGCAAGAACGCGTGCGTTGACGCTGACAGCTGTCCGTGTCGGAACTCTTCTTGCACCTCTCGCAGCCACTCGTCCTGTGTGCGCTCGCACGTGACGAGCTCTGTGACCCCTTGGATGCCGTTTTTTGGCCCGCCCCAGATCAGCTGCTGGCCGTACGCCGCGTGCGGTAGTTTCGTGCTCACGCCCTTACTGCGCAGCATCTGAGCCGGGATTGCTCCCAAAAAGGTGCCGCGCGGCGGCGCAAGCTGCCACAAATCCCCCGACAGAATTACGTTCAACCCCCCGAAGGGGCGTGCTGTCGTGCACCCCGCGGCGTACTTCTGTCGCGAGGCATCTCGGACTAGCTCCCGGCAGCGGAGCTCCAGGCGCGCCAACAGCTCTGTGCTTACCATGCTTAACTCGTCAAGCAACAGCCATCGCCATTGCGTCGCTGCGGCGGTCAGTTCTGCTAGGCGCTTGAAGCCGATGCACGTCTCCTCTCCGCGCTTGTTCAGGCCCACTGCGTGATGAATTACGTCGCCCTCTAGCTGCTCTGCCATGACAGCCTGCAAAGCAACGACTTTGTACTGTCTTCCCCCGCTGCCATTCCAAGACGCCATCAAACAGTTCTGTGCGGATCAGTCTTAGCACGTGCGACTTTCCGTGTATAGAGCCCACCGCAGCGGCTCGGTTGGTGACCCGTGGCGCAAGTTCTGCTGGCGTGTTCGAGTTTCTCCGCGCCGGCAGCCGCCAAGTGGACATCCCATGCCTCTGCTGGGAGACTTTCCCAATCTTGCCAAGTATACGGTACGCGCGTGGCCACCATCTCCCAATACATGGCAACGGCTTTTATTTGCTACATAGCATGATGGACGGGTGTTCCTGACTCGTTTTCCAGCCCCGCGCCCGTTTGCAGCAGTCTATCTCGTTTTCCAACGCCGCATCCGTTTTAGTTGGCTCAACTTTCTGAAGAGCTTGAAGAAGAAGAGCATGAAGAAGACGACGAGCTTTTATTAGCTTGCCGCCTCCTTTGTCTCCTTCGCTGTTGCCGCACGACCTTTCGCATAGCAGCATCGAAAGAATATCTTCCATGGGTCCTTTCAAGGTGATTGGGAAGGTGCTCCTGCTGAGCGTCCATTCGCTTCGTGAGGTGCGAATGCTCATGAGGGTTCAACGGGGCAGGATCTGTCTGCCACTGTTCAGCCCCTTTCCCGTAGTAGCCACGACGCCAAGCATCAGGGCCTGGCAGCTCGGTGACGGAGGCAACATGCAAGCGGACAGCTGCCGGACGTGTGGAGTAAACATGGTTGAAGATAGCCACTCCCAGATAGCCGTGCTTATTGGGCCGGGCCGAGACACAGTAGGTACGTGAGATTTTGAAGTTCTGGTCAATCTCCAGCTTGAAGAGCTTCTCCGGCACTGCGCTGTCATTGTCAACAAGAACTTGCACATCAGGCGATGTTTTGTCTTTTCTGCGAGCTGCTGTAAAATAAGCCTGCATAGCTGCCTTTAGCTGACTCACTTCAGTAATGGATGTCTTGTCTTGCAAGAGGTGCTTGAGGCCCGTGCGCCACCAGCCAAACAGGCGATCACAATCGTGTTTGAGATGTTTCTCAACACCCCAGTGCCAAGCTATCTCGCATCTGCGGGCCTTGACTTGCTGAACAAGCGCCCAATGAAGCGTTTCGTATGAACGAAAATGCCCCGCACAATCGCTGATGAAGTCAATATTCCAATGTCCTCCTCGATCTACGGTGCGCGAGCGCTTTCTCCAATAGCTGCACTGTTCTGCAAGCCGTGTGATCCAAAATGTTGCTCACAAAAACCAGGCACGTCTTGCAAATGCGTGGTGTCCCAGCTGTGCTCTCGGATGTGTGCTCAACCAGAATGGCACCAAAAATGCCCAATTCCTGACGAGCGGTTCCGTAAAAGCTTGTATCGGTGGCTTTTGGAAGCAATGGCAGGGTCATCAATTCGGCCCAGTCAGCTATGATGCTCAATATGCCCAGAGCTGGCTGTCGCAACATGGCATCAATGGCAGGTTTCTGATGTTCGTTGGAAGCTCGATGAAAGTTATACGCAGTCACGAGCCGCTCCATTGCGCGCAATTCGACGCCACGGTTGCACTCCACCTCACGCAGGCTGAGAATGTCCACGCCCCGCTGACGCCTGACATTCAGAATTTCTGTGCCACATGGACGTTCCCGATCGTGATTTCGAATGTATTGCTGGAAGTTGTGCACATGAAGCGCTGGATGCGCGTTATAATCTTGACCAGAACCATGCGCATCGAAAGCAGTGAAATATTCAGGGCACAAACTACTAAGCTCATCACGGGTCACCTGCAAAAGATGAGTCATTTTCCTGATGACTTTGTCGTCAAAGTCAGCGCAAATCTGGCAGTAATCTGTCAGCAAACGCGGTGGGCGGTATTCTCGAAAATGCGTTCTCAAAATCCTCGAGAAAAAAGACCTGGAAGTCCGTCACAACCAGGTCAAACCAACAGCAGCACTATTACAAAACTCGCAGCGCAAAAAAAAGGTAAGGAAGACACAGTACGAGTTGCTTTAGCACTCATGCTCTCGTTGACCTCGCCAGATTGTTCAAAGATTGTGGAGCGACGCTTCGTCAGCGTATTCGTCAGCACCCAGTCTCCATCGCTGTTTTTGCATGGAGTTGATGACACCTGAGAATATTGCTGAAGCACGTCTTTCACTTTGGCGATGTTGTCAGCCGAGTTCACTTGACTGGGCTGTCCTCGAGAACGTCTTGCCGGGGCAGCTTCTTCCGCAGCCGCTGCCCATCTGACATTGCCAATCTCAAAGCCCATCTGCTGCACGGTTCTCTGGTCTGGAAAAGCTGACCGCACAATGTGGTCCATGCGTTGCCGGAGTTCATATACTGTTCTTGGAGGATACGGCGCCTGAAACCCAGGCAAGGACGAAATTCCGGACAGAAGCTGCACGCACCGCTCACAAGCAGCATCTTGCTCATCTTCCGCCTGCGCGCCGAGGCCGTCACTGACCAAACGGCTCAAGTCAGGCCACTGATCTTCCAACTTTCGCACTGTCTGGACAAGCAAAGCTGCAGCATCAGCTGCCGAGGATTGCTCTTTGATGATGTCACACACAGACGACACAATCGTTTTCTGACGCTTGGCTCCGACAGCTGTAAACGGCTTCCTGCGTGCATCTGCTCCTCTAGAGGAAGCAGGGGGCTCTTCTGCAGGAGGATCCGAGCTTTTGCAAGCTTTGCCAAGCCATGTCCCTTGCTCTGCGTCACTCAGCTCTTTCCACCGGGTCTTCCGCCTCGAATGGAAAATGCAAGCCAAGGCGGAAGAAACAAAGTTGAGCAAACTGGGGCTACAAAACTTGTTGAAAAGATATTCTTCGGAGGGGGGAATGGGCCAATGCTCACTTGGACGATGTGGGGGACTCGTTCTGAACTCGTTTTGGAACTCGTTTTAACATGACCCAAAAAAGGGGGGAAATTGCCGAGGAGCAAATCTTGAACAAGCCAGATGCGTTGCTTCTTGGTGAGGTCTGCCTGCACTCGGCGTCTCATCCGGCAGGGCCTTTCGAGCCGCTGTCACCAGCTCAGCCCGATCCGCAGGGTTGTCCAACAAGCTGCCGAGGAACAAGCGGACAGCAGTGTCCAGCTGGGCATTGCGCGGCATGATGCATAGCTGGCGCTTAGTTGAAGCATCGTTGGTCTGCAGCTCTCTCAGTTTGAGCTGTGCTGCCTGACAAAGAAATGCATTTGGACAGCTGCCCGACCTTACTGCGTCATGTGAGACTTGGAATGCATGACTACCAGTTGTTTGGATTGTGCATCATGGTGCTACGTGTAACCTCCTCATGTGTTAATCGCCCGAGCCAGCCTAGCAAAAACATCTTCAAACAAAGCAAGCAAGGAACGCCACTGTTACAAAGCTGCCTATTCTTGCCAAAAAACAACCCTTCAACACATTGTCACGCTCGCCCAGAGAAGTGTCTCAAGCATGTCCTTGCACATGTCTGAGACAGTGGCAGCAGCCCCTCCTCTTGTCTCCATTTCGTGCCATGGCTGCACTGCAAATTTCTGCATTTGCTAGTGATACCCTGGCCGCAACGCACTATTGCATTGACGGCAAACCCCACCCCGAACGAAAATGACTGCAAAATCAGTCAGCGTCCTGGGCCTCATGGTTAGGCGCGCACTTGCGGCACAAGCACTTATCCCTAGGGCCAAGCCACGCACGGTAGGCAGAAGACACCTGCGCAAACTCTGGAACCAACCCCGCCGCCTCAAGCAGGCTGGGGCTCCGTGAGCACTTCAGCAACACAGATGCGCGCCCGCAACTGTAGCAAAGCCCTCCTGAACAGACTTTGTACCTGAGCAGCCACTTCACTCTATGCCGTTCGGCAGAGCAAATGTGGCAGGCAGTTACAAGTCCTGGCACACTGCCAGGCGGATTCTGCTTCTTGCGCAAGTTGTTCTGCATTTGCTTCAGGTTGGCAAACTGGGCGCGCTTCGTCTTCAGCAGCTTGGCGGCAAGATCGACCAGATCATCTGGACAAGTTCCTTCAGAGGCAGCGGGCAGAGGCTCAGAGGACACGGCGCTAGCAACCTGCACCGCTGGCTTCTCTTCTGCTGAAGGCATCTTCTGCCTCAACCTCTTTGCTGGGGGCGTGTGGCCTCTAGAAGGCCTCGCGCCCTGCTTCTCCGGTGTCTCCAACTGATCATGGGGAAGTTCATGTGCGCAGGGCTCACCCAGGATCGTCACCTGGTCACGCTGCGCAGTTTTGCACGGCACCACTTCCTGCTCTGTCTCCTGCACTGATGCCCCTGCGGTAGCAGCCAAGAACGGAGTTTCCTCGTCTTCCACATCTTCCGCTTTCACTGGAGATGCGTCCACCAACACTGGAATCTCTTCTTTGTCATCCGAAGTCTCTGGGGCTGGCTCACACGACACCAGCTGCACACAAGGAGGCTCATCCAGTGCCAGGGTCTCCTCTCACGAAATACAAAAGGCAGACACGGGCAAAAGACAAAAGCAAAACGAAGAAGCTGGGGACGTGGCTAGTGACGCACGCACCCCTGGACTGGGACACCACCCCAGGCAGGGACGTGGACACCAGCACACGCACCCCCAGACACGGGCAAAAGACAAAAGCAAAACGAAGAAGCTGGGGACGTGGCTAGTGACACACGCACCCCTGGACTGGGACACCACCCCAGGCAGGGACGTGGACACCAGCACACGGGCAAAAGACAAAAGCAAAACGAAGAAGCTGGGGACGTGGCTAGTGACGCACGCACCCCTGGACTGGGACACCACCCCAGGCAGGGACGTGGACACCAGCACACGCACCCCCAGACACGGGCAAAAGAAAACAAACACAAAGCAATGAACAAGGAAAGCAAAGCAAAGCAAAGCAGACACAAAGCACAGAAAAAGCAAACAGAAAGAAAATAATGCATGGAAGGCTCATCGGAACGTGTAATCCGATCTGTCCTTGTAGCCCAAGCGTTGCGCTTGCCGCAAGCTTCGAACTTTTTCTCCGGATGGTGAGATGTAAATCCCTTGGATCAGACAATATCAGGCCACTGTAAGGGCGTTCTTGCAAAGCACAAGTTTCACACCTGTTGCAGTTAAGCATCGATAGGGTTGGCCAGCACTTGCCCCAGAGAGTCTGTAGTAAGTCGCCACGGACCACATGATGCAGATCGTCTGCTCTACACTTCGCCTAACCACCTTGAACCCAAAACACCAAGCAACGCTCTGCCAGCTCCTTGACGTGAACTAGCTCCTGCTCCTGGGGTCGGAGCTGCTTGCAAGCGCGCTGCATCAAAGAGACGGGCGACGAGAGACTGCTGAGTGTGGCACTGCCGCCGCCTTCTCAGCGACTGCAACATCGCGCTGCTGTCTGATTCCCGCCAGGCGCCCTTCCTGAGAGGAGGCCGGCGGGCTGAAGCTCTCTGCAAGGAAGCTGTGAGCGCTGCGCGCACTCGGCCTGCTCTGCGTGCGCCCAGTCGCGCTCGTACAGCATGCGCGCCGAGGTCGCATCCTAAACGAGCCGCGCAATTGCGCATCATAAGCCTCTTGCAAAAGCAAATGGGCGCGGCACAGCGTGGGCCTTCTCCCGGCTTAGCTGCTGCAGCTCTCGCACCTCGGTCTGTCGATGTCAGGCCAAAGCCGCTGACGACCTTGCGAGGTCCGCGCGTGCGCGGCCACCTCACTCCTCAGGTCAGCCAGCGCCCGCTGCCGCTTGCCTTGCGAGGCGGTGCGGCTGCTGTAATGTTTTCCCTGGCCTTTCGGCCGCGGGGTCCACTCCTGAGCAGAGACCGGCGTCGTGCGCTGAGTTTCAGAGGCGGAGATTGCTTCACGTAAGTGGCGCCGGGCTCGCGCGCAGCCAGCTCCATGCCTGCCTTCGTGCGCCAGCCGCCCTGCCAGTTCTCGCCCACAACACAGCGAAGCGGGAAGGTGTTGCCGCCCAACTCTGTCACCACCTGCTCGCCGCTCCATGATGGCGGCGCACCGCCAAGCATCGCACCGCTCTCCGCCGCCGCCGCCTTCTCCACCGGCACCTTCACCGGCAACGCTTGCGCGATCTGGATCGCGCAGAACGGACGCACCGTGACCTGCCAACAAGCGCCCGCTCTACTTTCCGAACAGAACGACCAACGCAAAGCCACGCAAGAAAGCTACCTGCAGCCAGAGCACGTCAGGGCTCCCTCCCTTCAAGTCGGGCATCTCGTACCGCCACATAGCAAAGCGGCTGATGAGCTCCAACGCAGGCTGCAGATTGTCCTGCACCACGTACACAGTACAGCGCCACGGGCCAGCAGCCTCGAACCGTACCAACAACTGGCACTCCGAGGCCTCAACCAACGCGTGCTGCGCAGTTCTTCACACAAACAGAAAGGAACTGAACGATCCCACACTGTGTTAAAAACAAACAACTGTTCGGTTTCAGCGGCTAGATCGGCAACACTTGCAGGAAAGTCCGGCAGGGACCCGCTCTGGAGATACTCCTCTATTCACTTGCTGGCCTGGAAAAGAGGACTCGGCCGGCCTGTGAACGTGACATTCAACTGCATGCAGACGGTGTTTTCAAAGCCGTCTACCACCAGCGCTGCATCCTCGCTGTAGCGATGAATATCCACAACCAGCCCGGCAGCTCCAGGAGTCCCTTGCCGCGCGCGCTTTTGGGCGAGAACTGCAAGCTCGGAGCCGGGGCAGCCTGCTTCGGCACCTTCGTTGTTGCCGGAGCCGCATCTGTCTGTTTCGACATCTTGCTGTCGGCCATCCTCGCTTTCTCTCCTGGGAGCCGAAAAACCTGCCGTCCAATTAAACCTGCCGTCCAATTCATGACTCTGCGGTGGAGACCTCATGAAGGACCCAAGCCATGTTACGGGCGCGTGTAGCCCTTCCATCCTTCTCTCTCCCTGTCTTTGGAACACGCAAGTGACGTTGCCTTGGCTAGCGTGCGCAGTCGAAAACTGTTTTACACATAGCGTACGTGCTGGGCCCGGTGCCCTGCCGTCAACAAAAATCGAGCCCCGAGGAAGGGAAAGCTGGAAAATCGTATTCCGTTCAAGAAACCTCCAATGCTTCTCTCAGCACTGTAGCGCTTCTGGCCGTAACTCTAAAAACAGGCATTCCAAGTTGGAGACGGAGCAGGCGTGCCGTGCCAAGGGTCCCGCAAGATCTCTTAATCAGGCAGAAACCTTGCCGCGGCGTGTTCGACCTCAAATGGGAACCCTCATGGGTAGTGTCCAGTGTCCCTTTAGCTACTCTTTGACAACTCCTTCGACGGGGTGGGGAGCAACCCCAATCTCTGACCGAAGGTCCTCAAAGAAAGCCACAGTTTTCGACCCCAAAAAAAAGGGAAGCCCAGGTCCGGCCGCAACGACCAAGCCCTGCAACCCCTGGCTTAGGAAATCTGGGAGAGCTGACAAGTCAGAAGAGCATTGCTGTCGTACGAGTGTGTTCCTTTCCTGTCCCTTGCCAACCTGACTAGGGGAGCTTCAAAAAACTCTTGCTTCGACCGGGGAACTGGTGGAACTTGAAGTTCTCAAGCCATGCGGCAGCACACAAAAAAGCACAATGAGGACAAAGAGGCCGCCGATGCTGGAGCGGCGAGCCTTGGCCCGTTGATCCGCCGGTTCGTTGGTTCGTCGAGGTTTCTTGCGCACCCCCCCCATCTGACAATCTGACTGTTGGCTTGAACTGCGCTTTTGCAAATGGTGGGGTTCCCCCTGTTTTAGCACTCGCTGCCAAGTCCACTGTGTTGACTTCACATTGAGGGAAAAACATGAGGCTGCCTTGCGGGAAGAGAATCCCTTCTGAACAAGGCTCTATGGTTGCCAACAAGGCCGTGCCTCGCGTCTGCTATGCCAAGAAGCCGTGCTGCGGAAGCAACTCGGGCCGTGCAATTCCTGGTTGAGCCCCAAAACTCTGCAGCGAGGCCGCAGTCGACATCCCAACATCGCGACTGCTTCGGCGCCAGCACGGCCATCTGAGTCGCAATGCAGACCAGGTCGGAACATGCAAATCAAACTCAACAGGGCAGCTGCGCCCGTTGCTTGGGGTTGGTTCCCAAACTGGCCCGTCCTAGGCCCGCCCACGACAGGGTCGGCGGCACGGGGCGGCAGCCCTTAAAATCCGGCCACCGGACGTGATCGGGCCGCAGGCCACAGCCCGTTAGGGCTTACCTTCAGGTATAAGGCCGCGCGCCCCATGCCGCCGACCATGAGCGGACCATGTACATACGTTTTGCGCTGGGCCTTCCTTATAAGGGGCGAAGGATTCGCGGATTGGTTTAGGCGATTTTTGTAGCATCTCCCCGCAGCGCCAAAAAACGAGCATTTTTAGGGGGTGCCTAATACTGGACAACACCCCCAGCATTGCCAGCATCATCCCGGATGATGCGGATGATGCTATGCATGCTGGCGATGCGAAACAAGGGGCTTAGGGGAAATGCAAGGGAACAGGAGTGACTGGAAGTGAACGAAATGCAAGTCAAAGGAATTGCACGAAAATGAAGAGGCACTGGAGAGAAACCGAGCTGCAGGAAAATGCAAGGGACAGCGGGAACGAAAAGGGAAAGGAATGCGAATGAAGGAGTCTTCAAGGAAATGAAGGGAGCTGAAACGGCAGTGAAGTGGAAGGAAGTGAAGGGACATGCCAGGAAACTGTCATGGAAGACATGCAAAGGAAGTAAAGTTCGAGTCACCCCGAGAACTAGCAGAACTTAGAGGGAAAGGAGATGCAAGAACGGGAAGGGGTGCCCGGTGGCCGGCTGTGTCGCGTCAGCGTGTAAATCGGGCCGCAGGCCAAGCCCCGTTAGGGCTTACCTTCAGGTATAAGGCCGCGCGCCCCATGCCGCCGACCATGAGCAGAACATGTACATACGTTTTTGGCTGGGCCTTCCTTATGAGGGGCGAAGGATTCGCGGATTGGTTTAGGCGATTTTTGTAGCATCTCCCCGCAGCGCCTAAAAACGAGCATTTTTAGGGGGTGCCTAATACTGGACAACACGCCCAGCATTGCCAGCATCATCCTGGATGATGCGGATGATGTTATGCATGCTGGCGATGCGGGTGATGCTGGGGATGTTGTCCCCTAAGTCGGGCCAATTTTGCTGAAAACGTGCAACCTGAAAATCTTAAAATCTAAAGTGGATGGAAATGGATGGAAAATGGCCTGGATTGAAGTCTTAAAATCCTAAAGTCTTAGATTCTTAAAATCTTAAATTAAAATCTAACCATCAATCTTAGAATCTCAAGATCTTAAAATCTTAGAACTTAGAATCTTAAAATCTAGAAATATAAAAACTTCCTAAAGTCTTCGAATCTTGAAATCTTAAAAACCTTATGTCTTAGAATCTTGAGATCTTAAACTCTTAAAATGTGAAATCTTAGAACCTTAATTCTTAAACCATTGAAACCTTAAATTCCGAAAGTCTTCAAATCTGAGACCCTTAGAATCTCAAAGTTTTTAGAATTTTGAAATCTTAACATCTACTCATCGGACTTACAGGAAAGGGAAGTGACAGAAACCCTCATGTCTTTGAATCTTCAGATGTTAAAATCTTAAAATATGAAATTCCTAAGTTCTCAAAATCTTAAAAAAAAACTTAAAAGCTTCAAAAACTTAAATTCTTTAAATCTCGAACTATTGCAGTCTGAAAATCTTAAATTTTCTAAACAAGTAAAATATAATAAAATTCCTTCAATACGGGCTATATTATTCTAAATTCCTTAAAGTCTTTAATCTTCAAATTTTGAAGTCTTGACATCTTAAGATCTTAAAATCTTAAATTCCGAAAGTCGCCAAATCTGAAAATCTCATAAAAAATCAAATCTTAAAGCCTTCGAAATCTGATAATGGATGGTAAATGGCTGGGCAATGGCCTGGCTGTTATAACTTTCAAAAGCCTTAAATCTTCGAATCTTAAAACCTTAATTCTTCAACCATTGAATCCTTCAATTCCGAAAGTCTTCAAATCTGAGACCCTTAGAATCTCAAAGTTTTTAGAATTTGGAAATCTTAACATCTACTCATCGGACTTACAGGAAAGGGAAGTGACAGAAACCCTCATGTCTTTGAATCTTCAGATGTTAAAATCTTAAAATATGAAACTCCTAAATTCTCAAAATCTTAAAATCTCAGAATCTTAAAAGCTTCAAAAACTTAAATTCTTTAAATGTCGAACTATTGCAATCTGAAAATCTTAAATTCATAAACAAGTAAAATATAATAAAATTCCTTCAATCCGGGTAATATTCTAAATTCCTTAACCTCTTAATCTTCAAATTTTGAAGTCTTGACATCTTAAGATCTTAACATCTTAAATTCCGAAAGTCGCAAAATCTGAAAATCTCACAAAAAATACAATCTTAAAGCCTTGGATGGAAAATGGCTGGGCAATGGCCTGGCTGTTATAACCTTCAAAAGCCTTAAATCTTTGAATCTTAAAACCTTAATTCTTCAACCATTGAAACCTTAAATTCCGAAAGTCTTCAAATCTGAGACCCTTAGAATCTCAAAGTTTTTAGAATTTTAAGATCTTAACATCTACTCATCGGACTTACAGGAAAGGGAAGTGACAGAACGGGCAGGGCAAGGTGCCCGGTGGCCGGCTGTGTCGCGTCAGCGTGTAAATCCGGCCACCGGACGTGATCGGGCCGCAGGCCAAAGCCCGTTAGGGCTTACCTTCAGGTATAAGGCCGCGCGCCCCATGCCGCCGACCATGCGCGGACCATGACCAGAACATGCGCATACGTTTTATGCTGGGCCCTCCCTTATAAGGGGCGAAGGATTTGCGGATTGGTTTAGGCGATTTTTGTAGCATCTCCCCGCAGCATCCAAAAACGAGTCCAAAAACGAGTATTTTTGGGGGGTGCATAATACTGGACAACACCCCCAGCATTGCCAGCATCATCCCGGATGATGCGGATGATGCTATGCATGCTGGCGATGCGAAACAAGGGGCTGAAAGGAAACAGGAGTGACTGGAAGTGAACGAAATGCAAGTCAAAGGCATTGCACGAAAATGAAGAGGGCGCTGGAGAGAAACCAAGCTGCAGGAAAATGCAAGGACGAAAAGGGAAAGGAATGCGAATGAAGGAGTCTTCAAGGAAATGAAGGGAGCTGAAGCGGCAGTGAAGTGGAAGGAAGTGAAGGGACATGCCAGGAAACTTAGAGGGAAAGGAGATGAAAGAACGGGAAGGGGTGCCCGGTGGCCGGCTGTGTCGCGTCAGCGTGTAAATCCGGCCACCGGACGTGATCGGGCCGCAGGCCAAAGCCCGTTAGGGCTTACCTTCAGGTATAAGGCCGCGCGCCCCATGCCGCCGACCATGCGCAGAACATGTGCATACGTTTTGTGCTGGGCCCGCCCTTATAAGGGGCGAAGGATTCGCGGATTGGTTTAGGTGATTTTTATAGCATCTCCCCGCAGCGCCCAAAAACGAGTATTTTTAGGGGGTGCCTAATACTGGACAACACCCCCAGCATTGCCAGCATCATCCCGGATGATGCAGATGATGTTATGCATGCTGGCGATGCGGGTGATGCTGGGGATGTTGTCCCCTAAGTCGGGCCAATTTTGCCGAAACCGTGCAACCTGAAAATCTTAAAATCTTAAAGTGGATGGAAAATGGCCTGGATTGAAATCTCAAAATCCTAAAGTCTTAGATTCTTAAAATCTAACAATCAATCTTAGAATCTCAAGATCTTAAAATCTTAGAACTTAGAATCTTAAAATCTGAAAATATAAAAACATCCTAAAGTCTTCGAATATTGAAATCTTAAAAACCTTATGTCTTAGAATCTTGAGATCTTAAACTCTTAAAATATGAAATTCCTAAAGTCTTACACTCTTAAAATCTCGGAATCTTAAAAAGCTTTAAAACTTAAATTATTTAAACCTCGAACAATTGAAATCTGAAAATCTTAAATTATTAAAATATTACCTTCCTTCAATCCGGGCTATATTTTAAATTCCTTAAACTCTTAATCTTGAATTTTTGAAATCTTGAAACCTTAAGATCTTAAGATTACAACCTTAGAAGTTAGAATCTTACAACCTGAAAATATAAACATCCTAAAGTCGTCGAATCTTGACTTCTTAAAACCCTCATGTCTTTGAATCTTCAGATGTTCAAATCTTAAAATATGAAATTCCTAAATTCTCAAAATCTTAAAATCTCAGAATCTTAAAAGTTTCAAAAACTTAAATTCTTTCAATATCGAACTATTGCAATCTGAAAATCTTAAATTCATAAACAAGTAAAATATAATAAAATTCCTTCAATCCGGGCTATATTTTAAATTCATTAAACTCTTAATCTTGAAATTTTGAAGTCTTGACATCTTAAGATCTTAAAATCTTAAATTACGAAAGTCGCCAAATCTGAAAATCTCACAAAAATGAAATCTTAAAGCCTTCGAAATCTGATACTGGATGGAAAATGGCTGGGCAATGGCCTGGCTGTTATAACCTTCAAAAACCTTAAATCTTTGAATCTTAAAACCTTAATTCTTAAACCATTGAAACCTTAAATTCCGAAAGTCTTCAAATCTGAGACCCTTAGAATGTCAAAGTTTTTAGAATCTTAAAATCTTAACATCTACTAATCGGACTTACAGGAAAGGGAAGTGACAGAACGGGCAGGGCAAGGTGCCCGGTGGCCGGCTGTGTCGCGTCAGCGTGTAAATCCGGCCACCGGACGTGATCGGGCCGCAGGCCAAAGCCCGTTAGGGCTTACCTTCAGGTATAAGGCCGCGCGCCCCATGCCGCCGACCATGAGCGGACCATGCGGGTACGTTTTGGGCTGGGCCTTCCTTATAAGGGGCGAAGGATTCGTGGATTGGTTTAGGCGATTTTTGTAGCATCTCCCCGCAGCGCCCAAAAACGAGCATTTTTAGGGGGTGCCTAATACTGGACAACACCCCCAGAATTGCCAGCATCATCCCGGATGATGCGGATGATGTTATGCATGCTGGCGATGCGGGGGATGCTGGGGATGTTGTCCCCTAAGTCGGGCCAATTTTGCCGAAAACGTGCAACCTGAAAATCTTAAAATCTAAAGTGGATGGAAATGGATGGAAAATGGCCTGGATTGAAATCTCAAAATCCTAAAGTCTTAGATTCTTAAAATCTTAAATTAAAATCTAACAATCAATCTTAGAATCTCAAGATCTTAAAATCTTAGAACTTAGAATCTTAAAATCTAAAAATATAAAAACTTCCTAAAGTCTTCGAATCTTGAAATCTTAAAAACCTTATGTCTTAGAATCTTGAGATCTTAAACTCTTAAAATATGAAATCTTAGAACCTTAATTCTTAAACCATTGAAACCTTAAATTCCGAAAGTCTTCAAATCTGAGACCCTTAGAATCTCAAAGTTTTTAGAATTTTAAAATCTTAACATCTACTCATCGGACTTACAGGAAAGGGAAGTGACAGAAACCCTCATGTCTTTGAATCTTCAGATGTTAAAATCTTAAAATATGAAATTCCTAAATTCTCAAAATCTTAAAAGCTTCAAAAACTTAAATTCTTTAAATCTCGAACTATTGCAGTCTGAAAATCTTAAATTCATAAACAAGTCAAATATAATAAAATTCCTTCAATACGGGCTATATTATTCTAAATTCCTTAAACTCTTAATCTTCAAATTTTGAAGTCTTGACATCTTAAGATCTTAAAATCTTAAATTCCGAAAGTCGCCAAATCTGAAAATCTCACAAAAAATAAAATCTTAAAGCCTTCGAAATCTGATAATGGATGGTAAATGGCTGGGCACTGGCCTGGCTGTTATAACCTTCAAAAGCCTTAAATAATCGAATCTTAAAACCTTAATTCTTCAACCATTGAAACCTTAAATTCGAAAGTCTTCAAATCTGAGACCCTTAGAATCTCAAAGTTTTTAGAATTTTAAAATCTTAACATCTACTCATCGGATTTACAGGAAAGGGAAGTGACAGAAACCCTCATGTCTTTGAATCTTCAGATGTTAAAATCTTAAAATATGAAACTCCTAAATTATCAAAACCTTAAAATCTCAGAATCTTAAAAGCTTCAAAAACTTAAATTCTTTAAATCTCGAACTATTGCAATCTGAAAATCTTAAATTCATAAACAAGTAAAATATAATAGTATTCCTTCAATCCGGGCAATATTCTAAATTCCTTAACCTCTTAATCTTCAAATTTTGAAGTCTTGACATCTTAAGATCTTAAAATCTTAAATTCCGAAAGTCGCCAAATCTGAAAATCTCACAAAAATACAATCTTAAAGCCTTGGATGGAAAATGGCTGGGCAATGGCCTGGCTGTTATAACCTTCAAAAGCCTTAAATCTTTGAATCTTAAAACCTTAATTCTTAAACCATTGAAACCTTAAATTCCGAAAGTCTTCAAATCTGAGACCCTTAGAATCTCAAAGTTTATAGAATTTTAAGATCTTAACATCTACTCATCGGACTTACAGGAAAGGGAAGTGACAGAACGGGCAGGGCAAGGTGCCCGGTGGCCGGCTGTGTCGCGTCAGCGTGTAAATAAATAACATAAACAATAACACCCCTCCACCAAAAAAAGAACACGCAAAAAAAAAGAAACAAGAAAGAAAGAAAGAAAGAAAGAAAGAAAGAAAGAAAGAAAGAAAGAAAACCACGAAACAGTCAGACTAAACAGAGTCAGGGCCTTGGTGGGCAACGGGACCCCGTTGCGTGACTGTTTGGCCGAGTCTTGCCTACCCGGAGCCAAGCTCTGGAGCCCCGATATGTCCCTAGAGTCTCCATGACCCTTTAAAAACGAGGTCATTAACCCTAAATAATGGGGTCATGGACCTATTTTTAAAGGGTGTATAGGGCAAAATGATCCAAGTCTCAGGATCCAAGTTGAGGCCCTACAAATGCCTCAGCAATCAGCCTGGAGCCATTTTTAGACGCCAAGAGTCATATTGAAGGAGCACTACTCATTAGGAAATCCCTCTCAGCAAGTCTTTGTGGGGTCAACCCGAACAAAATCCCAAGCAACTAAGCAGGGTACCCACAACCGCTTCAACCTGCACAACCGCTCGGAATTGGCCCACTCAACACCAACGTTGATGTTGTCCATTGCTTTTGTCTTTACGTGGGCTACGGTCACTGTTCCCTTCATTGAAAACTTTACATATTTGTGTCTGTGATTCTTCAGACTTGCTCCCCAAAACAACATGCAACCCCCAAAGGTGTTCCGGTTCTTCTATGATTGTCTCCTAGTAACCCCAAAGAGACCAATTGAGTCACTGAAATCGTGCGCCTACGAAGCCCTGGGATGCTGACTCTCCTGTAAATACCAACAAAACATGGTTTCAGCCATGGTTTCAAACTGGCGCGAAATGGATTTCGCCACCATCCACAGCACCCCAAGCGGTTTATAGACCACACGAGAGGGACACCCGAACCTCGGCCCCCTGCCATGGCCGCCAGCAGACGGAAGACTGCCTTCGGGGTGCGGGAGCCTCAATCGGAAAGCGCTCCGCTAGGAAACACAAGGTCTGTGTGTGTGTGTGGCCCAGAGGGGTGTAAAAAGGGTCCAAGTGCCTCCTTAGAAGGTACTTGGACCCTCTGGGTGTGCAACTCGTAGATTCCCGTACCCATTAGCAGAGGCTACCCACAACACACCTTTCATCCAGGAGATCAGCGACCGGAGCTTTCAGAGGCACCGGTCATCATATGCTCAGCTCCAGGGTAGGCAATCTGCGATACCAAGGTGGGCGACTACTGTGTCGTCTTGAAGGAACTTGTCCCTCTCTCACACAAACTGGCTCCTAAAATCCAAGCTGTCCACCTACAACCCTAGTTGTCCACTGACAACCCCCCAAGTTGTCCACCATCCTCAGCTCCGCGCGGTTGATGGTGGCATTGAAGAGCCAAAGCCCTATGCCCTCGCCGCTCTTGCAGCTCATAGCCTCATGGCAAACACACCATGGCATGTGTGTCTTCCATTTGCTTAAGTCCCCTGAAGTCCCCTGGGAAAAAATATACATTTCCACTAGCGATAGATTCCCTTTAAACCACCAGGTGAACATAAAGAATATTCATTTCAGCAAAGGGTACGTTTGCTATCCCAAGGCTAAGAATGGTTTGCAGAAAAAAAAAAAAAACATCTGGTCCCCCTAGCTTGACGCATACCCATTAGAGCCTGGGTGCCAGAGGCTTCAGCTTCCATAGTTGAAGGGAGGATACCATGTCCAAGCCTCACCCTCGTTTCGAGACAAGCCTGGCCGGGAGGGTTGAAATTTTGATCTGTTCAAAATGAGGATCCAAACAAGGTGCTGGGGATGGAAATAGGTTTGCCCGGGTTTCCCCATAACTAGTCCCTTGTTCACCCAAGTGTCCCGCAAAACCCAGGGACAAGTCCCAATTTTCCCGTGTCCACTTAGGAAAAGTTATGCCCAGGGGACCCACGCTTGCTGCCCACTTCCACACTTGTTGCCGAGATCCCTTGTCCTAATCCGTAATATCAAGGGCAAAAGAACTCAACCATCTGAGAATATCTTGGCTGGAATTCGTTAGTGGAAAACAAAGGGACCCCAAAAAAGCAAAACATCAAAAAGGAGAGGAAGATATGTCACGATGGAGGATCGCTTTTTAAGGTCCCGCGAATTTTCGCCTCGTCCAGGATCTCCTGCAGCACCGTTTCAGCCGCAGCTTTGTCCGAG
This sequence comes from Effrenium voratum, assembly GCA_963377175.1. Lineage (NCBI taxonomy): Eukaryota > Dinophyceae > Suessiales > Symbiodiniaceae > Effrenium > Effrenium voratum. Next base: position 372,703 of record CAUJNA010003752.1, on the reverse strand, counting down.
TCGGCCCACAGCGCAGCTGCTCCTGCCCATTGCCACCAAAAGAGCAACCATTCTTGGGTCAATGTTCGATCCTTCTTAAGCACGACTTCCATTTGCTTCAGTCCCCTGGAGAAAAAAAAAAACATCATAAAAACAGAAAGAAAACAACACGAGTGATAGATTCCCTTTAAAGCCAACAGGCGAAAATGAACAACACATGTTCTTAAGCAAATGGAAGAACCTGAGGACCCCTTTGAAAGCTCCAGCCCGCGCTCCGACGCCTGCCACTTCCAAAGCCGCAGCTCGAAGCGAATCCCGCTCCGGCGACAGGCCTTAGCTCGAGGTCCGATGTGGGTTTGCTTCCAAATTCTTCTTACCCCTTAAAACTCCCTGCGCCCTGGGGAAGTTAATCTTTTACAGACATATAGCCCATTTTACCCAAAAAGTTAGAATAAGGGTACTTTTTTTTTTTTTTTTTTCCTGTAGTCTATTTTAGTATCGGAACCCTCACCACAAAAGGTTCCCTTGTTTCCCTTCTTGCGAAATTCTTGGTTGACGTTGGAAGGGGAGCAAAAACTTAAATTTTAGCAGTTAAGTGGGGGATTTCAACCACTCGACCACAAGCAAACATGTAACATGTTTCCCAACGACAACCATGAATTGGGGGACTGCCATTTTTTCAGGCAGGAGCCCCCTTTGAACAGGCTGTGGGTCAAAATTAAACCACCAGGCGACTGCATTTACCAGGGTTCCATGTTGAGTATCTATATTTGACCCACAGCCAAAAGAAGAACTAAAACGGTGCCATGCAAACGGTGGAGCCCAAATGTGTATAGCTCCCTGGGAGCTTCTGTGATGGCTATAAAAATTCCCTATACTCCGAGTAAACGGTTTTTTTTTGACTACGTAGCGTCCACCCGAGATATAAGATGGATGCTCGCAGTATTGCAAGCAACCACATCCAACCCACAAAGCTCTTGTAATTTGTAGGACTTGCAACTAGGTCCTCTAGCAGAGAGATTAGAATAAGGGAACCCTGTTTTTCTGTAGTCGATTTTAGTATCCGAGCCCTGCCAACCAATAAAAGGGACAAAAGGGCACTACTGAGGGACCTAGACGAGGTTCCCTCGTTTCCCCTCTTGCAAAATTCGTGGTTGACGTTGGAAGGGGAGCAAACATTTGAACAATTCAGCAGTTAAGTGGTTGGATTTCAACCACTAAACCACAAGGAGCAAAATTGTACAAAAAATGTTTCCCAACCACAACCATGCCTATCCAACGGACCCCTTGATAAACCCTTTGGGTTCGCTGGGGGTTCACGTCCAACCCCTTGAGGCGCTTCCCTATAAATTAATGGCCATGCGTGAGGCCGATGAAGCTGCTTCATGTCTTGGCAGCTTCTGTGTTTCTGGTCAGAGGCGACGGCGTAGGCTCCAGAGGTCGCGCAACCTCAGGGCGTGGGAAAGCTCCCGTCTGGGCCAGGCTCAGCTCGTGTGACTTTTTCTGGGGCTGGTGAGGCAAACAGGATTCTCTGAAACACCCAAACAAAAAACCAGCGAGGTGGGTGAAATCGACACCTGCCAACAAGTCCTTTCCGACTTGGCGAACCCAGAAAAGTGAGTCTGGGAAGTCTGCTGAAACAGGTTTTTTTCTGCAAGAAAGAAGCGAGGCGGGGCAAACAGGAGATGTTTCTGGTTCACAAGGAAGAATGCGGGGAACCGAAAAGGGGAAAATCGGCCAGGCTGGCTGGTTAGGTCTGGCAAGGTTGAGTGCCGCTGACAATAGCGAGACAGCGAACATCATGCTGGACACGCCATGCCAAACTGCCTGCCAGAATTTGGCTGTCGCCCTCCGCGACCCTTGGGCCGCTGCATGGACAGCGCGCCGCGCCGCTCTCGTACATCTGCCGTTGAAGCTCCAGTCGCCAGAGAAACCCAGATGAGTGACAATCAAAACCCGGCATTAAAATGGTCCTACCCAGAACTATGCAAAGAACTGAAAAGGCGGCCGCACCAATTTCTGGCCAGGATCGTCCCTAACTACCCTCAACTTACCCTTGCATGGCCATAAGTGGATCATTTCGTTGCTTTAGCCATCCCTCTGACTTATCCTCATAAAGGGAATTGCACGGGAATTGCGGCGTCTACTTTCACTCTGATGTAAGACATACCCCACATGCGTTTGTGTGTGTCCTGTTGATTTGCCTTTGAAACTTTCTTTAAAGGGGTTCCCTGTTGAAATGGTCGGTTGGTCCCCCCATTAAATTTCACGGCTGTGCAGAGTCCGAGGATTGCTGTTATTTCTCTCTTCCAAGGGTCGATGACTCGCTGAAGCCTCCAGAGACCGCAGCGGCATAGCAAACGGCATCTGGGCGGACCTGGCAGAGAGCGAGCGAGAAAAAGAAAAAGAAGGAAAGGGCTGTCTCATTTTTTTTAAATAGGAAACCTCTGAAATACTGTGTCCTTTTGGGTGCCCATTGAAGCCAACCAAAAGCGGGGGAGGGGGGGGGGGGAGGGGGTTCTCCGAAAAGGCGCACGCAAACCGAGAGAAAGAGACAAGGAGAGAAAGAGACAAGGAGAGAAAGAGAATGGAGGTATGGTAGCTTCTCAATCTAGCAAGACATCTGGAAATCCTCAAGGGATGTTCACATCTTAGGATCCAGAGAATTGTGGGCTGGGCAGGTTTGAGGCATTTTGGGCAACTGGAATGCAGGTGTGGAAGTGTTGAACTTGTTTGGTAAGCGCGCGCATGCACCCCGCGCTGACCCCACTCAGCGCAACCATCTGCGGCTTGCGGGGCAGGTTGGAAAAACTGTGCTGTAACACAAATGATTTGGGTCACAATCAAAACCCGGTATTAAAGGTGTCTGCCGAACTCTTTATGTAAAGAATAAACAGGCCGGCGATCTGCTCCTATTTGTGGCCAGGGGGGCCGTCCCCTGCTTGCCTTCATCTACCCGGTTTTCGGTCTTGGCCGTCGCTCATTAAGCGCACGATCCCTGGGCGGCGCCCGAGAGCCGACGTCTGCGACGACGAAACCAGCCACCGGAGACAGCCCCGCCCAGCCAAGCTCACCAAAAACCAGACGCCAGCGGCTACGCCAAAAGCAAGGGATCGGAAAAAATGATGGGTTCCCTTTGGTTGTGTTTGAAATGCCAGAAGGTCCCAAACATGTTGGAAACACCCAACAACAAGTAACCCCCCAGCTGAGGTCTGTTCGAGGCCACCGATGAAACATGGACGGTGAATACCAACCTGTGCGTTCGCTTTGGATTGGGACCCCTTTGTGGGGTGGCTGCAAGAGCCTGGGTACCGAGGAAAGCCCAAGGAAACCGTTGACTCGTCTACGCGCTGTTCGTGCTTTGGATCAATGCAGAAAACAAGCATCGACTCCAGCTTTGCTTCAGGGAGTGCAGGGTTCCAACGAATTACCCCCTTCCCCGGCAAATTCACAGAAAGGTCCTCCAAAAGGAGATGCAGTTAGGAGCCCGTACTCAACCCACTTAGTAAACAGGCCAGAACCAGGGCTGTAACTTATAACCTGCTGAGTAAGCTGAACATCCAAGTACGGGGTGTGGCGATACCCCTAGGATGCCGCTCAACTTGGTCAGCCCCCGGGTTAGGGTTCAAATATGATCTGTCTAGAAATGAATTTAGTCAAGGGCGAAGTTTAAGATGGTGCCAAACGTTGGCCCCCGCTTGGATGTTCATCCTGCGCGGGAAGTAAGTTGTGGTTGTGATTCTGGCTATATCAATAGGTCAACTAAGCCTCATGCTACCTAAGTAATAATCACAACCTGCTACAAACATGTTCAACCCAACGCCACGCAACAAATCAAAAGGGCGGCCGCGCCTATGGTTTATGGTTGGGACCGTCCCATACTGACCTGAACCTGGCCAGACTTAAGACCACTACAAACAGTTTACTTTAAAGGGAAAATGCTGGAAAGCCAAACAAGTGAAAAGTCGAAACGGTAAAGTCTGGCAATGAACCTACCCAGGTTTCGACCTCCGGTGTTCCGATCTCATCTGTGCCTGGCGACGCTGCATGTCCCCCAGCAGCCCGCACGCCACGTCCCAACGGCTGCCTCTGGAAAGAAGTGGTGGGGGGGGGGGGCGGGCAGAATTGAATCCATGGGGGGTCCCTATGGAAAAGGGGATCGATTGTGTCAAAGGTATCACTGTACCCGCCCCTCGTTCCAGGGGTAACCTGGGCATATATGGGCCAGTCGCGGTGCGCTTTCCACACCAGCAAGGAAGCAGCAACCAACCAATCAGCCAAAGAAACGATCTTTTTTTTGGGCAAAGCATAAAACTAACAAAATTGACATCTGGAATCCCACCCCAAGGGCCCTTATGGGTAAGATTGAACAGGGAAACCACAAGAAGCTTTGGAGTTGTCCAATGTTGGGCACGAAGTTGCCTTTGGCGGGAAAAGAAGCTTCAGAGTTCTTGAAACAAACGGTACCCTGGTCTCCTAAGGAAAGCCAAAAGCAGCCAAAGCTTGAAGAATTGTGAGTTGAATGTATGCTCTTTGAGGGTAGCCAAAAGGAAAGCCAAAAGGAAAGGAACAGGGACGCCAAAAGGGAAACCAAAAGGGATCAAAAGGGTACCCTTGTTCCCTTGCGTTCAAAGGGTTCGCATCAAAAGGAAACCGCCCGTTCGAGGTTCGCCTCCCTGTTTCGACAAGCTGTACCCATTTATCGATGTAGCAAACTGTTGGCTAAAAATCGGCGCGGCTCTCAGAATGTGAAGCCACATGTGCTCTGCTTCTGATCCCCCCTTCATGTGCTCTGCTTTTGATCTCCCGTTCATAGGCTCTGCTGTCCAAGGAATTCGCCATCTCAGCTTCCGAACTCCAATGGATTGGTCTTCAAACGGGGAACCCCCAAAATGCCTTCCCTTCGGTGTCCCTAAAAACAATCCCCAGAGGGGTACCTTCTCCCTTTCCCTCCAAAACCGCCGACGCCAAAGACCACACGGGTCAGAGGCCGACCCACAGAACTAAGCCGAAACTGGCCGGCGCCAATTTGGGAATGTTCTAGTCCAGGTCCCAGTAGAGAGGTTAGAATCAGGATTCCGTTTCTCTTCTTCTGTAGTCTAGTCGGGGAACCCTCCCTTAAGGGTAAAAGAGCACTGGGGGACCTAGTTGGGGACGATTTGGACCCTGGGCAAGGGGTTCCAAATCGTAAAAGTCATAGCCATTGGGAAAGACCTGGTCCCCAATCCCAAGCTTAAGCCACCCAAGCTTTAATGGTGGCTCAGCAGATCCGACACGGACTTAGAACACTGCGAGAGCATTGGATATGCACGGAGGTATTCCTGGTGTTGTACCGCAGTTTACCAAACCATACCCTAGAAGCGTTTGGAGGCATACCGCTACACTTTTGGGGGGACATGACGACAGTCCTTGAGGATTGCATCAAAATGAAACTGATGTTCATAAGCGCCAATAATTTGGGCTCAAATCATGACTGGGCGTTCCTAGTATATACATAGCCTGCTCCTCAGCAGAGTCCTGTTTGGTGTGTCGCAGGTTAGGACTTTCTTGAAGGGGCTCCAACCCAACTAGTCCAAAGCCACTTCCCGAGTTCCGGCCCCGTTTGAACGCTCCAACGAGATGCCCTCGCGCCTTTGGAGCATGCAGAAATGGCAGAGGTAAACCTGGCCGCAGGTTTGCAGCTGAATTCAGTTAAAAAGGACAGGTCCTCCAGTAGAGAGGTTAGAAAAAGGGTACCCGTTTTTCTGTAGTATATTTTAGTAGGGGAACCCCCCCAACCCAAGAAGGACTACTGGGGGACCTAGTTAAGGAAAAGAACTCAAGTTGCACTTCTCCGGCCAAGCAGCAATTCTGGAGACGGAGTCCCGGAAGACCTGCGACTCGATTCGCCCAAACTGTTTGGGTCCACTTTTTTTTTCGGCTCACAGCCGCCATTTCAAAGGCTCCAGTCAATCTTGCCAGCATCTTTTGTCTGTACACCCTAAAACATCATCCTTCCAGGAAGACCGGAAGACCTGGGCAAAATCCTGTGAAGCACGATCTAGGCTTTATCCGAGGAATCTAGGTTCATATCAGGGCTTTCGTAGAGCAGGGGCCCACCCATGCTGTGCATCAACAGGGCGAACCCGTGAAAACGGCCTGCGAGCTTCGTTTGGCCGTGGGTCAACACCAATGGGTGGCCGTGGGTCAATGGGATCCCATTTTGGTTGGATTGGGTGAATTCACCGCCCATTTTAGGCTTCCGATTTTAGTGGTTGGATGGGGATCGGGGACTGGGGGCTCACCGGGCGTTTGACCTCCATAGCCGCCATTTCTTGGTTTGAGACGTCGATTGAGGTAGCTGCACTTTCATCGACCCGAGGGCCAGGCAAAAGCTGTGACAACACCTCCAGGGCCTCGGTGTCAAACCGGGCGCCGAGAAACAAGCTCTTTGACTCTGCCGCCCGCTCATCCCCACGGCAGAACGGTACCTTCCATTTCCCTTCTTAACCCAGGGATCCGGCTCTCTCTAGACAACCTCTGGAATCCCAGGGAAAACGGCGGGTTGTCGAAAAGAACAATGGTTGAAAAGAATGGGGAATCAACCCCTCGACCCACGGCACGGTTTTGAAGTTTGAAGTGTATCAAGTGGTAGGGGGGCAAAGTCCGTCGCTCAGCTGTCTTTTTGCTGAAACAACTACGGAAACCAACAAAAAGTCGACCCACGCCTGCTGCAAAGCAGCATGGAAAATCGCAAGATCCAAGAAGTCGTCCCAATGTCGTCTCTTCAGATCCCACGCAATCGCAAGCTGGCAGCGAAGCTTTCTCTTTGCCAAGGTGCCTCCGGCCAGCGGGCCTGGACAGGTGACCCATGCAAGCAGGGAGCCAAATGGCTGTGGCTCAAAAAACCGGAATTCCAAATGGAACCCTGGTAAGTGGAAACATGGACCAAAAACTGCGTAACCCCTCCTGCTATTTTTTTTTGTTGAGCCACGCCCAAATGACAGCCAAACGATTCACACTCTCCCTCAAACAGGCACAGGGGCTTGTTGTTTCCCTCAGAAGCCCGGGGTTTGTGTCTATATTGGGGGCTTGCGGGACAAAAATCAAACATGGGCATCTGTCAAAACTGGGGACCACCCATCTGCGCGACTTGTTTTGGAGGCCCCTTACCAACCAATCACCAATTACACCACATTAGGGTTCACAAATCATATGTTGTGGTGGTGTCGTTTGTGAGAGTCGGCACCGGTTTGGGTTGATCAAAGGGAATCCGAAAGGCTTCCCAAACCAGAATGCCCCCCCCCAATTCTATAAATGTGTATCAAACAAAACGAAACGGGACCCTAGTTTGATCAGGCCAACGGGTGTCCAGAGTCTCGAATTATATTATATTACAGGGTACGCCTCCCAAATCATAGGGTGCACCCGTCCTGTCGCTCGCAAGCTTGGAGAGCCAGGGCAAAGCTGCCTGGCAGTCTGGCAGTGCAATGGGCGCCCATTGAAACTATCCCCTACTCCAAATACCCACTGTTTCTAGGGCATTTATTGAAAAACCTGGCTTTTCATGGTAGATACCTCCTTTTTTGGCAGAGGGTCGACATGATACCTTTAAAAAGTGGGTATTTGGAGTAGGGGGTAAGACCACTGGCAAAGTCGTAGCTTCTCTTGCCACGAAATCGCACGGTCAGGGACCCTCCGATGAATCCCCCTAAGGGGAAGAGGGGCGGGGTGTTCCCCAATTCCATTCAGAAAATGGGGATGCGGACCTGAACCGCCCTGAGATTGTAGCATTCACAAAGACCCAATTGGCGTGACATTTCCCCTGGGATTCATATCCCCATGAAATTCAATCCCCATGAGCTCCACCAAAACGCCCCCCAACCGGAATTCGAAGCTATGGCTTCGGCACGCCACATCAAACCGAGCACCGGTGCCTGCATTTGGCTCCAGAGCTCTGCGACGCATCCTTGGCAAGGCAGGTTCATCATCCCGGACCAACGGCCATAGGGACAAAGGGCACTCGTGTTTGGTTTGACTTTCAAAATGAACACCCCGTCCAAAAAGGGGAAAAAAAGTTCCACAAGAGAGGCTGGCATCACCAATCCCATGAACAACCGCCTCGTCCTCACTCGAAAACGGCAAACCTGGTGGGTGTCACGACTCTTCCCGAGGGCACCCTTGAACCTTCGTACAAAGGGACATTGAAAACCTGGTGGGTGCGTCTTTTTCCGGTCCCCTTGGGGCTTCGGGTAAAGGGACACACTACGCGAGGCCGAGTTTGGTGTTCCTCGCTTTGGCGGATGGTGAGCTCAGTTGTTCAGTGACCCTGGAAAATAAAAACGGGAACCCAAAAATGGGGAAGACCATCTTTAGTGGGGCAGCCACCAAAAAAAATGGCAAAAGGGTGCCACTGAAGAACTGAGTAGCTGCTCTCTTGATTTCCCTTTAGAACCATCCCAAGTTGGCTGGCCCAACTATTTCAAAAGGGCTTTTCTATGCAAATTGGTTCCCTCCCACTCTCCAAAGGGCTTCAATGGTTGGTCTCCCAACAGGTTTCCCCTCCAATAAAGTTCTATTCAAGTATTCGTTTGGGGTGGGGGCAAGGGGGGTTGCTGCACCTCCTTTGGCTTCCTTTAGCTTCCTTTCTCTTCCTTTAGCTTCCTGTGGCTTCCTTACGAACTCATGATCTATGCCAAGCTGCAAGCCCAGAAGCTCCAGGACAACTGGCCATGCGCCTTGCACGCCTCGCTCGGTGCAGCTCTCGCGAGCCTGGGGTACCCTCCAGCGGTATCCCTGCTGCCGGCTGAATGGAACTCCCCTATGAATCAACAGAAGGGGTGCTCCCTGGGAGTGGGTTTGTAGCATTTTTCATGTTCAAATCACATCCCCGCCAACACCTGGTCTCTTATGGGGGCGCCCTTGGTTTTAGTCGGGGGTCATCACTTTTGGAGGGGAGCACCCCCAATATTAGTAAGCAGGGGTTGATGAAGAGGGGGTCAACATTATGCTAAGAAGCTAGCACTTAGGCCCACTTGAAACCAAGGAAAGGTGGCTTACAGGTGCTAAGAAGCTACCAGTTCTGCTCACTTGACACCAAGGAAAAGTCACAAAGCGTCTTCCACTTCAGACTCATCCGGACAATGCTGATCAGGAAGGTTCCCTTTAACTCTTTCATAGTGGGCAATCAATTCATGTCCGGCGGTTCCTCTTGCCGTCCAGGTGTCCGACTCCAGACTTGCACCAAAAATAATTGACCTTCTGCTTGAAATGGAACATGATTCGGAACACCAAGAGGCCTTTGGTCTGATGAAGCCGTGCCTCGCTTTTTGTGGATTGGCCAGACAAGGTCAAAACTAATTTGCCACAAAAATGGTCTTCCCAAAAAGTACAAAGTCCAGGAACTCGGGCATCTTCCCTGTATGAGCAGTTCTTGTAGTAGTTCTTTGCTTGGATTTGCCTTGAATGATTGGCAACGCACGGCACGTGTCGAGGTATGGCGCATGGCAAGTCATTTGATTGTGCTTAGTCATAGTAGCGTCTGAGGGGTCAAAACCAATGGTACCATTTTGGGGTAGGTGAATTCACCACCCATTCTAGTCCATGTTCACTGGGGGTACGATTTGGATTTTGACCCATGGAGTTTTTTGTTGGGTTCGATTATGCTTAGTCATAGTAGCGTCTGACTGCTTGAATGAAACAAGTCTTTGCCACAAAAATGGTCTTCAGAAATATCCTGGACTCGGCGAGTGAGGTACCATCCCTTTTTTTTTTGGGGGGGGGGGCATCTTCCCTGTCTGAATGCATCTCGAATCTGGGCTGTCCTCAGATCCCCCGCTAAAACTCACTCCACCAAACACTAAAAGACGAGGGTCTGAACGGCTGAGGAACCGGATGGGAGCGGAATGGGGCAACGACTCTCTTGGATCCCTCAGCGGCCCGCCCTCAGCTCAGCCCCTCAGCCCCTCAGCCCCAACAGGCCCCTGGCACGCGGCCATGGCCACATGGTAGGCCGCCAGGTCCGGCCTGCCGCAAGGCACCGGGGAAAAACCCGACACCTCCGGAGCCTCTTCTTCCATTTGCTTTTAAGTCCCAGTCCCTGGGAAAAAATGAAAAAAATGGAGATGTCCTTTAAAGCCAACAGGTGAAGATAAGAGTAACTTCCATTTGCGGATACGTCCCCATGGAAAACAATACATAAAACAAAAAATAGATATGTCCACTAGTGATAGATTCCCCTCTGAAAACCAAGAGGTAAACAATAATAATAATCATCATTTCTGCAAATGGAAGTGGGAGCTTAATTCACTCGCTTGCTTTCTGCTCCCCTAAAAGTGTTCAACTTTTAGTGGCTTCAACACGGAAAGCCCAAATGAGTTGGCAAAAAGTTAATTAATGTCCTAACATCCCTTGGCAAAATTCGCGCCAAAGTTTGGGGAGCTTAAGACTTAAGGGAAGCCCAAGCGGTTGAAGCTTACGAGCCGTGAGAGAAGCCGCTGATTGAGCACTTGTCTCGTGTAAGTCCCATGTTGCTCCGCTTCACAAGGGCGTGCTTGACGTTGGAAGGAGAGCAAAACAAAAGTTAAGTGGATTTGGATTTCAACCACTAAACCACAAACAAGTGAAAACATTTAGCAGTTAAGTGGTTGGATTTCAACCACTAAACCACAATTAGCAACAATGGGAAAAAGGATTCTCAACGACAACCATGAACATTGCCCAGTGCTCCTTGGATGTTGAGAAGCCCCGATATTAGCAAATGTAAAAGGTTTCCCAACAACCATGAGGGGATGATTCGAATCAGCTCGAACACATGATTCACCCTTCCAGTGACCCCACGTTTCCCAGGCACGGCTCCCCGCCTCAAGCCATCTGCAGCGGCATCCGCAAAGATTTGCAGCGCCTGCCGGGGGGTTGGCCCTAAGGTGCCAATCAGTTTTCTTCCGATCGCCGTCATATCTTTGGATCTGGGCACATAAATGTGATCTTCCGACTTTGACCCTGTCTGCGCTTTGGGTATGGACAATTTCCGCCCAGGTTTTTCGGGTGCTTTTGCAGATGTCCAAGACTCGAGCACGAAGCCGCGCCACTCCGGAAGGAAGGGAGCTGGACAACACCCGTGCATCTGCCAGGGGAGGTTCTGGAAAACCTCCGCCCACTCCAATGTTTGGCAAAACAGGAAGCCAAGCATTTGTGGTTCTACTCAGGGCTCAAAATTGGGGAGCCGATGTCCAAAACGCTCCGCTTCCTTCTGGTTTCCCCCTTCAAACCCAACCAAAAGCGGTTGCTTCCCCCAAAAGAAAATGCAGGAGCCCTATGTTTCTCCTCTGAAGATCACACCCACAGGAAACTCAGTTTGAAACACCCCAACAAAAAGTGATGATGTGAAGGGGAAATACGTTGAAACGCCCAAAACAAAATAATTTGGTTAAAAAGGGGAAAAACACCCACACAAAGTGGATGTTAAGGGGACATCTGGCAGCGGGTCAAAAACCTGTACCCCTGGTGAACATCCAAAACAGGTGGCAAATGGATGTTCATCCCCAAAACGGAGCCATAGGTTATGCCCCATGTTCATCTACCCCAAAAAGTTAGGGGAAATACTTTGAAACACCCAAAACAAAACTGATGATTAAAAGGGGAAACATCCCCCAAACAAAAAGTGGATGATTGAAAGGGAGAATCTCATGTTGAAACACCCAAAAACATGATGATTGAAAGCATTGAAAGGCCAAACACCCAGAAACACACAACACATCCAGCAAAAAACAACAAACACTTTGAAACACCCAAAAACAAGCTGATGATTGAAAGGGAACATCCAGCAAAACCCCACGCCTCGCGAAACCTTCGCCTCGCGCCCTTCGCTCCGGCGCCTGGCGCCACTGGCCTTCGCGGCCGCAGGCGCTGGCCGCGGCGGTGCGCGCCAGCAGCCCCGCGCGGCGCCTCAAGGATCGGAGCGCCAGGCGCTGCGCGGCTTTCGCCGGGGGCCCGAGGGGAAGGCGGGCGGCAAACCGTTTTTTTTTTTTGTTTTTCTTTTTTTTTCTCTTCCGTTTTTTAACGTGGTGGTTGTCCATGGTTGTCCAAGTCAGACCGAAAAAAATCATGGTGCAGATGTGGTCTCTCTTTCCAAAAACAGAACAGACACCCCGGAAATGGGTATATGTGTATAACACATGTTAAAACCGTGTGGGCGTATGCTCCTTTTTGTTGTTGTTTTAACGTATGCATGGGTATATGGTTTTAAACGCATGGGTATGTCATTAAAACCGTATTGTGTATATGTCCCCGAAGAAAAACAAAAGTGTTGAAGGGACTTTCTGGCAGGGTTCACGTGGTTGGAGGGTAATATTTGGGTATACGTCAAAAAACAGAAGCAACAAAGCTGGTTGTGCAAATGTGGTATATGTCCAAAAGAATTAGAAGCCCCGAAAAATCTGTTTTGCCTTAGTAAGCGGCAGATATGACTTACCCTCCGACCAATTAACATGGAACCTGACGTTCGGGAGATTCTGGAAGACCATGGTGCTTTGAAAGAGAGTTTCTGGCAGGGTCCGCCTGCGGACGAGCCTCAGCCTGCCCCCAATCTTGCCCGTGAACTCCAAAGACCGAAATCCTTTTTGGGCGTTTGGGTGATGTAGCCTGATTCATTGCGGATCACTGCTTCAGCCTCTGGCTCCGATCTAAGCAAACGTGACGATTTGGCTTCCGTGTCGAGTGTCCTTGAGCTCCTAATGAAATTGCAAACGCAATCTCTAATCCGGTTACATCTGCGTCACAATCAAAACTTGCCACTGTGCATGCAGAACCCGCTTTGTTCAATCAGGCGGTTAGGTCGTTTCTCCTAGTATTCCTGGGTTGATCCACCCCGGGTTGATGTCGACCCCGGGTTGATCAACCCCGTCCTTTTGGGGGGTGCTCCCTGCAAAAAAAAACTACTAATCGACCAAAGGGTTTCATCTGGGGTTCCAATTGTTTCTGCCCAACCCCGACTCGAGTCCTTTGGGGGCGCCGCTCTTGCCGCATCTTCGACAGGAGTGACACCGCCTTCGCCCATTGCCCGCCTCGCAGCGGGAGCCGTCGCCCGCCAAAAAAATGCGGTGGTGACGGTGAGCACGGGGGCTCAGGGGGTCCAAGAGGGGAGAAGCCCCGAAAAATTGCCCTCCAACCCACTCACCTAAAGGTCCCTTGAAGAGGAAAACGGTCTGTGAGGCACCTCCATTTGCTTAAGTCCCCTGGAAAAGATAAGAAAGTATTTCCAGTAGTGATAGATTCCCTTTAAAACCAACGGGGGAAAATGAAAAAATATTCTTAACCAAATGGAAGGGCACATTCAGGGAATCCACCGCAGCATGGGCAAGGCCGGCGCATGCCTCGTTCCAGCGCCGTCATCAAGGCCCCAAAGGTCACGTCAGTGGTCTTCATGCCACCTGGCAAACGCTCGCCCCGGCGAGCGAAGGTCGAAACTTGGAGAGTTGAAATTAGGTGGGGGACAGTCCTAACCGGACATTTGCAGAATCTCACCCCAGGGAAAAATGATCCCAGATCCAAAATGTTTGGGGCCCTCGGTTTGTTTCTGAGTTTCGGCACACCCTGAAAAGCCCTGAGCAAGGAAGGTGTTGAACAAAGTACAGCTTGAAAAGGCTCCTGTCCACGTCCCATGCTCGTTTGAAATTGCCTGGATCACTGCAAACATTCGGCAAACTTTCCTAGTCTCACTTGCCCCAATGACCTGAGCATCACTGGCGAACGATTTGGCATATGAATGCGGTAGGTCAGATCCGGTCGATTCCCTTTGGACAACGCCTGGCAAAATATGCCGCAGTGCAGCATAGAGCCCGCACTCGTTTGCATGGAACCTCTAAAAAGGGCCTGCATTCCTGCGGCTCCCCTTTCAACACGCCTCAAAAAGACTGCCACGAATCAACAGGCCATGGGTCAAAAGCCAAATCGTACCAGTGAACATCCGATTCACTCCCCACTAAAATAGGTTCTAAGATGGGTGAATTCACCCAATCCAACCAAAATGGGATCAACCAAAACGGTTTTGCCAACCACAGCCAACAAGAAGCACACCACTCCTGGGCAGTTCCGCGAGCCCCACATGGCTCAAAGGCAAGCCAAGCGTGCTCTTCTGGCCATGAGCGAATAGATGGAAAGCCGCTTCCTGGCCGAGTTGAGTCTGGGCTGCCCTCAGAACCCCCGCTAAAAAAATAACTTTTAGCAGGTTAAATGGAAATCCCCACTAAACACTAGAAAGCTAAAAAGCTAAGGAACCGGATGGCTGGGAACCAGCATGTGCTACAACCATTTGAATGCTCCACAAACGCAGGCTAAAAAGGCCTGGCAGGTAAAGGCAGCAAAGTGGAAACCACATTGAAAGCTTCCGCTAAGCAAGTTCAAAGAGTGGAGCATCAAGTCGACAATTCCCCAAAGAAGGTGAAAAGGGAAAATGAAGGCAGCCAGCTGGAAGGTGAAGGTACGGACTGTTGGGGGAGACTCTTTCTTGATGAGGAATCAACACTACGACAATTACTAGGTCCTCCAGTAGAGAGGTTAGAATAAGGATACCCTTCTTTGCTGTAGTCTATTTTAGTAGAAGAACCCTCCCTCAAAAAACGGTAAAAGGGCACGACTGGGGGACCTAGACATTAAGACAATTAAAGGGCCAGTTCATGAAACGGCCTCATTTGATTGTTCGACCAAATACCCGTCACCCGTTGTTGGACATTGGCAGGGGGGGGTAGTTTCCAGAAATGAATTTGAAAGAAGGGTGTTTCAGTACAAATCATCATCCTTATGCCGCTTCAGAATTTATTTGTTCGAGCCACCCCTTCAACATGGCGCAAAGGAAGTGCTCGAACTACTAACGCCTGACCACTTTAATAGGTATTGTTTAATCATGTCTGCAAGCTTATCAACAAGCTTGATCACTGCTGCAGAGCTCCGTCCGAAACTGGGAACGAAATTCACGAGCAAAAAAAACATCCGTCCCTGAGGGTCAACGTATCCTCTAGCGAAATATGTTGACCCCTTTAGCTCGGACAGCGGTCAGATTCTCTGATGTCTTCTGAACAGGAAGCCCAAGGAGAACTCACAACTTTGAAGCCCCTGATTTGAGAAACGCACGCACGCACATGGGCTTATATGGCCATGGGTCAAAGTCCCGTACCCCAGTGAACATCCCAATTTCACTAAAATAGACTAAAATGGGTGGTGCACCTACCCCAAAATGGTACCAGTGGTTTTGACCCACAGCCATATACCCCGTTCAAAAAACACAGCTTGCCGCGTTGCGTAGACCGTCACGGCGGGTCGAGACCCCTTTTGGCCAGTTTTCACTTGAGGATGCCGGGAACCCCAAATTCACATGGTGCGTTGGGGGTATCTCCAATGCGGTTCGCGACAAAAAAGACACCCGAGGAAAAACACAACATGCGTTGATATCCAAACATATGAATAGGATGCCCAAACAACTACCTACCAACATGCCGGACCTGGGTGGATGCGTTGGGATCAAACAATGGCCAAAAGAAGCGCCTGTGGGCAGTTGAACCCTGGAGTGAAATGTATGGACATTGGACCTTGGCAAAGGGGCCTTGTTTCTCACACGGATTGATTTTGTTTCTCGCGCGGGGCCCTTCCCAATGGCAACTGTCTCCTTTTGGTTTCATTTCCCTCTGTCCAAGCTCCCAACTAAAGCACACATGGTACAGCACTTACCAGCAAGTGTTCTGCTATGTTCCTCCAAAAAGTCCTGTTGCTGGTCTATTAGATAAATGTTCACGTTGGGGTAATCAAAATCCCCCCTACAATGAAGGGACATGGAGATGTTCGAGAATCCGATGACCCAACTCAAAGGGCAATGCCAGGTTCCTTACATCTGCAACGGCCAGGTTCCTTGACCAGAGGTCCCTACAGTTGCCTCTTCAACCCGTTTACACACCTCAATATTGGGCGCGCTCCCATGCCCTTTGCAAAAACATGTTGAGAGCTAGGGGGATGTTCCAATCCTCTACAAGAAGAGCCACCAACTCTTTCCAAACCAATAAACAAACAGTTCCTGTCGGACCCAATGCTTCAAGAAAGAACTACAGCCCCTGGTTACCCCTGGTTGACCCTGGTTCCCCCCATGTTCAACGAGTCAGTCTTGCATGATGGTTGTCCCAGGTTACCCGCAGTAACCTCAGATGCGTGGCCATGGGAGAAGAAGGGCACTCTTTTTTGGTTGAGTTGAAAGGGGAACCCTTACCCAAAAAGGAAAAAACGGGCACTGGGCAACAGAGTAACAGCAGTGGGGGATGTAAGCCGCGCTCACATGCCATGGCCAAGCTAAAACCTGCCGGGGCAACCCAGCGCTGACCCTTGCCGCAAGCGCCGATGGCGCTGTTCATGGCTACGGTGTTCACCTGCGAAACGAACGGTTGCAAGCGGGTTCCCAGAACATACCAGTGTGCACATCTATATATATATATATATATGCATATATACGCGGCATATTGGTTTGCCCTAAACGAAGCCCGGCTCCTTCAAGTCTTGCGCTCTTTGGAAAACCCGCCAGCTTTCCTTCGGCATCTCTTTCAAAGTGCGGGAGTCCTTGAGATGGATCGAATTTTAAACAAGGAAACACGTCGCTCACAAAAACGGTCCACTGGCTTAATGATGTGCTTTCCACATTGGGTTTGATGCTGTTCCTGGTTGAGCTCTGACGTTGCTCCCAAGTCGTTCCCATACTCCTGATCATCCGACAGGGGCCTTCAGCTGGTATTGGCCCAATAGTCAACATGGACGCTTGATTTGCTTTTTGTTTTTAATCCTGGTTTGTCTGATGGCCCTTGGCAGCCCCTAAGATTCAGGATCGCTGTTGTTTGACGGGAAATTCAAGGGGACCACCATTGTTGGAAACAGCCAAATGCTGTTTCGCGGGCTTAGCCAAACGGTTCACAGTGAAACGCCGCGCCTGAACTGTCCGACTCTGCATCTCCTCCATCATGGCCAGAGCCTGAAAGGAGTCAACCAAATCACGGTTCTCCCACGGCGACATCACCTAGTTACAGGCTTGCTCCAAACCCCGGTACAAGGCAAAGATGCTTGGTCCCTAAGGGCAGATCAAACAACACACAGGTTACCAGGTTTCGATCATCCTTCCGCGACTCGGAGCAATCCTTCTAGGGGTTGATTCCCCCTTCTTTTCAACCATCGTTCTGTTCAAAAACCGGATCCGTTTCCCCTGCGAGTCTGGTGGATTTTTTGAAAGAAGGATCCCTAGAAAGAATGGGGAAGGTAATTCTAGAATCCTGTGGGTCAAGCATCCAAGCAGCCCCGAATCAGCAACTCTCACCGGTCCTCCCGCCATCGCTCCCCCTTCCTCGGTGCGGATTTGTTTGTCGCAAACGTGGAAATAAATCCACGGACCCTTTTGTGGCTCAGAAAAAGATACCAAAATGGCCATGGGCCAAAATCCCAAAGCCCGTACCTCCAGTGAACATCCGATTCAATCCAACCACTAAAATAGGAAGCCTAAAATGGGTGGTGAATTCACCTACCCCAAAATGGTACCATTGGTTTTGACACACAGCCAAATGGCACCTCGGTAAATGAAGTAAATGGAAAGACTAAAACCTGCGTAACCCTAGCTCTTTACTTTTGAGCCATACCCCTTTCTGGAACAAGCTTGCTTAAAGGGCTACGTTGAGAACCCATAACACTCAAAACAATGGAATCATAATGACACCAAATATTGTCGACCCCTTCACAAATCCAGTAATTCCGCCGTGGACTCCACAGTAAGAAGGGACTCCCCACCAAAAAGCGAACCCCCTGATTCCCTGATTGATGCCAAGGGTCATCAGGGGTTGACGTTTCTTCCATTGAGACTGCCGACTGCACCGTTCCCCACATTTCCCTTTAAACCACACCAGTCCCACCAAAAGACAGCAGCTCACTTAGCTTTCAGCCTCAACCGCCAAAAGGGGGAGCATACCTACTCCAAATACCCCCAAACAAGATGTGTTTTGTCTTGGAAAGCCTGGACAGCTCAGATGCCCAGAGGATTTCCGTGAAAAAAGGGGATCCTCTTTTGGTTGGTTGAGTTTCAAGGGAAACCCTGCCCCACACAAAAAGGAAAAAGGGGCGGAATCCAGGCTAGAAATCCGGCCAGGGATCAAAATCCAAATCGCCCGTGCCCCCAGTAGACATCCGATTCAATCCAACCACTAAAATCGGAAGCCTAAAAATTCACCAATCCCAACCAAAATGGGGTATCCCAAAACGGTTTTCACAACCACTGCCACTTTCCTTTCAGCCACCATGGTGCAGTTTGGGCTTCGCACTCATTCCCGGGTGTCAAACGGGTTCGCAAGCCGTGCGGATTTCACCTGTGAATCACCTCCCAAACCGCCATGTCAGCCAAGCCTTCCATTTGCGGATACGCCCCCTGGATTTTTTTATTTTTTTTTTTTTTATCAAAATCATTCAACATCCACGAGTGATCGGAACCATGGGATCCAGCAAACCGGCGTTGACAGCGACATCTGCGTCCCAAAGGACCCCCGTGGCCAAGCGAGGCCCGCGCTCGCAAGCCGCCAGCAAGGCCCCGAAGCTGAAGACGTTGGGCCTCGATCCATACGTCAAAGCTGAGCTTCGGATAGCCCCTCGGAAATGGGAAAAATAGCTAGATTCCCTTTAAAACCAACAGGTGAAGATGAAAGTAACTTCCATTTGCGCGGGTTAGAGTGTCCTGAAGAAAAATGGGAAAAATATGTCCACTAGTGATAGATTCCCCTCTGAAAACCAACAGGGGAACATAAAACGTTGTGATTCTGGCCAAGCCGCTTGGCCCCGGGTACAAAGACAAGAATATGTTTCACACGCGGTTTCATATATTAACATATATTAACCATATCCCCAAGGAGCGTACCCACAACATCTAGGTCCGAGAGGCTAGAATAAGGGTACCAACTTCTTCCTGGTTTGTCTATTTTAGTAGGGGAACCCTCCCCAAAAAAGGGGTGAGAAAGGGCACTAATGGGTGACCCACAACATGTAACAAAATCCCGAATGCCGAAAGCCAAAAGCGGAAAGATGTGGCTGCTGTCCCCTGGAGGTGCCTTGTGCCAGCACCGTCCGGATTTCCTTGTTTCTGTTTTTACCCCTCAATTCGCTTGTGGGTAGGGGTGTGGACAGTGAGGACATGGATCTGTCGAGTAGAGGTAGCTTAGATCATGGGGGTTGGGGGGGTGTGAGGGGAGGGGGAGGGAGCCCAAATAAAACTTAAATAAGGCCTTATTAAGGGCTTAACAAGGGCTTATTCACTCCCTCCCCCCTTCCTTCTTCCCCCAGCCCCCATGATTAGAGCAAGCTGCACCTTTACTCATGGGTTCAGATGTCTAGATGCGCTGTGCATCGTCCGAAAGAAGCAGCACAATTCAGGAGAGCCCGTGTGGGAGTTTGCAATGAAGACTCCTTTGAGAAACATGCATGGGTCAAATCCCCCCCGCATTTAAGCAAAAAAAACTGCATGGATCCAAATCATTTGCAAACACGACAAACCTGAGATCGCAAGCTATGCACTTGAAACCAGCTGGCAAAGTTGGGAAATGGATTTTCATCACGGTTTGTGCTTGACAGGAGAACGCCCTGAGTCCTTGTTGGCCACTAGTCAGGTTTGCTCTGGCTTGTGCAAGCCAGCTCAACAATAGGCGGCTCTCAAAATTGGGGGAACTTACAAGTGGTTGATGCCGTGTTTACTTCCCCTTAAGGTATGTTGGAACCTGGAACATATGTTTAGCACATTTTGCATAGTTCCAGCGTTTCCCTAGCTTTTCCCTAGCATATATCCACAACGTTCGTAGCTTGGACATTGTAGCTCCCACTTATGTACAGTAAGAAAACACATCCCGTGCTTTCTGGCATATGTTTGGCAAGGTTCTAGCCTGTATCTATAACGCATGTAATTTATACATGTTGATTTTATTTCTGGATTTGTCCAGCTTGCTTCCGAGGTTGCAAAGTTGCGGAGTTCTCTTTGGTTTCCCGTTCACAGAAACGAAATGAAGGAACACAACACCTGATATTCGTCGGCTGCCCAAAACACATGATAAGAAATTCCATTGTTGTTTATCACAATGGTATTCCTAAACAAGTCTTAAGTCCGGGCACTCAACAAGACGCGAGGCAAGAAGCTAGGGAACCTAAACAGGCCTGAACTGAAGTTGGCATGGTTTGTGAGGTAGCTTACTTAATAAGTCCGGGTGCTCAAAAAGGACGTGAGGCAACAAGCAACAAACACAAAACCCACTACTTGGTTGCTGTTCCCCCCCCCAAAAAAAAAGTTAACTTGTTGGGGGGTTTAGGGTAGAGAACGCCCCAATAGTTGAACCAAAATGTTAGGGTCTAAAGATCCAACCATAGGCGGCCTTTCGGAAAAATAGATGGGTTTCCCTGGTAAATGGAATAAGGCCCATATACACCAGCGCGGTCTATTTTCATCCAAACTCACCTAAGAAGGACACCTATGGATCCAGCCCAACAGCAGTCAAGACTCAGTCCCCCGGGCGCCCGGGCGGTGTCTCGCGGCGCATGGCCTCGCCCAGGCTCAAAGCTTCTTGCCAGTGGCTTGAGCGCTGCAAAGCGCCGCAAGCCCCGGTGAAGGAGACCACCTGGTCTGGAAACGGTTCAAGGGGTACCTTCCGTTTCCATTCTTAACCAGGGGATCCGAATCTTTTCAGGAACCAATCAAAACCCAGCGGGGAAACATCCGTTGTTTTATTGAAAAGAACGATGGTTGAAAAGAATGGACAAGGAATCAACCCCTAGAAAAAGGGGTTCCCAAGCCTGTCGGCACCTGGGACATTTTGGCTCGGAGCCTGGAGGGCGATTCCACAAAAGCTTCCGTGTTCTGAGAGTTGTTCAAACTGGGGTAAAGGGGTGTAAGGAGGGGTAAAGGGGTTCCAAAGTGACACCCTTCAACCCAAACTCACACCCTTTACCCTCCTTCCAACCTGGGAGTTTCTGGCTCGGACCCTGGCGATTCCAGAGCTAGGACTTGGCAGACTTGGTTCCAGGTAGAGTGGCCCACATAATCTTGGTTGACGTTGAAAGGGGAGCAAAAATTGGGAAAAACATAGCAGGTAAGTGGTTGGATTTCAACCACTAAACCACAATAAGCCCAACATGTCAAAAAATGCTTCCCAACAACCATGATTGGAGCTTCCATGTTCTGAGGGAGTGTACCCTTCCAAACCACACTGGCCAAAGGAGTTCCCAAGCAGTTCGAAGCCCAGTCTGCTTCTAGAGGGAGGGAACTCTTTGGCTTGGTATTTCGGAGACAAGGAACCAAACCATTTTCAGGGATCACTGGGAGAAACACCAATACCTGTTGGCTTATTCTGGAAGCTATCAATGGGCAATTGAGCGCCCCGCACGAACACTCTAAGCTGAATGGAAAGCCGACTTTTTCCAAGAGGTCTGAAACAAAGCCGAGGTGAGTCACAGTCATGTACGCCTTTTGGCCCGTGAAAAAAACAACTCGGTGGACTAAAACCCCACAGGAAACTGCTTGAAAGGTCTGTGCCTGCGGCAACCCACCTAATCAAACGGCGCTTCAGGCTTTTTTTTGCAGTGCAAAAACACTGATTCTTGAAAGGGACTTCAAGTAACACCCAGTAGTAGCCACCCCAGAAAACTCTGATTTGGCAACCAGGGAAAACAATGGGCGCGCCTAAGGTGGAGGTGGGCGACTTCGCTACTTTGGAGCGCGTACAGATTCAAAGGCCGCTGTGAAACGGACCTGAAAACGGGGGCTTGCTGCTCTTTGAGTGTGTTACCAACCCCCATCTTTCCCCTTAGAAAAGCCAAGGGGCCCCCGGGCTGGCGGAAGAGTTTTGCGGCGCACTTGTATCATGGTAAGGGCCAATCTCAGGGAAGTCTCGTTTTCCCATGGACAAGCCATGACTCTCTTTGACGACGGGGGGGGCGACTTCACGACTCACCGTGACAATTGTACCGCACCGTTTCCCACGAAGAACTAGTCGGTGGCACACCCCCTTCTCTCTCTTTGACAACATGTTACATGTTCTTCAAGCAAAATAGAAAGACTCGGTGACTCGGCCATTTTACCTCGGGCCCACATCTTGCGTTGCAATCCGAACACGCCATGTTCAGTGGGGGCGATTGCTTGTCGAGTCTTGATGTGGCCTGTGTGCATGATCCATGTCTTGACATGCGAAGGTCGAAGCAACCTGAGAGCTCAGTGCAGCATGAATATCACCAGCTTTGCCACAGTCCAATTTGCGGAAAACTAGTCTCTATGGGCATTGGTAGATTTACGGCTCGTCTGGTCTTGGTTGATTTTCCAGAGCCCAATGGTCCTCATGACCGCTCAGTCGACTTAAGTAGTGAAATGAATTTCGAGAGCCCAACATGTCCACCATAGACCAAATACTTGACAATTTGACTAGGTCCTCCAGTAGAGAGGATAGAATAAGGGTACCCTTTTTTTCTGTAGTCTATTCTAGTAGGGGAACCCTCCCCAAAAAAAGTTGGTAAAAGGGCACCTAGCTCGGGGACCTAGTTGACCAAATAGCTCCTCCTGCAAATCATGGTTGACGTTGGAAGAGGAGCAACAAATTACATTTTAGCAGTTAAGTGGGGATGTCCCACTAAACCACAATATGCAAAAATGTAAAATGTTTCCCAACAACAACCATCAAATGGGGCTGAGGTGCCCACTACACACCGGACCAGCTTGGGCTGCGGCATCTGCCTTCGAGCTTCCGCGCAACTCCTCCAGCAGGCCAACGGCCTCGCAACCGAGCAAAGGAAACGAAGAAAGCGAGGCTAGGTCCTCCAGCAGCGAGGTTAGAATAAGGGTGCCAACTTTTTCTGTAGTCTATTTTAGTAGGGGGAACCCCTCCCCCAAAAAAAGTTGGTAAAAGGGCACCTAGCTGGGGGACCTAGGAGGGGATAACGAATTGCTCAGTTCCCTGCCCGCGATTTTTTCAGAAGGTGATCAAATTAGGACACCTCCACAACTCGGGCAGTAAAGTCAACAAGTCAGAAGTCGGATGTGGATCCCGGACTTGGAATCCCGAGTCATTCAAAGTCTTCAAGTGCCATGTTTTTTTGGGCACCAGCTCCGGAGCTGCACCGGCTCAGGATCCAGCAGCCAAGCAAAAACTGGTTTCACCAAGCCTTTTCTTGCTTCTCAGGAAGCCCTCACAGGGATCCTTACATGACAACACCTGAGCATTGCAACTTGTAAATGGTGGTTTCCCTTTAAAAAGCCCTCTAAAAAGCCCATGCTTCGAATAGGCAAAATGCATCTTTTGAGGAACCCTGCTCCACCATCCCTGTTGAAGGGATCCACTGGTTTCCTGAGATTCCCGGTCAAGAACCAAGTGTTCGCGTCGCCTTCGCGGCCGAAACAAACCAGCCTCCTGCCACAGACCGCTTCGAGAGCAAGCAGAAATCGTGGCGTTGTAGGCAACCACCTCGCCGAGAGCATGTTACTCCAGCGTGATCCGCACGCACCGGCATGTGTCTGCAACATTAGGAGACCCATCCAAGTGTTTAAAAAAATACCAAAAGGGAACCAAACACAAAAAAAACTCACCAACAATCTCAGACGTGTCATGGTTCAAGGCATTGAACATGGCCAGGAGTGCAAAGGTTCCCCAATCACAGAACAATGGAAGCGGGTTCCAGGGGCTGCCCCAAATAAAAACTAGTCATCCAAAAACCTTCTTTCAGCTTCCAGTAATTCTAGAAGGGTAGTCCGTCACACCAAGCAGAACCCCCCAAAAAGGCCAGGACGTGTTTGACTCCTGAGGCCCGCGCGTCCGGCTTCAGATTGCGCCTTCGGCTCAGGTTGCGAACCCCCACCCCCCAGGGTCCCGATATTTGTTAACATCACATCAGCAGCAACTCACCAACTAAAGCGGAGGATGAGTTCAGCCCTTGAGCGGCAACTATTAGCATGTCTTGCCAAATGAGGGAGCTCACCAAAGAGGCTTCCTATTGAAGTCCCTTTTCAGCCCACCGAAAGGCGAGATCCACTGCGATGCTCTCAACGCAAGTCACTGGGCGAGCGTGCCCACCTTTTTTTTTCTCCCCCTCTGGCACCGCCCCTCGCGACTGGTGCTCCCGGAACGGCAGGGTCCGGTGCTGTTTCCCCGGACGATTCATCACCCCACTCAAAGCTGACGCATGTTGAGAAGGGGCCACGAAAAGCTGAGATGCTCAAGCCAAACAGGCCATTAGGTAATATTTGCAAACCACCCTTCAAGCGGAAAAAAAAATGAAAAACCACCTCAACGGGGAAAACAATGCAAAACGATCAGGGAACCCCAAACCCTTGGAACCCGGACTCGCACCATTGGAAGCGCCGCCATCCGGCGTTCTCTCTCCGACGGATCGATCCGGCTCCGCTCTGCGCTCATCGCAGGCCGCCACTGCAGCCCCAGAAGTTCGCCACCTCGAAGTTGAAGAGATGCGCCCACCTTCGTCACTCTAGGGGTAGCTTCCCCAAGCCACGAGTCGACATGGATTTATTGTTGTTGGAATAGGGAGGCTTACAACATGATTAGACTTAGGCCCGGTTATGTTTATAGACAAACAGGTTTCTATGACTAGACTTAGGAGTTGTAGAATGTATATTCCATTCTTTGCTTCCCGTGGAGTCACTGGTAAAATGTAAAACGTATCCTAAGTCTACCCCAGACAACTGGCGCTTTGCCCCTTGGAGCCAACCCCAAAACACAGGAAGTTGACGTGTCAAAGTCGTGCGGTCGTCACGTCTTCGTCTTCGCGAAGTTTCCGCTTTGCCCTTTGGCAGCTCCAAAAATGCAACCCCACAAATCACGAGCAGAGGCGTCAATATAGTGCACTACCGGCGCTTTGCCCTTTGCCCCCCAAAGCACGGGTTGAGGTGTCAAAGAATCGTGCAATCCTGTGGATGGACGAAATGCTGCATCAGTTGGAAGGTGGCTTATCACATTCAGTGGATGTGATTAATCTCAACTGGTGCAGAAGTGTGTCCTTCTACAGTATTGCTCTCACAAAATGGCAATGGTTGAGAAGCCTCAAATTCCATGTTGAAGGGCATAGATCCCTTTCTTAGCTACGGCGAGTCATGGTGCTATAATGCTCGGTCTACCTGCAAACAGTGATATGGCTCATATTTTCGTGGTTTCCACATTTCTCAGGAACGCCTACATAGGATTGTTATGTTGAGACAGACTTCAATGCCCCACAATACCGCCAGATTGGGGTTTGGTCCAATTTGGTTTCCCTGTAGTTTCCGTTTTTCCATCAAGCTTTTCCTCGGTTGGAGGGAAGAGACAGGGTAGATGAAGGGTAGGGAGACAGTGCCCAACCACACCTGGGCGCGACCGCCCTGTTAGTTCTGGACACTGCACATGGCTTTGTGTACCAAGGTATTGGGAGACACCCTTGACTGAACTCCTTGGATCCACTGAAATCGGCAAATCACATGTTCCCCATTAAATAAAAAAGAAGCGTGGGTCAATATTACTCTGTACTCGCCAAATCTATATATATATATATTTATAATTATATATATATATATATGTATATATGTATATAGTTGATGCTCGAAGCCGCCCTTTTGAGGGGAATACGGGATGGAGCCCGATAACTCGCCTAGAGTTGTCCAATATTCTGGAACTGATCCCACACAAACCCACAGCAACTACATGAGTCTCAAACTTGACGGGAACCCTTTTGTGCGCATCACTTCGTTATACTTGAATACTTATGTCCACTTGCGTGTTACAAAGTCAATCCATCTCCCACCAAACGCCCCCTTCCTGCGCGGTTCACACCGATCCAACGCGCCGACTTCACAGGGCCGGGTGAGCGTCAAAAGCAACAACGCAGTGAACCAGGGAGCAAAAGAAGCTTGTCTCAAAGGAGTTCATATAAGGAATCAAAAGAGCTAAAGCCACTGATGTTGCCTGGGTTGTGGTCACAATTTGTGCAGCCAAGCTGCACATTTGCAGCTATTTTCAGGCCGCGAACCACTGGGCGGGACTCATGAAAGGTACGCGCATCTTGCACCTGAGCTGCCACATCGCCACGACGGCCAGAGCTTTTGGGACTCAATTTTTAAGACCCCTCTGTCCGGAGTCAAAGGAAAAAGGAACCTTTTGAGGGTGTCTTTGCCTTGAGGCAAAAAAATGGCCCCCAACGGAAAGGAACCTCTTGACCAGACCGCCTCTTGAGGCCAACAAAAATGGCCCAAGCTCCTTTCTCGTCCCAAGGCGCCGCGGGATTGTGCGAGAGCACCGAAGGCCACAGAAGCGCCGAGCCCTTGCCTTGGCGCAGCAAAATAACAAAATGTCAGCCGTCAGCTTATAGCTTTTGCCCCCGGGCAAAATGTCCGTTTCGCAGCACCGTTCAGAACCCATGGTTGAAACCAC
The DNA here is from genome assembly GCA_963377175.1 of Effrenium voratum. Classification (NCBI taxonomy): domain Eukaryota; class Dinophyceae; order Suessiales; family Symbiodiniaceae; genus Effrenium; species Effrenium voratum. Next base: position 346,304 of record CAUJNA010003752.1, on the reverse strand, counting down.
TGGTGGTCACAAGTGGAATCAAATCATTCCAGGGTTTCTTGGGTGGTGCGAAATGTCCATGTCGCAGTTCGGAAAGCCCTGCTTTTTTTTGGGGGTTGTTGTGTTTTTTGGTTTTTCTTTATTATATTTTATTTTTCTGGGGGTTCTGCACCAACCAACTGGTGCAGGGATTTTTGCTCAGCCACTGTAGGTCTGATTCTGGTCCAGGCTTATGCAAACGAAGTCCTCACAAATCCGCCGGCTCCAAAACACAAAGCATCAAGCGTCCCGCCTTGCTCCAATCATAGTTGGCATTTTCAACAGGACTGCAACTGTTCACGACCTTTGTCAGGCCTTTGTCAGGGCTGCGGAAACTCAAGGAAACCAAAAAGGGAAACTCCTAGGAAAGTTAGGTTTACGCAAAGGAAGTTTCCAGCTTCCTGTCATTGGGCTTGAATGCGAACCAAGCATCATGCTGTCCATTCTCTCCGAGTTCTGGCTGCTAAGATGGTTTCCATGCCCCCCAAAACCAACCCAAGCAAAAATGGGGGGGGGGAGGTATCCAACTTCTGGCTGTGGGCTGTGGGCTCCCTCCCCTCACAGGATGCGGATCAACCCAGAGTAGTGGGCGGATACTCATGCCATGCCATGGATGAACTGGAGTCACTGACATCGAGGCAAAACTAACTCTGAAAGCCAAAAACCAGGGAACGTATCGCCCAATCTTGTTTTGAGAACCAGCAAACCCTACTACCCTCCTCTCCACCGGCAGCCGAGGCGCGGGGCTTCACGCTGATGTTCAGGCGCGGGAAATTCCTGTCGCAAAAGTTGAAGACCCAACTCTGACCCACCTGGACTTCAGTTTCAGGACCCAGTTCCCGCTCCGAAGAGTCTAGGTCCTCCAGATTTGAGAGCTTATAAGTTGGTACCAACTTTTTGTCGGTAGGCTATTTAGTAGGGGAACTCTCCCCCAAAAAAGTTGGTCCAAGGGCACTACTGGGGACCTGGGAGTGCAAAGGAAGTGATTGGTCGGAGATTCCTATATACACCGAATTACCTGTCATGCAAAAATACCGTGGAGGGACGAAATCCTGCACCGTTTGGGTGGATGATCACAGTATTCACAGGGCTTCATCCATCCCAACTGGTGCGTCTGGTGAAGGATGTTGTCCATCCGCTGTACGCTATTGTTCTCATCCTGATTAAACCCTCAAACAACCGACACGCCCTTTCCCAGAGCGTGAATCCCCAAGGTCAAAGCTTGTTTTTGGTGGTTTCCACAATTGGGCAAGGACAAGTGCGAAAACACCGACAATTTGGGGGGTCCGAGTCCCTATTTTCATGAGTCATACCCATGGTAGACCCATGGTGTGCAAGTTTGGGGGTCCCAAGGCAAACATGGCAAACGCCTTGGATGTGGTCAATGCAAGGAGCAGTCCTCTCTCCAATCATAGAAGCTGACAAGGGTTGGACGTTCCTCTTACCCCCCCCCCTTGCACTTTCGTATCTGTTTGAGTTTAATTACACGCATGAGTGTCCCATGATATTATGTAAACTGGATTAACGGTACACGACAGTACCCGCTTCTAATTTTTTAGATCCTTGCACTGTTGATCTGGGGCCAAGTCGCGTTTCACCGCCCTCCTCCACATCTGACAAATACAGGAAGAAGGTGTATATGCGCGGGCCACAGGCATGGTCGTTGTCACTGATGTTGTTCATGTCGTGGTGCTCCACATACTTCTCACCGATGGCATAGTTCCTCAAAAACGAGCAAAACTTCAAAACCCTTGGTATGGTAGCAAAAAACTGTGTTTTGCAGCCCCTACTAAACATGAACAGAACCAACAACTATATATATATATATGTATATATATATATATATGTATTGTATATTTAAAGCTTGCGAAGAAAAGTGAAGAAACACCTGCCGCCCGTGGCAAGAACCCCAACTACAAAACCTTGAAGCCTGCGGTGTCTCTGGCGAGCCTCAAGAACTGCATCTCCTCAAAGTTGGCAGAGGGCACTTGGATCACATCCGAGATTCCTGACACTTCCGAGTCCACGAGCCTGAGACTCCAACCCCCAAACCCTCTGATGTTTAAAGGGGGCACTCTTTTCTTGCTAGTTCCGCCACATTGCTCACCCCACCCCACCCCAATTGGAGTGAGTGGAGCCCACATCCCGGCCGAAGCCAAAAATCAGGCCGTCCCGCTACGGGGAAGGGCAAAGTATGAATTAAATCCAATAGGCCTTAGGCAGGTGATTTCAAAGGGAACCTCTCCCCCTTGAAAGAAGGGCACAACTGGGTGTAAGTCTCCGCTGAATTTCCCCGTAGGTTTAGTCTCCACCTTCGATCTCAGTTGTCACCGCAAAATTGGGACCCGTGATTGTCGCAATGCAAATTTGGACTATTCGGACAGCAAAAGCGGGCACCCTGCTTCATCCGGGGAATTTAATCCGAAATACGCATTGGAGACAACGTGAATCCAAAACTGCAAAATCCAAACCCCATGCGCAGCGTTCAAATCCAAACGGAATCCTGGATCTTTCCACTGGATTACCACGTACCAAAAGAGCTTGTCAACAAACTCAACCGCATGTTTTGGTTGAACAGTGACTTTCACGAGGCTAGGTGACCTTAGGCTTCATGGCTGTCAGGAAGGTACTTTACAAGTCCCTGCAAATGGATGTGTGTGTGTGTGTGTCAGAACAAGGGAAAGTGTCCTTTTGACTTCCTTCAAACGAACAACTCCCCAACATTGGTACTCTTACACAACAATGCACACGCAAAGAAAACATCTAGGCTGTCTGGGCTCCTCTCATCGTGCGCACTGAATCTGGCAAAGATTCTCTCCCTCACAGCGAGGTAGCTTGGAGACGCTTTGCAAGTGTCTAAACACCAGGCTGTCTTCGAGGTTCTCTTTGAAGATATGATGCCCTGTCACACGAGCGTGGCTTGGGTTGATGGTATACTCTCTGTTTTGTGAAGGGAAATCAAAGAAAACACCCCCACACACACACACACAGACACACACCAATTTGCAGGCAGGAGTACCAAACTCTCCACCCACGCGACTGGAAGGCATCAAACCTGACCGGGCCGGGCCAAAAAGCTTCTGCCGGCTTGCTTTCGTCATCGTGTCGAGTCTGGCCTTCATGAGTCCGAACTCATCATACTCTCCTTGATCGGAGGACCTCTGAAACTCCTTGACGTTGGAGAGCATATCCGCGATCTCCGCCTCCGAAACGAAGTTGTCAAAGGTCACAATCCTTGCCAAGCGCTATGGATCGGGACCATGACCCAGACCTCCGGCCCACGGGAATCAAATGCACCTGGTTTGGGCTAGTTGAATATAACTAGGTCCTCCAGTAGAGGGGTTAGAATAAGGGTATCAACTTTTTCTGTGTCTATTTTAGTAGGGGAACCCTCCCCAAAAAACGAGTAAAAGGGCACTACTGGGGGACCTAGATAAAGAGGAACACCCAAAAAGGAAAGAACTGAACCGGAGGTCTGGGACTACCAACGATTTCATCCAAGTGTCCAGGGGGACTTGCTCAAGACGGTGATATTGTAGCTGTATTTCTTTGCACGGCTCACAATATCTGACAGGGGCGCAGCGATGGTCTCGACATGACATGCGCCAGCTTCACTCTCGACTTTGAAAAACCCGCTCACCGGTTGGTCCTACGGCTGCAAAGGTTCATATGAGCCAGTCAAGATTGTGTCTCCACATGACATGGAGAATTTGGTGAGCGAACCTCGGTTTCGAATGGTCATTGGTGAGAGTGCCCAATGTCATCCAAGAGCATCTAGGTCCTCCAGTAGAGAGGTCAGAATAAGGGTACCCTTTTTTCTGTAGTCTATTTTAGTAGGGGAACCCTCCCCCAAAAAAGGTAAAAGGGCACTACTGGGGGACCTAGGCATGATAAGTGTTGCTCGTCCCAGCCCAGCCCCGTGAAACCAGGCAGACAGGACGGCCTCACTCTCCACGCATCTTACTTGGCCTAGCTGGGCATATGGGCAAAAAACGAACAAAAAGGACCCGGTGTAGAAGCCCTTCAGGAAGGGTTCCAACTTGGTCTCCTCAAGATAATTTTGGCTGTGGGTCAAAAATAGGTACCGACAAATGGGTTGCCCTGGTAAATGGAACCAGGGACTAAAACCTGCGGTCCATATCCTGGTGGTTTAATTGTGACCCGCAGCCAATTGGTGACAAGGGGAAACCCGGGGTGGCATTGGATGGACTCACGGCGGGCGGCGGCCATTTTGCTTCAATCAGGGTGTCTAATACTCCGGCCGCTAGTGGCGGGAACAAGACCGTGGTCTTGGTGTTTGGTTGGGCACCACTGGAAACCAAAAGAAAACCCACAAGTTGTCTCTGAGATGCAAATCTTACCCCGCTACTCATCATACCCGCTGTTTCAAGGGTGTATGTGAGTTCATACAAACTTTAGGTCCGGGGTGATATCATGACTAAATCTACGAGCGCCTCGAGAAACAAACGCTCCAAACGTGTTCTTGGTCCTTTGGCTTTTTAAAAGAACCCTCGGGAACAAAAAAGAACAAAAAACAACAACCAACAAAAAGAAACAGGGCACCACTCGGGAAACCAAAAGGACACCCACAATTTTAGGGCACGGATCCCCGCAAAAACAAAAGGGTCTGGGGGAAACCAGCGGCGAGCCGCCGGACCGATCCCGCCTCTGAACATCTGATTCATGTCCCCGGGCCGCAAGGCCGGGTGCTGGTCCATGTCCCTCGCGGAAAACCCAAAAAAGGCGCGGGGCTTCGGAAGTTTCAGGGGGAACCCGCTGGGCCGCAAAAATTTGAGGGTGGTGGACTTTGAATTGATCCCCACCTATTCAAGGAGCCAAGAATCTGATTGCAGAGGGTGGACATTGATCCCCACCTGAACCATGTCCAAAGGGTCGCTGATTAACATTGGTGGACATTGGTCCCCTAAACGTCCAAAGGGTCGCCCCTTGAAATGTTGAAGAACCCAAAGGCCACATCTTCCAACAGGAAGCCGTTCAAGTGCTCAAAGGTCTCCATCGATTTGCCCTGAAACCCCTTTCGCCGAGTCGCGAAAAAAACTTTCGTGTGGTTCCTTTTGCGGCTCCTTGAAATTAGGGCAGCTGTTCGGCGATCGAGCACGAAAATAGGCACAGGAGGCCACCCCGTGATCTTGAGCCCACGCCTTTCGGAGCTTTCGAGGGGAAATCCCCCGGCATTTTCGATGGAATACTGGCAAACTGTGGACAACAATACAACACAGGAGCAAATGCATACTCTCGCACGGTCAACACCCGCCCTGTTCGTGTGCTGCCTGCCCCGAAGCTGTCTGAAATCACAAGACTAGACAAGTAGCCCTTTCGTGGAGCCTGAGCCGAGTTTTCGGGAAACGCGTTCGAGAGCTTTCGCGATGGGCTTTCCTTTCGCGGAATAACAATTTTCAGGACAGCGTTTAGATAAAGGTCGTCGTGGGGCTTTTGATTCTCAGAAGGACAAATGTTGGTCTACTGGATAGCAATACCAGGTGCCCATTCAGCACGGGCGTTCAGCTTTTTTTGGGCGCTTAGGAACCGTCCCTGACGAGCACTTGCAGCTGCGGCTCGCCATACAGCTCTCTGTCCCCTTTGCAAACGATTTGCTTGCCCCAAATTGGACACGGATCCCGGAAACTGCAGAAGCTTGACTTTTGACATCGTATGGACCAATTTTGGAAAAAAGAAAAGCCCATGTGTCAACGTTGGTGAGGTTTAACGAGGGACACTTTGGTGCCCAAAAAAAATAGCTTGAGTATGAACAATCATACAGGGATCCTTACATTATACACCTGAGCATTGCCTTGTACGAAAAATCATACAGGGATCCTTACATTATACACCTGAACAGTGCCTTGTACATGGTGGTGTCCCTTTATTTTGGTGGAAAAAGCCAGGTTTATGGACAACATGTATCTTTTAAGGAGCCCTGCCATAGTCCGCGGATTCCATTGACTTTTTGCCAGGCAGCAGGAAGCGACGAGTACACCGCTGCTCCTGAGTCGCAAGGATGTCAGCTTCAGCCGGCGTCCATGGAAGTAACATCGAGCCAACAGGTGGCTTAAACGGAAAGTGCCCCCCCCAGGATTGATTTTTTTGAGACCCCCTCAACATGGCCAAATATTTTTTGATGCGTGGTATGTGCCTATGGGAAACCAGGTATGTGTTGAAATGGGAGGGGGGTCCCAGGGCCTCAGGGTCCCTTTCTTTTGCACGGCTCGCACTCACAAAATGTGAGCTTGACAAGACGCAGTTGACTGGGCCTCTTGCGTTCAAGGGCACCAGGGGAAATGGGTGTAGAGCAATCTGTGGATTTCCCTTAGAACCCCAAGAGTACTCTTGGAACTGTTACTTGTGGCCCTTCAGAACTACGCGAGATTCCACGGCACACATCATACTAAGCAGCCCTTGCCACCTTGTCGATCAAGGATTGCACGCTTTCCCACTCTCGGAAAACTGAATCTTTTGGCGTGCAAAGCTATGGCTCAAGGGCTGCCAAGCGTCCGTCTGCCGCAAGTGGCAGGCGTGGCAGCTTCTGGAACAAAAGACTGTCCTCAGTGAGACACGAGCCACGGTCAACAGATGTTTCCTGTGGACTGGGGCAAAATGGCCGTGTTACCAAAGGAACAAACATGAAGGCTGGAAGCGCCTCTTGCACCCAAGGCTCATGAAGCCAGGGTTTGTGACGCAACCCCCACTTGCAGCCTCACCATCGCAGGAACCCGTCCAGGTGTCATGGGGGATGTTGTCCTTGGCTGAACACACTCTGACGATACCTGCAAGTGCCCACTCACATCAGCCTTCCTAATTCCCTTCTCAACCACGCTACCCTCCAAACTCAAGCTGAGAGGGGGGGGTCGACCGCTTGAAGACTTTTCCAGCGACCAAGATAGCATTGAACCGTCCGAATGTCCAGATCCCAACTGACCTTGGGGTACATTTTTTTTAGGCAGCGTGTGAAGGCTTTTCTAGCGACCAAGATAGCATTTGTCTAATGACATTTCATGTGACACCCTTTCCTTCCTGACCTGACTAGAAAACGTTGAAACTGTTTGGCTCCGGACTAAAATGAACAAACTGCAAAGAATGAAGCCAAAAGAAGCCGCTATGGCTTAAGCTGCAAAGGCTTTTTTGAGCTGGCCCAGTTGCTCGAGCGAGTGTTCCGTAGGAGTTAAGATGAGGAATGGACCAGAATCCCTTCAAGGAAGCCGATTCAGCGGCTTTAGCGGGTGTTCAGCGGAAGGGTTCAGTTCGGGGGCCCTGTCATTCGAAGCAACCGGTTCAGTTCGGGGGGCCCAGACCAAACCCAGGGGTCAAGTGAGTCATAATCAAAGCCGGTATGAAAATGGTTGTAGTCCCAGAACCATGTAAACAATTAAGAAGGCGGACATTTCCGCAACTATTTTTCTGGCTGGGACTGCCCCGTGCTAACCTTCATCTACCCGGGTTTGAGCCGGTGGCTCATGTGAAGATCGAGCTCACATCTGCAAATTGCGTTTGTCAAGTACCAAAAGAAGGGAGAAGAAGGGAACGCTCAACCCATGGCCCCCAGAGCCAAGTCAAACCCAGGGGGCACAGCTCGCGATCGCCGCCAGGAAGGCCTCGTCGATGGTGAGGACGATGCGCCCGGGGAACATCCGCACGGCGGCGATGACTTCCTGAGTGCCTGGATGGTGAAAGCAAATCTCCCATGAAAACCGAGCCGCCCCAGGCTTTAGATGGCCAAAAATTAGCTCATCTTTCTTTTTGGAACTCGTCCATCTCAACAACTTCCATTTGCTTCAGTCCCCTGGAACCCTCTTGGAAATGGGGGTTCTGCACTTCCATGTTACTTGGTGGGAGGGTATCCTTTTCAGGTTGGTTTAAAAGAAACGCAAAAGGACTGCCGCCATGTTGATGGACAGCCTGTGGATGTTCAACCTTCTGACTAGTTTGTAACATTCTTTTGGTGTCTCTTTTTAAAGCGCAAGTGATTTTCACATGGAGCCAAACCCATTTCAGGGCGACCCCTGCTATCGTATGGCCAAAGCTGCTTGTGCGAGTCATGGTCTTCGGTCGCATGTCAAGCGCGCGTTGGTGGGCACTTCGGCCCGATGAGAACGAAAACAAAAGGGGTGAGAAGATTATCCGGACACCTTGTCAAGAAGAGACTTGAGGGTATTCAGAATAGTATCGCATTTAGCGATAGCATCATGTACAGTGTTGGTAACAAGCTGCGAGGAGGCCACAACAGTGCACTTGGCATGTTGAAAAGGAAAAAAAGGCGTTGCCGGCGACCGCAACTGTACCCACAAAGTGCACAAATAGGCACAGCAAGATGCCAGGAAGGCGTCCAGGCGTGTGCGACAAAACTGTCCAAAATAAGGCGGTTCTCCCAAGAGGTGCGAATGAAAGCCCATCTCGTAATAGCGCCACAAAATTGGACCGGAATGAAAGCCCATCTCGTAATAGCGCCACAAAATTGGACCGGAATGAAAGCCCATCTCGTAATAGCGCCACAAAGTTGGACCGGAATGAAAGCCCATCTCGTAATAGCGCCACAAAATTGGACCGGAATGAAAGCCCATCTCGTAATAGCGCCACAAAATTGGACCGGAATGAAAGCCCATCTCGTAATAGCGCCACAAAATTGGACCGGAATGAAAGCCCATCTCGTAATAGCGCCACAAAATTGGACCGCAGCAACCTTGAGGGCCTTTCGAATAGAAAGACCGTCGAGTGAAATCCAGAGGTCAAGGGGGACAGACTCGAAATGTCTGAGCTTCAGGGAATTCTGAACGTCAGTGCATATTGAAGGACTGCAAGGGTCCAGAACAACATCAGTATCGGGCGCGAAAGTAAAAGGCCGCCTGCGCGCAAGAACCAACGGGACAGCAGTCTTGCAACAAAGCCTCCGACGGAGGGTGAAAGAAGGGGTTGTTTCTGCAATTGGCAATGCGCAACACCACATCTTCAAAAGTCACATAAATGTTCAAGGGATGTTTGCCAGACGAAACGTACTCATCATTAATATTGCAAAGCATACGAAATGCAGCCGGGAGAATATCGTTCCTAGCCAGTCTCCACCCTTTTCGCATAGCACCAATGCTGGGGAAGCCGTTAAGAACCTTGAGGAGCCTAGGCTCAGCATGTAGTTGAGAACTGTCAAAGTCCTGAAAGTGCTTTTCCCAGAATATCTTGAATCGCCAAGTAATTTCCTTCATGGTGCTCTTGATGGCCCTGGCATTGTCCATGAACGGCACATCCGTACCGCAAAGAAGAATACAAAAGAGAGGAGATCCATCCAAGTGGGTTCTCGTCCGAGAAGGTTCGTACTTGGTCCAGCTCAATACAGGTGGAAATAAATTGAAAGTCACGGAGTTTGCCTCCCCAAGAAATCCACTGGGTGGATTTGGTGAAGGGGTGTACCATAGTGGTCATGCAGGAATTGCCGGCGTCTTGATTGGCAGTATTACCAGCAATCAATCTCAGGGTTGACATGATCTTGGTTTGGCAGGGGCCTGGCATCGGCTCTGTCATGAATGCCAATAGAAAAAAGGGCACGGTTCTGAATCTGCTTCCACTGTTGTTTTGTCTGTTCTGGAGCATGAATGCTACAAACAAGAAAATGACTCATATACGCGGGCCAGGAATTCCATTGGCGCCACGGAGTGGTCCAACTTGCTCTGAGAAAATCCCAAAAAGGGCATTGCCAAAGCACATGCTGACTATCAGCCAGCTCATGATCACAGGTTGGACAGTGAGGGTTGCTAGCAAAGGTCTTCTGTGCGAGTCATGGTCATGGTTCCCTTTCCTTTGTCTAACATCACTGTTAAGGGGGGTGATGACCGTCCCTCCCAAAACCATGTAAAAGGATGGTTTGACCGTTGTACATATGAGCCAGGGTCAAAATATGCGGTCCCCGTGAAGAACACGCGAAAATTAGAACTCATCCCCTGGTTTTGGTGGGACAATTAGAGCTCCTCACCCCATATCCTTCCCAAATAGACTATAGACTGCGACAAGTCTTGGCGCAACTTCAACCGGAATGAATCTTTGTTGGAAAATGAGCCGTTTGGTGGGCAAGCAGGGGGTGAATCTCAAAACCCTTTTTGGAATCGGAGCTTTTCATTAGAATAGGGGAGTTGAATCTCAATCGCAGGCGTGAACAGCTCCTGGCCATTTTGAGCTCGGTAATCTGGTCTGATCGAAAACAGGGATTCTCGAATCATCTCGAATCCTAATTCGTAATCCATAGTGCGGCACTACAAGCGAAGCAACCTCAATCCGGTTCGGATGAATGACACCCTACGATACCTGAATAATCAGGCTACAAACTGGTGCAGCCTTCGAGAGACCTCAGAAATGCAAGCGTCTCGATTTACCCACAGCCACTTGGTTTCATTTTGGGCATAATGTCCCTCAGTCTCCTCCAGCCGCAACCCGAGGCCATATTTTTCTAAAAACCATAGAGGGAAGGGGGACAATTTCACAGGCAAAGCCTCTGCATGTGAAATTGTCCCGGACAACAATACTTGGGTGTGGATCAAAATTAAAGAGCTACGGTTTTATAGTCTTTGGTTCCATTCACCAAGTTGCCATTTTGGTACCACTTGTTTGAGCCACAGCCACTTGTTTCCCCAAGAAATGCCCTCCCAACATAGTCTTCCCTTCATCTCGCTAGTTGCTCATGGCAACGGACCCTGAAAGGGAAGTTTTGCCCGTAAGCATGCCTTTCTGCAGGCTGTTCAATCACCCGGAAGGAAGCTCGGATTGAAATGGGACAGTGTCAGCGCCCAAACAAGTCTTAGAAAAGGACTCCATCCGGGCCGGGTGAATGAGCCCTCAGCCCCAGGTGTGCTAGAAAAGGCAAGAGAGATTCCAAGGGGTGACAAGTGCGGCTCCATCAACTAAGTCAATCGAGGGATACCTGGTGTTGGTTCCAGCGGTTTTCAACCCGTTCCCAACACCGAGCTGACTTGTGGTTCTACCAACAAGGTCGCAATTTGTTTTTGGAATAGGGCCATGAAACCAGGTAGTAAACTCCCAATATGAGTGTCTCCAAATGAGGTTGAAAACCCAACAAAATGATGGCTTCCGATTGAATTGAAACTATGACAAGGGCCCACCCCCCCAAGTCACCTTTTGTGACGCCCATTTACTAAAAGGTACCCTCAGGGGCGTTCATCGCAATCCCCGCCTGCGTCCCTCAGCTGGAAGACGTGGTCCTGGAAGGTGCTAAGACCCAGGCCTTTGTCGAAGAAGATCTCACCTCCGGGAAAGGATCCGTCGACGAGGGGAAGCCCTGAATTGAACCCTGAAACTAGGGGAACCCTCAATTGAAGCCCTGAAACTTGGACGGGTCTGGCTTAGGTGACTTCGGGCGTTAGGTCGGCGCTCCCTCAGTGAAACCTCATATTCTTGGGGTGGTAACCACCCCCCAAAAGTGAGTATCCTCAAACTCAGAGAGGTGCTGCCCGAACGCCATGCTGTGGGCTCCAGCCTTGAGCCCCAAGGCAATCGCCGGAAGGGGAGTTATGATCCCAAAAAAGGGGCGATCGGGCGTCCTTGTAGGTGATAAGCCTGATTTGTTGTTTCCCCCACTGAACGGAGACTTCCAACCGTTGGCTTCTGTGGGTTCTCGCACCATGAAGTTCTTACCCACACACACACACACACTGGACCTACGCCCCCTTTCTCCCGTCAGACCGGGTCTCACCACCGGCAAAACACTTCGTCTCAGGCGAAAAACTGGCAGAAGCTCTTACCCACCCATATGCGCCGTGCCGAATACCCATCGCTTTTCCGTCCCGGGTCACCCACAGGCAGCTGCTTCCCATCGGCGCTCACCCAGTACACCGCCAGGGGCCCTCGCCCCGGCAGCTTGTGCCAGATGGTGCCTCCGCGCGGATTGGGGCGCGGCCCAAACTTGGGCTCCATGAAAAAAGACCACCCCGTTTCAACAGCTGCCCCCAAAAAACGAGCTCAAAAAGAACAAACACACTCCCCAAAAAGACGTCCCGCAAACAAAACGAGTTAAAGGACACTTCCAAAAGGCTACCCAAACAACCTAAGGGGTACCTGATAGAGTCAGAGGTGTTGGATCAGGGAAAAATGATCAAACACAACTCGAAAAGGAAAGCAGCCAAGCCGGGTCTCACTGGTTGCATTTCACCAGCCTGAGCCAAGATATCCATTAAAAAAAACCTTCAATATTCAACCCAAGGTAACCTGTTTCCGGATACACATACCTGCCCAAAGAACGTAGAAAACCACCAAAAACCCTGGGAAAACAGCGGGTTTTTGGAAAAGAACGATGGTTGAAAAGAATGGAAAAGGAATCAACCCCTACAACCTTCTGTTTTCCATGTCTGGTCCATTTTGGGTCAAGGTCCCAAGTGGACCTTTTACTTCCTGGAAAGAATGGGAAAGCTACCCTTAGAAAGGTGCTGGGCACCTGAGTACCACATACGGCACATCTCTCCGCCACGTCGCAATGCATCCCGCCGCTCTCCTGGGCGCGCTCTCGCTGCGATTGGGAAAGCCCAGCGGCACGGCTTGCGACGCGTTCCGATCAACTCGCGGCCACGGTGTTGAAATTGCAGACGTTCTCTTGATTTCGCTTTGGAACCATCCCAAGTCGGCTTCCCAACTGTTTCAAAAGGGCTTCTCTCTGCAAATTGGTTCCCAACCATCTCCAAAGGGCTTCAATGGTTGGTTGGTCTTCCAAAAGGGTTCCCTCCGATAAACGGCCATTGGTGCTAGCATTGATAAAAATGGCTCGGCCTCAAGAGCCGAGGGGCTGGATCCGGCACATCTACTTCGACAGTGCAGTAGTCCTGCGTCGCCGAGAAATGAAAACACAGAGCTGGGTGAATTATAAGATTTCAGCCTGAAATACGGTGGTTTGGGGGCTATTCCCCACAATAAACCACCATTTGGGGTGAGGTTGAGGTCGTGTGAGGTCGCTGGAATTCACCCACCCAGACATATTGATGGACACATCCACAAAAGGCAGCGGTCGGTAGGTCAGGGTTCCTCCTTTCCAACTGGTGTAGGAGTTTGTCGATCCACTGTATCTCCGCCACTACTGGACGTTTCGACCGAATCTCACGTGGTCATCTCTTAGTTTTAGGCTAAACATTCCAGACAAGCTGGTTCGGATGCCCTATTCTCAATATTACCACCAGAAGCCGATAGGACATGGACTGCCCACCACCGCATCCTATCAACCTTCAAAACGGATAGGGGCCTACCCGACCCAAACTGATACCCTGGGAACCAACAAACCCTAAACCCCCAATTACTGCTCACGGCGGCGGCTAAACCATAAACCTAAACCCTAAGCTTGAACCCTAAGCCCAGCAGGTTCTTTGAATTGGGTGGGAGTTACCACTGGGCAGTATAGGCCGAACAAGGAAAGCCGGACTGAGATGCATAGTGGATTTCCGTGCGCAAAAGAAAAAGGCACCCTTTGTTTCCTTGCTTGAGTTCAAAGGAGAAAAGGGAACCCTTCACCAAAAAACAAGTTGAAACAAACAAATGGAAGCAAGCCACTGGGCAACAGAGTTGCTTTTAGATCTTTGGAGGCCATAGTTTCTTACGGAGTTGCTCCAATTGGATGGCAAATCTCTCTGTGGAAACGCGTCTGGAAAAAACACATGTTTTCTTGGTTTGATTTTGAAGACAAGACCGGGAACCCTTCACCCCAAAAAAATGGAAGAAGAGAAGCAACCCACTGGGCCACCGAGCGGGGCACCGAGGCGCCCCAGATCGCCGCCCCTTCGCCCCTTCGCCTCGTGGGCGCCGCGGGCGCTGCAGAGGTGGGCCTTGCACTTGCCGCAGCTCAAAGGACAGCCGTGTTGCGCCCAGTCCTCGAATCGAGTCGAGGCAAAAGTTGGAGCCAGGTTGGGTGGCTAGGTCCTCCGGATTTCAGAGGTTAGAAGTTGGTACCGTTTCTTTTTTTCGGTTTAGTCTAGTGTAGTAGGGGCTTGCCCTCCACCAAAAAAGGGGTGAGAAAGCGCACTACTGGGGGACCTAGTTGGTTGATTGACTGACTGACTGACTGACTGACTGACTGACTGACTGTTTGACTGACTGACTGTTTGACTGATTGATTGACTGACTCGCTGGTTGATTGATTGACTGGCTGATTGATTGGCTCAATCAATCATTGGTTGGCTGGCTCACTGACTGGTTGATTGATTGACTGATGCTTTATTGCTGGTTGATCACGCATTTTTGTTGGCCAAGCCCAGTACAGTGGTTCTGGAGGTGAAGTGCAGGATCCTCTGCTACGCGTATGTCAGATGCTTGACTTCGACCTAGCTGAAGATTAAGCTCCGGTTTGCCTTTTGACTGTTTCTTTTTTGGTTCGCAACAAAATATGGCCTTGGGGCCTAACCTGTGGCTCCATTTTTGGGGTGGATGAACATCCATTTGTCACCTATTTTGATGTTCACCAGGGGTACAGGGTTTTGACCCACAGCCATATAAGCCCAAGGACAGGCTCAAACGCAGCAGTTCGCAGTTGCAACCGGCGACCTTTCCCCGCTTACAGGGAGCCCCCCCCAATACCTCTTGGAAGGGGCCAAACTGCAAAACTCACGAAGAAGGGTCACGATCGGGCCACGGCCCCTGACAAAGTATCCGTCATCCACAGAACAGTAGACGAACATGGAACTCCATGTTGTAAGATGAGCTTTGCGGAAAACCGACCTGGACCAAGCGGCGAAGCACCAAAAACGGGTAACTGGTTTTTTTCTGGACAATTCCCTGCAATCTTCTTATGATGACAGAAAAATGAGAATGTGTCCAGAAGGTCAGATCCTGTGAGGGCCTGAGTGGGGTACTATCGATCATGAAGCAATACTGGTGGAAATCTTACCCGCTTGCATTAAACAGATTTGACCCACTCATCGTTGTTCAGACTCCTGTGATGCTCCCTTCCAAGGGGGACCAGGTGGCTGTTGCTTGGACATATTTTGCCCAGCCACTAGTGTTGAGTAACGCAACGAATGGTTGAACATACCGCGCCTTTCGCAGGCTCAATGGGTTCCATACTCATACTCCCATTTGAAAATACGGGTTTTCCGGCGCAACAGCTTTCCCTCGCACTACACAGAAGTCTGAGGCAGGTCTGTGCTTTTCAACATTTTTCAACCAACCCTCCCGTACAAACCTTGGTTCCTTCGCCGACGCGAAAAAATACTAATGCTGAGAAAGACTCCGAGGGATCCTCACAGCGGCCCTCCAAGGACCACTTGTAGCAGTTGTTGCTGATGTCGCCACATCGCCTTGGCGGAACGCTCAGCGCCGATTGGGAGATGGCTCCAGACCCTTCCGAAAATTGCCGGAGATGCTCGCTGGCCACGGGGGGAAAAAGGGCACCCTCTTTTTCTTGGTTGAGTTGAAAGGGGAACCCTTCACCACAAAAAGGGACAATTGCTTTACTTCTTTGGGGGCCATAGTCTTCCAAAAGGTCCAATTGGATGGCAAATCTCTTTGAGGCGCGTCTGGAACCGGAGCCGAAGCTAAGCTGGGCACTCATATGCAGTCGATAGGGCCAGTGTTGCCAAGAGTAGCCTGGCCACTCATGCGGCGTTCGCAAAAATCCCAGGCTCGGGGCCGAAAGTCAAACCCCCGCAGAGGGGGCGGCAGCTTGCAAGACGTTACATGGGTCTGTCCTTTTGTTGGGGGAACCCCCAAAATGGGTGGGATTCCGTTTGTCCCTTTAAAACCTCCAAGAAAGGGTACCCTCAAAAGGTACACGCCACGCCCACCTTGACCTCTCCAAGCCTTGATTGCTCGCTTCCAGTTAGAATGATGTGATCCTTTGGAGCTTAAGGGGTCGCTTGCAAGAGCTTGAAATCTTTTGGGCCGGGCATAACCGCCAATTCAGGGGCAAAACAGCACACCAACAACCAACTGGTCGCTTCGGCTCGCCTTGAGCCGAACATTACCGGGGCTGCAAATCCTACAAAAGCCCTAAATTTGGAATAGTAGGAATGCCACCGTCGTGGGATTGGAACGCCTTCTCTTTGCATGAGGATGGGTGACAAATGGGTGGTCCATGTCCCCCCAACCCATCGGCCAGTCACATTGCCCGTTCCTCATATGAGGAATCCTGGCCCTGGGGGGTTGACTCCTCTCTTGCTGCATAGCAAGGAACAAGAAAAACCTTGCAACCAACTTACCGTGGTGTGTGGGTTGCTTCATTCAAAATGGGGAGACCCGCGCAACACTTGGTTTTCCATTGGAATTTGTGTTGAAGCAAGCCAATCTTGGGTGCCAACTCCAAACACAACATGTGTTTGTATGTATGTACGCATATATGTATGCCTGTCTGTCTGTCTGTCTGTCAGTCTGTCTCTGTCTGTCTGTCTGTCTGTCTGCCTGTCAGTCTGTCTCTGTCTCTGTCTCTGTCTCTGTCTCTGTCTCTGGCTCTGTCTCTGTCTCTGTCTCTGTCTCTGTCTCTGTCTCTGTCTCTGTCTGTCTGTCTGTCTGGCTGGCTGGCTGGCTGTCTGTCTGTCTGTCTGTCTGTATGTATGTACGCGTGTATGTAATGTGCGCATGTATGTATGTACGTACGTACGCATGTGTATATATATATATATATATATGTATGCATGTCTGTCTGTCAGTCAGTCAGTCAGTCTGTCTATCTGTCTGTCTGTCTCTCTGCTTGTCTGTCTGTCTGTCTGTCTGTCTGTCTGTCCGTCCGTCCGTCCGTCCGTCTGTCCGTCTGTCTGTCTGTCTGTCTGTTTTTTTTCTGTCTGTCTGTCTGTCTGTCTGTCTGTCTGTCTGTCTGTCTGTATGCATGCATGCATGCATGCATGCATGCATGTCTGCATGTATGTTTACATGTAGGTATGTGTGTATGTATGCATGTATGTACGTATGCATGCATGTATGCATGTATGCATGTATGCATGCATGCGTGTATGCATGTATGTATGCATGGATGCATGTTTGCATGTATGTATGTGTGTGTGTGCATGTGTGCATGTGTCCATGTGTGCATGTGTGTGTGCGTGTATGTGTGTCATGTATGCAAGTATGTGTGCATGTATGCGTGTATGCATGTATGCGTGTATGCTTTATGCATGCATGCATGTATGCATGTATGCATGCATGTTTACATGTTTGTATGTAGTTGTGTATGTATGCATGCATGCATGCATGCATGCATGCATGCATGCATGCATGCATGTATGTATGTATGTATGTGTGTGTGTGTATGTATGCATGCATGCATGCATGCATGCATGTATGTGTGTATGTATGTATGCATGCATGCATGCATGCATGCATGCATGCATGCATGCATGGATGGATGGATGGATGGATGGAT
The DNA here is from genome assembly GCA_963377175.1 of Effrenium voratum. Taxonomy (NCBI): domain Eukaryota; class Dinophyceae; order Suessiales; family Symbiodiniaceae; genus Effrenium; species Effrenium voratum. The sequence continues at coordinate 328,945 of CAUJNA010003752.1, read as the reverse complement.
GGATGGATGGATGGATGGATGGATGGATGGATGGATGGATGGATGGATGGATGGATGTGTGTGTGCATGCATCCATGCATGCATGCATGCAAGTATGTGTGTATGTGTCTGTGTGTCTGTATGTCTGCATGTCTGTATGTCTGTATGTCTGCATGTCTGCATGTCTGCATGCATGTATTTATGTATGCATGTGTGTACGCATGTAAGTAAGTATGTATGAATGTATGCATGCATATATGGGTGGATGTATGCATGCAAGTATGTATGCATGCATGCATGTATGTATGTGTAAACATATATATATAATACATATTGCACGTACTGCAAAATAATATATATATATATATATATATATAATGCACAGGATATGTTGACAGATTGATACATATTTTGGGAACCTATCTTACCTCAGGCAATCTGCGACCGCCCCAAGCCCCATCCAACAGCGCGCCTCGCTCCGGAAGCGGAGCAAAGCCCCATGGCATGCCGTTCCCCGCGTCTGCTGAGCTCTTGACTTACCCCTTTGATTTGGAATTTATGATATGGGTATGGCTCAAAATTAAACCACCAGAGGACCGCTGGTTTAGTCCAGGTTTCCATTCATCACGGTTTCATTTTGGGTACCAAATTTCGAGCCACTGCCATATAAATACCCATGAAAAAAAGGCAAGTAAGACGGAAAGCACAAGGACACCGCAACAATTTTGAGGATTATTTGAAGAAACGCAGAAAACGCTTTCTGGGTTGTTAGCCCCCGGCAAAAGGCGTGATCGGCCTTTTGCAGGTTCAAGCTTTCAAAGCATGTGTAAATTAAAAGACCTAAGGGGCGATTTGGTGTCACAGCATGAAAGCAACAAACAAAATGCCCAAGCGTTTTCCAACGGTCTTCAAAAAGTCCGATTGACGAGCAGAACCAAGAACAACTTCCCCTCACAATGCTCGCATTGAGTCGATCATATTTTAGAAACATGTTTTCCGTGGTCGATACCTCAAGCGAGAAAGGGGCATGAAACTTAACCTTTGTATTTGAGTATTTTTATGGATCCTGCACATGGGGGGGTTCTACTTCGCACCAATTGGTTGGCAATTTCTCAGTAGCATCTTGGCCTTTGGACGCCTTCCTTTCAGCAGTTCAGCTCTAGATATCCATCTAGATGTTTATCTAGTTTGTGTTTGATGCATCAGTTTGATTCAGCTTGTCATGCTATTTGCTGGTCTGGCCACATGGGTTGGAGGATGGATGTCAGTCTTGGGCTCACTTGCCGCTTGATCCCCTGACAGCGAGAATCTCCCACGAAAAGCATCAGCTCTGCAAACTTTGCAGGTGCAACGAAACATAACCCCGCAAACTAGTATGTGAATATGCAGGGGAGCACAAGCCATGGCCACGTACCAAAAAAAACCAAGAGGAATATGTGTCTGCAAATCTGAAGCTAGGCGCCACACCTCTCGAGTTGCCGCAGTTGCCTCAAGAAAAGCCGCAAGCCCCTGCTAACCCTTGACAAGGCCTTCTTGGCTGGTCCTGGGCTTCTCCCGGGATAGCCCCGCCCCCCCATAGACGCCCTGGGGATGACAAAATCATGTTGAACTATTCAGCCCATGTTGCAGCCAACTTGGAAACTCCCTGCATGAAGGCTGGGCTGGACGTGTCATGCTCTGCGTTCCTCCTTTGCAATCTCAATTTCGGTTTGGCTCAAAAATTTAAAGAGCTAGGGTTATGCATAGTCTTTGGTTCCACTTGCCAAGGGTGCGATGTTGGTACATGTTTTTTTGAGCCACAGCCATTCTGCTCAGTGCTTTTCCTGTGGACATCTCAACTCTCCTACGGAAAGGGGACGATTTGTCCCTGCCCTTCAAGGGGCCTGACTGGAGGTGGGGATGTGCCAAATTCCTTTTGATGTCCTACACCAATTTCTGAAAATGGCACCAAGCCCAAACAAAAACACATGCCCATATGGCCCATATGCATTTGTGGCTTTTGGAATTGGCACCTGTCTTGTGGTGGGCTCATAACATGTCAAAAGCCAAACCCTCCATATTTGGGATCCAACGAAACACACCATGCGGAAACTCCCGGCAGGGGTTTGGCTCCCCATGTCTACTTGATATGGGTATATGTCCAGATAGGAGGGCCCGACCGTCTGGGTTGTCCGCGTTTCCACTTCACCCAAGGTGGAAGAGGGTAGCCTCAAGCAAGCAAACACCCATGCGGACGGACACAATCCTGCATTGGTGGAAAATCCCAGTAATAAGAAGCCTCATCCATCCCAACTGGTGCGAAATGGATTGCGTCCACGCTACTTCGGCAAAAGCTATTGGGGATTCATGTCCCCCACTTTGACATGAGGCTTCCCTCTTACAATGCATAGCCATAATATAATCATGTGCCAATCCAGAGAAACACCCAAAGTAATTTCTGGTTCCCTGCCAAAATTAACCACATAGCCAAAGAACGTGTCCATCTAGAGAAACCCCGAAACCACTGGGCGTTTCCTCATTTCCCTTCAAACCAAGCCCAAAACCGGGGCCTCATTCCGCTCCGTTTCCCTTGAAACCAACCCCAACTAGGTCCTCTGTCTATTTTAGTCGGGGCTTGCCCTCCCAACCAAAAAAGAGCAAAAGGGCACTACTGGGGGACCTAGCCAAAACCACCGCCACCGCCCCGCAGCCCCGCACCACCCCTCCCCCCCCGCGCATCTCTCAGCCCGCCGCTGCAGGGCCTTGCCGCCGTGCAGGTGCCGCGCGGCAGCGCTGAAGTCCAGGACCTTCACGTGGCTTGGGGGCTTGGGGGTCCATGTTGTTCCATAGGTTGCAGGGTTGCGTGGCCATTTTTTCATGAACCGATTGGATGTAGGGAAGGATAAATGGAATGAACCTGGGGATGCCCTTAAACGAACCCCCAAGTTGGATGGTTTCTTGGTTGCTGCAACGACCCCCCTGCAAAAAGTGTTTCAACTTTTTGGCGGGGGTTAGTGGAAAACAGCCCAATAGTTCAACCAAAAAGTAAAAGTCTAAAGATGCGTTGCCCAATAGCAGTCAAGTTTAAAGGGCTATAATCCAGGGTTGCTTGTACAGACCCCTTTTACACACCCCAGTGCGCAAATGAAGCCCTGCGAGGCCTGGAAAACGTCAAACCAAGTCAGTGCAGAAAATGAGACATTCAGATTTTACACACCCCTTGCGCAAATGAGACCCCTTTCCCCAAAAAGGGTATATGTTCCTTGTAAGTGGGATGGAAACTAGGGAAGCAAGGGGGTATGAGCAAGGGAAGCCTTGAAAGGAACGTCAAACCAAGTCAGTGCGGAAAATGAGACGTTCAGATGTTGTTTCATACTTGGTCCTTCCTGAGATAGCCTGAGATATAGAATTATTTAAAATAGTGTGGAGGAGGACCCAAACAAGAGTCTTTCCCAGTGGATAAACCCGAGCCAATAAGGAACAATTTCTAGGGGATCCATGGTAGACTGGTATTGCTATCGATGGTTACAACATCCACTTGTGCGAAGAAAAGTATGCCCATCCACGGTATTACTCACTTGTCCAAAGGACATGGACATAAAAACGAGTCAGCCTTTTGGGGCTTTGCATAAAGGGTGGGGTGCTAGCTAGTTTGCTTTCTGATGTGTTCTGTTCAACTTTCCAAACGATATGGTCGATATGGTATATGAATTGTGAGAAGGGCTCTATGGACAGGAGAATGGGTCTATCAAAAAGCCAGGATATAAACTGGGGGAGACTGGGCGTATGAACAAACCCTGGTTTGACAAGGGATGGACCTATTCAACAGGGCCTTTCAACAACCTGAGATATCAAGCATTTTCTTGGAGGGGGGTAGCTCCTTTTAGGGCACCCATGTTCCATAACCAAAGCAGGTTTTCGTGCCTCACATCAACCCCGCGCGCCGGGATCCTTCACTTTTTCCTTTCCAAACGGAAGGACCCAGCCGAGTCTCCAAATCCGTGGCTTGTGTGTTTGGGGTAGATTTGTCCTGGTCGGAACAACTGGGACCTGTGGAAGCAGGAAGCAGAAGATACCCAAGGACCAAGGGATTGATAATTTGGGCGGGCAGATGGTGTGGGCAGCCCTTCCCTTTCAACATTTCCTCTGTGAAACATCACACCAGAAGGAAACTTCTCCGCTCCAATTTTCCCAAGTCCACTTGGAAGAACAAAATCTTGCACATGGCCAGTTTCCATCAACTCCCCTACGGCCCTCTCGGACGGGTCCGGAAGCGTGATTCCAGAGGATCTCAGTCTATGCCAGCCGCTTCGAACGCGTTCGCGAACGCGTGCCATATTGCCATTGATGATTGTTGGGGTGATGTTCAAGGATCCAGGGTAACAATAAGCCCATGTAGGAACCATCTCTAAACTGATTGCCGGCAACCGAAGGGAAATCTGGGGAACCCTAAAAACAAATCAACAAAAAAAGCTTTGAGTGGATCCCACGTGCGACCCGAAACACACTCGGGCGAGCCCTCGGGCCTCCTTTGAGACCCGCGAAGTTTTGGCCTGCGACGGAGCGTGGGGGGACAAACCCCCACGCGCCAGCTGTGCAAACCCAGGGCTAGGCATCCCATGAGTAGGTGACCCAGGCATTTCTACCGGGATTTACTTTCCGGGGAAAGGACTCGCCACAATGAGGCGTTCAACTGAAATGAACAGCCAACTTGAGGCTTAGAACTTGGAGGTCTACCTCACCATGGTGGGTTCTAGCCATGGTTGCGTGTCCACCGACTAAAGTGATCTGTTGTGGCCCTCTTGAAGCCCTGGTTATGGCCTGCTTAAGTGACGTAAATTGAAAATCCAAATAGGGCCCAGGAGGGGAACAAAGGGAAGTCCCTTCAAACATCCACGCTGATGCTTGACATTGGAAGGCTTTGTGCAACCTAGCAACAGGATTCCCACATGTTATTCTTGCACATCACCCCTACCAAGAAAAACTCAGCTGAAATGTGCCAAGCAGATGAGGTCGAAAACCCACGGGGGAAAAAACAAAAAAAACGGGTTTGTCCCAACCATTCCTGGCTTCCCGTTGGCTTCCCTAAACAGAAGCCACAAAACGGCCCCGAATAGAAAACCAGAAACAAGATCATCTGGGTGTGAATTTCAGCTGACCCCGTGGACCTCAGAATTTCAATTAGGGATCCATGTCCAACCACTTTGGAGGTTGGGTTCCCCATGAAACAATATCATGGCCATATAGCGACGCAGCGACCCACCGCAAAAGGTCCATCGGAGGGCTTGGCCCAGTACCTCTCTGGAGGCACGGCGGCAGGCGCTCCATCGCATCGGACGCGGGAGATGCGGGATTTGCGGGAAAGAGCCTTTCGGATTCCGGTACCCTGCAGGGTTTGGGGGTTGGGGCTTGGGGCTTGGGGCTTGGGTGTTGGGTGTTGGGGGTTGGGGGTTGGGGTGGAGTTGGGTTGGGGGGTGGGTTGCGGGGTGTCAGAAGATATAAGGGACGGGGTCTGTGTGGTTGGTTGTTTCTTCGCAAACAGAAGACTGTTTGCCGGTGAGTGCAACATGTGCATTTATTCCCAAGTAAATGGGTGCCAGCTGGCAGCAAAGGTACCACATGGCATGTTCATGTGTCCACTCGCTGGTTAAGGCTTATGGAAACGCTGACCGAGCAAAAAGCTCGCATCTTGCGTATTTCTCAAAAAGCGCGGTAAACGAGCAGTACCAAAATTGGGGGCTTGGCGACCTCAATGCACCCCTTGAGCTTGGAAACGTCCAGGACAATTCTCACTTGAACAACATCAGCGAAGCGTGAAATCGTGCAACTGCCCTCGAAATGGCCGGGCCGGGCCATTTTGTGGGCCCCCTAAACGTTTAGGACTTTCGAGAGGGAGCAGGACTGGACGATGCACTTTTTTGCGGGGAGAACCTCCCCATGTGACCCCAAAAGCTGCAATACCTCTTTCATCTCAAGCGAACCCTGACTCACGGCTCGCAAGCTCGGCCCAAGTGGTCAAGCTGAGCTGCCGAGCTGCCTCTGGCATCTGTACACCTTGACACATGGTCCTGTACAACGTCGAGGCAGTCCAGGGGTTCCTAGAACTCAAAGTGGCAAAAGATTGGAAGATCGCCCTGGCCCATGGGTGTTTCCATTTTTTTATTTTATGTGATTCGGGCACGAGCCTGTGCCCAGGCAATGGGTAAGTTGGGGTAAACAAGCCACAAAAGAAAAGTTCCCCAAAAGCAAACCAATCCCCGGTCCCAAAGATCAGGGATTGGTTTGCTTTTGGGGAACTTTTCTTTTGTGGCTTGTTTACCCCAACTTACCCATTGCCTGGGCACAGGCTCGTGCCCGAATCACAGGTTATCAGCCGTAGGACTTTCCTACGCGCTTGAGACCATCAACTACAAGCTCTATGTCGACCCCACGATCTCGCAGGAGCGTCGTGGATGAGGAGGCCATCCTAGGTGGCCTCCGCTCAGGTGAGGACCTGCCGGACTATGACTACGAGGATTTTGAAGCAGGTTCGACAGGTCAGGACCGCAGGGGTGAGGATCCCGGTAGGGATACACCCAGGGGCCGTGGCAGGTACACCGACGATGGAGACGATCGTATTTTCCGCCAGGCCACTGATGACGAGCAGACACGAAGGGTTTACTCCGGTAGGAGTGGCTCTGAATCAGGTCAGAGGCGTGGACATTTTGACTTCACCAGCATGGCGATGGACATGGCCCGCCCTCATTCGGATGACCCGGAAGCCATGCCGATTCGACCTCCGAGATCTCTTGTTCCAGGTGAGTCGCAGGTCTCGGATGAGTTTGGGAGTAGGCCGCAGGGACCAGGGACTATGATTCTGGTTCCGGGAGGTATCCCGGGCCGATCCACTGGTTCTCGGAATCCAGGTCAGTTTGATGAGCACGAGGAGCGGAAATTCACAGACTTCGGATACGATGCTCTGTTGAGATCAGCCGCAGGTTGGGGCAGTAGCTCAAAGCAGGGGTCTGATGCCGGTAGGCCCGACCCTAATACTGCCAAATCTGAGTCTTATGATGGCGAAGATTACAATTTTGCGGATGAGGAGGAGAGCCATTCGCGCCGAGATGCAGGCAGCCGTGAGACTGCAAGGACTAATCCCGCCGCTGCCAAGTTTGAGGTCGATGATGATGACGAGTATGCCGCGTTTGCGGATCGCCGTGATGAGGAGGAGGACCAACCACGACGAAATGCTAGGATCCGTGATGCTGCGAGGCCCAGGAGCCTCTCTCGTGGAGCCGTCAGGGACCTTCGTGTTGACAGGGACGCCAGAAGCGAGAGAGAGAGAGCCAGGGAAAGTCGGGAAGTTCTTCGGGGATTGGAGGCCATTCATGACCGCGAGGGACCGGTAGGTCCCCCGGCTATTGGTGATTCCCCGAATGTTCCCCCCTTTCCCAACATCACATTTGGAGGTCCGTTGAGTCAGAGAGACGTGAACTCGAACCGGGTTACTGGTTCACCGAGGATCACTGAGCGGGCTGCCGATGTTGTTAGGACAGGTGCCAGAGATGGTCGGCTTGCCGATGCACTCGGGATCGAAGATCGTCCGTCGATCGCTAGCCCGTTAGGGCGAGATACCAGTGATCTTGAAACTCTGAGGTCTAGCAACGAGTTCACACCTCAATGGGGTTCGACTGCCAGGGAACGTAGTGTTTCTGCGAAGAGACCGTCACCTCTCGCCGCTGAGACCGATAGGTCAAAGGCGAGGAGGGCTAGCCCCTCACCAATGGATTCAACTCCGCAGGATGAGGAGATGCCCGATCCCGCTGATGTTCACATTCACTCCACCCCCGAGTCACGTGCATCCAACATTGATTCTCGATCTGGCGATAGCCGGAGAAGGGGATCTACCCCGAGTAGACCATCCAGGATTGATGATTGTCCCGTGGATGACCCCGGAAGACATGCCGGGGCTAGTGGGGCTCCTGAGAGGATCGAGATATCGACTCCTCCCGCCCTCAGATCCCAGTCTTCCGGCGAATCAGGTGACGCCAGGGCGAAGGAGGTGTTCGATTTGCACATCCAGGAGATGCTCGAGAGAGGTGAGGTTTCTGGCTCAGTCGCGAAGGCGTTCCACATCTTTGCTGACCAAATCAGGGTACTGAACGGTCAGGTGAGTTCCATGCGAAGGGAATGGAGCGACGAGAGTCAACGGACGAAGGACAAGGTCGATCGCCTGGCAGCTGAGGTTGCGACTCAATCTGATGCCGGGAGGATGCGAATGATAGTTCAACGGTTCGCAAGGGAAGTTATTCCCGATAGCAAGGCCATTGTGAGGCAAGCCATCGATGAGCAAGCCGAGGTCGTGGAGCAGAGGATTAACCTACTGTCCCACGAGGTCCATGAATCTGTCAGGGACAATGAGGCATCGACTGATCGGCTTCGCCTGATGATTCAGGAAAATAGTGAGGCTGCCCGCAGAAGCCATGCTGCTTCTGAGGACGAGACCCTTAAGGATTTGGACAAGCTTGAGAAACGGATGTTCTCGGTAGAGAAAACCGTTGGGATGCGGACACCGGCAGGTGTATGGAACCCGAATCCTGTCGCGTATCCGTCCGATAGGGCCAGCAGCAGTGTGGTTGATGCGAATTTCAGGGAGTTAAACCTGAAGATTGAGAAAGCTCTCCTTGAACACGAGAAGTTTGCCAAGTGGGCCTCTGAATCTATTGAAGGGGTCAAAGAAGAGCACACTCGTCTTGTTAATCGAGTGTCTAGACTGCAGAGTGGAAGGGGTTCTCAGGAGGTCGATAGACCATCAGGGCATGATTCCCCGCAGGACTGGCATGAGGCTGTTGACGAGATCAATCGGAAGATGCAGGATCTGGCTCGAGGAATTCAACGCCAACGTCGGGATCATGACGACATCATTTCGAGGTTTGAAACCGTGAAGTCACATGTTGAACAGTATGAAGCGAGATCGGCAATTGTGAATCGGGTCGTTGATGGCATCCAAGGACAGATCCGTAATCTTCCTGCCAGCAGTGACCAAGTGCAGCCTGCCGTTAGGCGAGAGCTCGGCACATTCCGGAGTACACTTGAAGGTGTTATGCGGAGAGTCAGCGCTATCGATGGTAACGTGCGTAACCTTAGCGCCGCGAACAACAGAATCATGTCCCAGCTCTTTGAAATGGAGGGTCAATTTGACGAGGCTGCTGGCATCATTCAGGGTGTCCAGCAGATTAATGAAGCTCCTCCACAACCCAGAGAAAGACGGAATGTTGGTTACCATGCATTTGCGGGGCAAGGACATAGGATCAGGTCACCGACGCCTACACCAGGGGAAGGTGACGGCCGGGGTACTGGCCTGCCGGTGAGACCAGGCGGAGGCGTTGTTTTGCCTGATCATGTTTTGCCGAATGTGCCCGATAGGGTCGATCCTTCTCGCGCAGACAGGCATCCCATCTATCCCGTTAGGGAGAGGTCCGACAGCAGGAGCAGGAGGGTTCGGGGGTTGCCTGACAGGTCGCATTCGCCACCGGAGCGTGCAAGGGGTGGTCCCCGCGCGCGCGCAAGGGGGGACGTTTCTATTTCCCCCAATAGGGATGCGGGTAGGAATAGGAGCCCGAGGCCTGCTGCCGTCCCCGATAGGGGATCTGAGGTCCGGAGTCGACAACCGAGGGGGGAGAGGCCGATCCGCGATAGCGGGAGCGTCTCTCCGAATTTTGATAGGCCAATCCGCGATAGCGGGAACGTCTCTCCGAACCCAGGTCGTCATTCAGGAGGTGGTGGGGTAGGGTCCATGCCGACATCCAGAGTCCTGGTGATGAGTGGAGGACTCCTGGGAGCAGAGTCAGCGCCGACACCCAGAGTCCCGGCGATAGGCGAGGGACTGCTGGAGCTCCTTCGGATCGTGGACAGGTCTCAGCGCCGGCTGCAAGAAGGGCTCCCGGCGGTGATGGCCCAGACGCGCCAAAGATTTGTGCCCTCGATGATCCCAACGACCGTAGGCACCCGAATGCTGAATTCTCGTGTGTGACATGCAGTCGTGAGTTCTGCGGGCTTTGCCGTGGTGGCGACGGGGACTGTTGCAATTGCCAATTCCTGAAGATGAAATGCTGGGCATGCCGCAAGAATGCTCAGGAGGTCTCCATGTATCTCTGTACGGATTGTGGGACTCACGTCTGTGAGAATCACAGTTACTTCGGAAATGACGGCCTTGAGCGATGTGCACGCTGCAATATTCGGCATGAACGCGCTCAAGCTGGACCGCCCCCTCCTCCTCCTCCCGGGGGAGGTGGTGGGCAAGGCGGACCACCTGGTCAAGGTGGGAGCGGAAGTGGTGGGCCTGGACATGCCCCAGTTCCACCGCCAGGTCCTGGACATTATGGTGGAGGCCAAGATCCCGCTGGGCCTTCTGGAGGCCCGAGTGGAGGGGCTCCTACCGGGGGTTACCCTGGTGGAGCGCCTGGGTTCCACGGTAGTGCTGCGGATGCCTCATGGAATTGGGAACAATCAGTGTGGTTCCAGCTTCTATGGTCCTGCCTACGGAGGTGGAGTTAGTCACCAAGGGGTTGGCGCTGGCGTTAGTCAGTCTAGCAATGCCACAGGTTACCCCTCAAGTGTTGCGAGCGGTGGTAACCTTGGGCCGGGTCTTAGCCTCGGCTATAGTGTGAATGGTGCCGGTAGGCAGGGAGATGGTGGTCTTCTCCCTGAAGCCTTGAGGGGAGACGATGGACGGGACAGGTGCACAAAGTGCAGCAGAATCCCCGAGCCTGGTTTCCCTCTTGTTCCTTGCGTTGGTTGCGGAATGAGGGCGTGTGAAGTTTGCTGCCCTATGCCTGCGAGACTGTGTGAAAGTTGCAGGATTACCTCATGTACCCCGATAGGGGCTCTCATTTCCACCGTTGTCGATAACCGGTTCCATCACAAGTGCAACACAATCGTGCTGCCTGCCGAGCCGACAGCTGATAAGCTGCGGGAGTGGCTTTCAGAGATCAAGGAGAGGGTCAGGAATGCTTTCAGCTTTGACTCTGACTACGCGTTAGCGTGGATATCAGAGACTGAGAGGCTTGACTATGATGCTCTTGGCGGACCCTGCAAGTACCCGATTTTGGACTCAAACTTCACGAGTGCTATCAGGGAGTGTATCAAGACCAGGGCTGTTAGGGACAAGATGAATCGCCTGACCGAAGCCGCTCAGAATATGAGTCCTCCGCAGGGTATCAAGGGGAGACAGATCTTGAAGCTTCTGCTGAACCACCTGCAGACTGGAGTCGAAGACGACCAGACCTTCAAGATCGCTGAGTTGACCAGTCTCAAGTGCCGGCAGACAGGTCACTCCGATGATGAGGCAAGGCTCCGGAGTTATCTGAGCACCTGGGACAATCTCATTTCTGGGATTAGGAAGAAGATCGATGATGGGGTACTATTGGCTGTGTTCATCGAGAACGTTCGTCATCTGCGCTGTATGCGGCCTGACATTGAAAGGTGGGATCGCGATATGACCGTTAGGTCGTTCGCGTGGCTTTATAAGGCTTGTCAGGACTGTGTCGAACGGTGGCAGAAGCGCCAGAACACGCTCCAGATGTACCAGACCTTTCACGAACAAAGGTCACGATCAGGCTCTCAATCCCGGGAGAGGGATCGGCATCCTGGTGCCCCTGGTGTTGTACGGCGGTACGACCCACTTGCCAGGAAGAGTGATCCCAGCCCTTCAAGGTCCGTTAGGTCCGGAAGGGATGGGAAACCCGACGGAAAACCAAGATCATCTTCGCCCGGAAGGAGCAGTCAAAGGGACAGGGCTTCACCAGGAAGAGGCAGTCAGAGGGACAAGCGCACGCCATCTCCCAAGTCGCCGAGAAGACAGTCCCCTGCTGGGCCTGCTGATCGGGCGTGCTGGGAGTATACGAAGACTGGGAAGTGTCAATATGGCCGGGAATGCAGGTTCGAGCACGACAAGAGCCCAAGGAACCCCGCTGCGCCCTCTACGCCGAGGACTGGAGATAGGCCCGTTAGGGACAAGCCTATGTTCTTCGGATACTGCTACGACTGGATGTATGGCAAGTGCACAGCTCAGCCGTGCAAGTACCTGCATCAGAAGCCACCACCAGGCACGAAGCCTATCACGCCTCGTTCCACTGCCGGTCCGGTTGTTGAGGATGAAGAGGGGAATACCCCTAGATCGCCTACGCCCAGTCCTCCCGATAGGGAGGCGAGGCGTCTCGACAGCCCCGCTCAAGGATTGACGGATTTTTAGGCGGGGCGGGCCGTTACCCTGAGGCCAACCGTGTTGTTGTGGCGTGTCCAGCTATGTGGGCTGTTGCCCCAGCTACCGGTGGGTCTGCACCGGGTTGCCTTCCTCCTTGCGTTAGCAGTTGGGAGAAAAGCGAGCGAGGCGCATTGTTCTTCTCCGGCACTACCGGTGGAGGTCCTAAATGGGACCAAGTCATTTGGAGACGGACAGTTGACGCAAATGGGACCGTGATCGAGGATATCGGGGTGAACTTTTGTGATCGCCGAGCAACCTTGTTCAGGAGACTCCCAAGACGAAGTGATACCAAGACGACGTTTTGGTACTGTGATGATGCGGAGGTTGCACTGTCCTGGAGGAAGAAGTACTTCCCGAAGGGTCCCGGTAGGGAACCTCTCAGGGTCAAGATTCCCGATCTTCCTGATGTGTTTGTTGTCTCGATTGAGAATGACAATACGGGTAGGGTCGTGAATCGTTGCCGTGAGGCTGGATACAGCCATCCAAATGCGATTAAGTTCCCTTCGCGCAAGAGAATTGCTAGGGAAGTTCAAAGTGCTCTGATAAGAGCAGCGGCTGTTCACGCCCAAGTGCTCTTAGACGATGACGAGGACATCGACACCAATCCTGGGGATGTGCGGGGGCATCGCGTTGTTCGAAAGCCGAAGTACACTCAGAAGGTTTCTGCTCCCGTCGGATACGGCGGGGTGAGGTGGCTAGTAGATACTGGCTGCCCAATGGATCTGGTCGGCCTTGATGATTTGAAAGGACCCGATAGGGCCCTGATTGCCAAAGGCGGACACACTCACGCGCTGCACACTGCTAACGGGGCGACTCGCACCGCTGGTCGTGTTGATGCTGATGTTGGGAACCTCGATGAGGTGATTGAGGCACACGTCCTTGAGTCCACTCCTTCCATCATATCCGTTGGGAAGCGCTGTATGGATATGGGATACTCGTTTGTATGGACTGCAGGTTGCAAGCCTACTCTCACGTGTCCTTCGGGCCGAACGGTAACATTGGATGTCGTCAACAACGTGCCATATCTTCCTCATGGTGACACTCAGTTCGTTTCTCCCACTCTTGATGATGCTGAGCCAATCCCTGCTATGCCTGCCCCCGGGGCGGCGTATCGAGGGCTTGAAACCAGCGAAATTCCGCTGTGCAGGTCTGAGCTTGCGGCCAAGAGTGGGCTACAGGACACCTGGCGCACTGAGCGGTCGGGCCATGTTGTGAAGGAGCACCGGCTTCCGCGCAAAGCAAAGTTTGTGCCGATAGGCGATGATTGCCCCGTTGGGGTTGATCGATTGGATAACTACAGGAAAACTGTCGTTCATCGAAATGGGGTTACCCATGAGGTGCTGGTTGATAGTCTATGGGAGTTATCCGAAAGGGATCAGCATGCGATAGCATCTGATGTCCCTTGGACGGGTGAAACGTGGTTTCGGGTCAAGTGCGAGACCGTCGCTCTTCCCGGAAAGGCGGAACAGGGGGGTGAGGGCGGTAGCCACTCACCACCTTTTCCTGGCCCGGGGGAAGGGGATGATGGTGACATTGTCGAGATAAATTTTCTCTCCGGACTCCGCACAGAGGCTGAATGGCGGGCTGATGCTAAGACGCTTCGCCATATGCTTACCCATCTCCCGAAGAACCCCTATTGCCCGCACTGCCAGCGTGCGAAAATGGAGAATGTCAAGCTTCGCCGCAAAGGTGGTGCTGCTGCGCATGACGTGGTAAGTTTCGGGGACCTAACCACTGCTGACACGATGGTGTTGCGCGGATTGAAGGATCGAGGCTTTCATGGCGAGGCGGACGCGATAGTGTTCTATGACCTCGCTACTGATTACCTCGAAGTCCTTCCTGTGCAATCCAGATCCCGTAGCAATACGCTGGAGGCATTTCGCAGGTTTGCAGGGGGGCAAACTCTGAAGTTAGTGTACAGCGACCAGGCCCCAGAGCTGAAGAATGCTGTCACTACGCTTGGAGCATTGCACCGGCTTTCTACACCGGGCATGCCCAAGACCAATGGCCTGATCGAGAACAAGGTTAAGCTCGTTCTTCACGGGGCACGCGTGCTCCTGCGTCAAGCTGGATTTGAACCTCGATGGTGGCCATTTGCCGTTAGGCATTTTTCCATGGCAAGGAACATCGAAAATCGCGGTGAGGGATCACCGTGGATGCGACGCCACGGTAACGGGAACTTCAGCGGAGTCATTCTGCCGTTTGGTTGTCTGGTCGACTTCTACCCCATTGCTCCCAAGATTCGCAGGGATAGAAAGGGGGGGGTTCAAAACGCCCAAAACGACTCCAAACATGCTGGGAAGATCGACTCAGAGGACGTTGATGAAGGAGGAGACCACTGGATCGCAAATGAAGACGAGAAGGTTCTCACTCGCGTCCACGTTGAAGCGCGAACCGAGCTCTTTATCCCGATAGGGACGAGCTGTCCAGTCAAGATCAAAGACCTTGGCAGGAGGCGGAGCACAGTCCTCAACTATCTGGACGGATCGACCGAATTTGTTGTTGACGAAAACTGGCTCCAGGCCGAGAACGACCGTGGAGGTAACCACGAATGGACTGGAGAAACTCATTTCGACTGTGATTTTGATCAGATCGATGAGGACGAGGCCGAGATCTATGAGAACGAGGAGTATGAACCCGAATGCAACGACGAGCCGGACTTTGTTCCCATTGATGAGGTAGAGGTTGAAGAGACAAGCGTCACTACTGCCCTGCCCGCCGAGAAGAAAGAGCGGGACTTCATCAAGATAGAGGAAGATCCGAAGTTCGCCCCATCTTCCAAGCCAGGCCTATTTCTGGGCTATCGGTTAGAACCAGGGGGGCTGTGGAAGGGCGACTATCTCGTTGCTGATCTCGAGCACATCCAAAGGGGTCTCAGGAAACCAAGTGTACACCAGGTCAAACGTATCTGGAAGAACCCTGAGGAGCCCTACGTGTTCCCGATGTTGGCATCCTATGACGCTAGGACTCGGACCATTCGGGAGGCGTTAGCTGACCGAAGAGCCGACTTTAAGCCGAGTAAGAAGATCAGGGATGAATTCGACTTTGATGAAGGTCGATTTGATGATCCTGATGATGATGACGATGACCAACAGGACGAGGGGGGCGGTAGCTCTTCCAAGTCTGATGGGGCCATTCAGAGCAAGGCTGTCCAAGGGAGTGGTGACGCGTGCGTCTCAGATTACTGGGAGCGGCACGACGAGGACAGCGCCTGGTATCGTATCCACGTTGAGGTGCGGAAGAAGTTCTTCGGGACGACGAACGAGGACCTTCCTCCAGGTGGTCCTTCGCATGAGGAGCTTGACACCGTTAGGGTCACGCACATGCGGGGGCTTGATGCCGTTGGAAATTGGGTGAGAGATGATCGTCATCACGATGCTCCCAATCATCGGCATTTCACGCGTGGATTTTGGACTGGTGTGACCATCCTCTTTGATAAGGGATGTGCTCCCCACGGTAGGTTTAAGCCAAAGGAAGAAGGAGCCAAACCTGCCGGAGGTCCGAAGAAGGGTCATAAGCTGCACGGAGACAGGATCGACTATGGCCAATCCGCCGATAGGCGTGAGCGGCCATACGCAGGCACCGGAAAACCCAATTCAATCGATGCGGATAGTTGGAGACAGATGTCCACCCGGTCTCGGGAGATATATGTTCAAACCGAACGGGAGTTATCCCTAAGGGAAGAAAGACGCCGCGAACATCCTGAGAGGGACCCGGCTGCTCCAGCGCCTGGCCGCAAGCTCCTCATCGAGTTTGCGTGTGAACCTGACTCGCGTTTGTCCGCAGTGATGATGGAGTGTGGAGGCGATGCAATTCGCGTTCACGTTGGCTCATTTGACATCACCAAAGCCAAAGACGTTAGTCGGCTTATTGGGATCATCGAGGATAATCCTGGGTGTGACCTGTGGGCGTCAATTCCGTGCGGACCGTGGAGTACATGGCAGTATGTCAACCTTTCAATTCACGGTGCTGAGTTTGCATCACACCTGAACGATCTTAGAAGGAATTCTCAGGTCATGTTTGCGGCGTTCCTGCGGGCCTCCCGAGCCGTTAGGCGAGGAGGGGGCAGGGTTGCATTTGAGTGGCCTAGACACTGTCTTGGATGGAAGCAACCGTTCATGCAGAGGTTTCTTGCTGATCCTGATGTCGAGACCGTTGATTTCGACGGCTGTGATTTCGGGATGCAGGACAAGGACGGTGTGCCAATCAGGAAACAGTGGAAGGTTGCGACGACCTCCAAGGAGCTCATCGATGAGCTGTCAGGTCGGAAATGCAAGCACGAGAAGGGATACCTTCATGCACGCATTGAGGGGTCAGTCACCCCAACGACTGCTCTCTATCCGAGTGAAATGTGCGAGGCAATCGTTGGAGCGTGGTACCCGAACGGCACTTTCAAGAAGGTCGCGAATGCAATGCCGGTCGAGGTTGACCCGGTTGAACAGCGATGGAAGAAGAAGCCGAATACCTTGTACGTCAGTCTTGACAGTGAGGCTGCCAAGATCCCGACGCGGGCTACTTCGGGAAGTGCGGGTTTGGATACCTATGCCTCTGAGGGAGCATGTATTCCCGCAGGGGGGTCAGGCTTGGTCAACACCGGAATCTCGATAGAGATGCCCGCTGGGGTATATGCTAGGATAGCTCCCAGGTCAGGACTAGCCGTGAAGAACAGGATCGCTGTAGGCGGTGGGGTCATTGATCCCGACTACGACGGAGAGATCAAGGTCATCCTCTTTAATCATGGGGATGAGGACTTCGTCGTAAACCCTGGGGACCGTGTTGCGCAGATCGTACTGGAGCGTGTTATGCTCATCGACGCGTCGATCGTCCCTAGGAAAGCCAAGCGGGGAACCGATAGGGGATCCGCGGGTTTCGGGAGCACTGGTATAGCTGCTGCTGCCCCTACGATTGGATCTGATGGAAAGACCTTTGAGTTCTCTATGCCCAGGGGGGAGATATCCCTTTCTCATCGGCCGAAGAGCTCAGGTGTCTTTCCTCCCTTGTATGCTTGTGTCGCTAGGCCAGTGAACAAGAAGGAACAAGCTGGGAATGCCAAGGCTAAGGCCGCTCTTCAGAAGGAGTGGGACAAGTTAACGTCGCAGGGATGTTGGGACTTGTCAACTGTCCAAGAGTGGCATGATGTTGCGGCCAAGGCACGTAAGGAAGGGGAGAAGATCCATGTTGGTAGAATTTTCGACATTTGTGTCGAGAAGAATCACGAGCTGCCGGAGGACGATCCAAATCGCAAATATAAAGGGCGAGTCGTGTTCGAGGGATGCTTCGTCCGTGACGAGATCGGGCATTGGGCCCTGTTCTCCGAGAACACCTCCTGCCCCGCTACTATGGCGGCGGGTAAGATGGGTGATGCTCACGGGTTACTTCCAGGGAATCTTCTGGAAGTGAGTGATGGGGAGTCCGCGTACACTCAGGCCCGCTTAAAGGGAAAGAAGACTTGGGTGAGGATTCCTCGCGACCAATGGCCACCTGAGTGGTTCGACGGCAGCGGAAATCCCAGATATAAGGATCCAGTCGTTGTCCTCGTGCTCGCACTATATGGGCATCCAGACGCTGGCACCTTTTGGGAGCAGCACTGTGAGGCAATGCTGAAGAAGGTCGGTTACGTCAAGGTGAAGGATTGGGCCAGCGTGTTTAGGCATGAGGAGCTCGACCTCTTCCTTGTCGTGTACGTGGATGACTTCAAGATGAGTGGGCCGGCGAAGAACATCGCAGAAGGATGGGCGCTGATCTCGAAGGTCATCAAGATGGAGGAACCAAGGCAGCTCAAGAGATATCTTGGCTGCGAGCACGAATTCACGCAACAGGTGGTCAAGGGTCACTTTGACCCGAGACTGGCGTGGACGGTCGGCAATCCTCCTGATAAGGAGCAACCCGACTTGAGGTTTGGTCCAGAGGGGTTACTCTCTAAGGACATCCCCAAGCCGGAAACCACGATAAGGTTCATCAAGTACAGCGAGAGCAGCTTCATGCAGGCATGTGTCGATAGATACATTGAGCTGTGTCAGGGAAAGTACCCGAAGAAGCTGCAGAAGGTTGAAACTCCGTTCCTGGACGAGAGCAAGCCGGAGTTTGACGAGAATTCCGTCAATCCTGAATTTGACAAACTCTTCAACCAGGCGATGGACATGGAGACCGTCAATGCGCAGCCAGGATGCCTCGGAAATGACGCGGCGGCGGTGCTGATGAAGGTTCTCTACGGAGCTCGGATGGGCAGATATGACCTAATTCGTCCCGTGCAGGCGTTAGCCAGCCGGGTCACGAAGTGGAATCATCTTTGTGACCGCAAGCTCCACAGGTTAATCTCATATGTGAACTCTACGCTCGATCTTCATTTGTACGGTTGGGTGGGCGATAGCCCAGAGTTCATTGAGTTGGTTGCTTACTGTGATGCGGATCTGGCTGGGGATCGTACTGATTCCAAGAGCACGTCGGGAGTGCTCATTTGCCTTGTGGGTCCTAGGACCTACATGCCCATCACTGGAGTAAGCAAGAAACAGACTTCCGTTTCGAAGTCGACTCCTGAAGCAGAGATTGTTGCTCTCGACCATGGAGTGTCCAAGGAGGGAATGGCATTAGCTACCCTCTGGCAGCACGCTATTGGGAAGGGAAAGGAGACCCAGCCGTTTATTATCAACGTGCTGGAGGATAACGAATCGGCATGCCGGATCGTTATAACTGGGAATAATCCCAACATGCGCTACATGTCGAGGACGCAGCGCATTGACATCTCGTGGCTCAACGAACGTTTTAATGCTGGAATTTTTCGGTTCGTTGCGTGCCCGTCTCACTACCAAGGCGCAGACATTTTCACTAAGGCCTGCATTGACAAGGTCGTGTGGAATAGAAATCTGCACACCCTTGGTATGTTTCTGCCGGGATACCTGCAGGAATATTTGGCCCAACCCACCCAACCCTGTCTTAAGCCCCCTGCCGCTCCTGGACTGCCCCCGCTTAGGGGGGTACGCATGGAATCAGGTGCAAAATCCGGTTTCAATCGGCTCATTGAGAGGTTACTCTCTGAGTACGAGGGAATCGTGATTGACGAGGAAAAAGGAGGGAAAAGATGCGAGAAAACTATTATTGCGGACCAGGCGATAGCCGGAGTTCTTGCGTATAGTGATCTTTGCAGGGTTGTCACGCTTCAAATTGCTCCTGGTTACAGGAATCACATCATACGGTCTGGTAGGATTGAAGGCGATAGCCTTTGTTATGTTGTGCTTGTTCTTAATGATCTTGCACCCGATAGGGTTGATTCCAGGACTGGGAAGTGGGGACAGACCAGAAAGCTCAGGGATAGGACCGAGGCTGCCGTTAGGCAAAGGTTCAACTTGGCTTGTGATGCTCGGACCAGTGGATGTGTTCCGATCATTCTCTACCGACCCAAGTGCAATATATTGAAGGAAGGTGAGGTTGAAGGAGTTGCTACCACGCATGGGTTCGATTGTAGGTCTGTTTGCGCTTGCCAATGTGGTCTCAAGAGGCATGGGATTGTGCTTAGGCGTTTTTCTTCTAAGTCCTTCAATTCTTTTTGGAGTACCTGCAAGATGCGAGGAGGGGATACTCTCTCTCAGCACGACCGATTGCTTGCTGTTGGGAAGTGGTTGAACAACTTCGTTGCCGCGTAGCATTTGCTTGATCAAGCTGGCTCACACTGCGGGCAACCGCACCACATTCACAGGCGACTCAGTGCGCTTACTGACCAGTACTGAAGCATGAGGCAGATATGCCTATCACTAAGGTTTTCTTCTACTTCGTGAAGAACGGATTCGGTCTATTATTCATCTTCTAGGTTCTTGTTCTAGGGAGAGGGTCTCTGGCCGGTAGGCTGAGCCTTCTGAAGGACAGGGGAATTCTGGCCGGTAGGCTGGGTTCCCGGTTCCTCCGTGGTTCCGTGGCCGGTGGCCCGAACCTGCTGACGCATGGCGGCAGCTGGCGGAATGGGCCTGGGGCACTGCATGGCGACGCCTCCGCGGCCGTCCTGGGACCTGGAGATGGGCTTGGGTATGGAGAAGCCTAAGGCTGTGGCCAGTTGTTTGCTTGCGGGGTACCGCGAGTGGACGATTAAAGGGTTTAGGGGACAGGATCCGAAGTTCACCACGATTGATCCAGATATGGAAAAGGCTGATCAGCTGATTGAGGATGACAGTGCTGCGAGGTTCGACGAACTGGTTGGCAGGGTGCCCCACATCAGCAAGGACAAGCTCGACAAGTCGCACATGCCGGTGACGGACCATGAAAAGCTGCTCCGGTACCGGGCGATCAGGACTGCTGCGATAGTGGCTGAGATGAAGCGCCGGGGAGTGGAGGTCACGGAGTTGAACGCCGTGCACTTGGCGGCCATTCTCTGCGCTGCGGTTCCGACGGACCCTGCTTTCTTGCTTCCTTACCATATCGTGTTCGCGATTGAGGAGAGCATTGAAAGTGGCAAGAGTGCGCTACCCATGGATAGCAGTACGGAGCCGGCAGCTGAACCATGCGGAGGAATGTGGGCTGCAGACCCGAAAGCCTGGCCGGAGTGGAAGACAGTTCACCCGCAGACTGCCTTGGTAAAGGCGGTCGCTGATCAGGCAGAGGTGGCATTCGGAGATCACCCTCTGTATAGTGGAGATGATTTCGGCGATGCGGAGCACCATTTCAACGCTATCCGTGCCTGGATGAGCGAGAGGCCAAACGCACTGTTCACGCCTCCGGAGTTGGTCGTGGACGCGATGATGCTGACGGAGGGGAGAAACAGGGAGGAGATCGTTAGATGTTCCTCGGGACGGAGGCTTTCGTCGGTCCCGTCGGTCAGAAAGTTTGCGTCGGCTGATAAGCCAGGAATGCGGGGTTACCTGCACGCGATGGGACAGATGTCAGGTGTGGTCACGTCCTTGCATGATGCCTTTGACTGGGACCGTAGACAGGTGTTGAGGATCTTGCCCAAGAATCCGGCGAGTACCACTGACGTGGAAATTGGTCCCGACGATGGATGGGCATTCTTCGATTTGGCCATCAATTTCAGGGGCCAGACGGACACTGAGAAGGTCCTCATCCATGGAACTTCGCAATCCTCATTGTGGAGCATCCTGGGTGGTATGCAGGTTACTGCGTCCACCGCGAGTGATGAATGGGTAGGGGTGTGGACATCTTTGAAGGCGGTCGAGGCCCTGGGATACAGCACCCTGTCGCACTACGGTCAGAACACGTGGGCGAGGGTCGCGATTTGCATCGCGCAACCGGACGAGTCCGAGAATCTGTTCAGCGACAATCCCCACCTGAAGGGCGTCAAGCGAGGAGCCCAACGAGTGTTCCCGAACGCGAGGTTGGGGATCTGTGGGATCTGCATCAAGCTTGAGAAGCCTGCGGCGGACTCACAATATGTGGAGCTGTGCAACTCAGGGGGCGATAGCACCCTGCAGTACTACAACCCATTCGTCGAATGGAATCCGCATGCTCCATCGGTAGTGTGGGCTATGCACAAGTTCTTCCCAGAGAACTACATGGGACCGATAGGTCTTTCCGTCGAAGAGGAGAACATGCGTGCTGCTCCAGGGACCCCTCAGGCTGCCGAGGCGGAAGGTGGGGCACTATTCGCCAGGATCGTGCCGAAGTCGAACATGTTTGAGGCCATCCGGGGTGAAACGTTTGTGCTCACCCTAACGAAGGGATACCTTACCGAGATCAAGGACGAGGCAAAGGCCGTTGGTCGGGGTGCTCTCTTCCCGCAGGAGCTTGAGTGTTTCGAGCAAGCTAGGAAGGTGATGCGCCTGGTCAGGAGTGGGAAGGTTGTTCCGCCAGCTATGGAGCTGCCGAAGGGAGGATACTCCCGTGTGGCAGTTGATCCAGTCCAAATGGAAAGGCTGTGGGACACATGGGCAATCGCCGTGTTAGCGGATGTGATGCTGTCCATCTACCCATCCATTGTTCTGCACGAGATGAGTCGCTACCAAGACAAGATGGTAATCTTGCTTCGGTGTTTAGCGGCTAGTGGGACAGGTGCTGCGGTGAGGATCGCTGCGGCCATGGCGGCCGGGTACGGTCCTCCGGCGTTCAAAGAGGAGTCCGCGGCCCCGGATGCGACTGTGTTCTATCTGCTGGATCAGACGTTCAACACTGCATCCACGAAGAACAAGAAAGGGATGGACCCAGCAACGTTGGCGGAGGACATCCTCAAGTGCAGGACAAAGAATGACCGGTTGAGGGGTTCCCCAGATACCGGCCGTTCAAGAACTGTGAGGTGCACTACGTGACCAGCACTCGTGATAACGAGGAGACATCCCTTCGGATGATGATTGACAAGGCGTACGAGCTGATGGACAAGCGGACGGACGACTGCGTCCAGAAGTACGGCAACGCGGATGCTGCCAAGCATGACCTGTATGTCTTTGGTCTCCGTGGCTCCTACCTGTATAGGTGGGAGAGGAACGCATGGAAGGCCAGAAGTGACGCGGCGACCGTGTGGAGTAAGGACGTGGCGTCGCTGGTCGCGCTCAACAACAAGGTCAAGGTGATGGTTTGTGGTCCGGGGCGATCGTTAGATCGAGAGGGTGACCAAGGGGTTCACATGACTAAGGAGATCCAGCATAAGATGGGCGATCTCCGTGCGAACCTGATCCCAGTGGTTTCAGCAGACGCGGTGTCATGGGGGAGCGAAGTTGACAGCTACGGCAGGAATCGGCCGGTCCAGAGAGCATGGGCCGTGGTGCCGCCCTACCTTGCGGCAGTTCCGGACTTTTTCTCCCTGACCAGGACTACATGGCCTGGTTCTGTCACGTTGCACATCAGGGACAACATCCTCAAGCTTCTGAAGGAGGGTACTTCTTCAAAGATGGGTGATGGCGGATCGATGTCTGAGTCTGAGGATGTCGACATGACAGGTGCCGCTCTGGGAGGACCGCCGGTAGGCGTTGCCTCTGGTGGGCAATCATCTGACGCAGGTCAGAAAGTGGAGGGTCAGATCGCTGCCCCGAAAGCACCTCCTAAAGCGTTAGTCACAAAGGAGATGCTGGCATCGGTGAGACCGAAATCCCCGCCGAACCCACCTCGGAGTCCGAGAGCTTCTTCGCCTCAGGTCCCGGCGACCGAAGTTGGGAATCGATGGTCCTCGAATCTTCGAACGCCTAGAGCGACGATTGAGGAGGAGAACGCGGGTGGCTCCGCAGAGGTCGATGATCTCCTACCCGATAGGGAAGGGGTCGATCTTCCTACGGATTCCTTCAACGATGGTGGGGACCCGACCGAGGCCGAGGTGCTAGAGTTTGCCGGAGACGTTGAGATGGAACCGGAGAAGGAAGCCGAGGCTCCCGCTGTAGGTGAGGAAGAGACTCCCGGTAGGGCAGCTGAGGTGCCTCAGGCCACTACGACTACGACAGAGCCGCCGATGGAATTGCCCGCGGCAAAGCGAGCGGCGTCGCCCGTTAGGGAGGAACGCAGGGCTCGAGAACCTGTTGGTGGTCAGAAGAAGGAGGAGGCGTCGGGTGCAGGTGGCCCGGGTGTGCCTATCTCCTATGCTCCGAAGTACACGGACGACGACGGGGACCTGCGGGATACTGCAGCGACCCCGAAGGCGGCTTCAACCCAGGAGTCTCGAGGGGGCATACACAATTATGCGAACACGCCGTACCCGGAGCACCCGGGAGAGGCGCCCGAGTTGGAGTCAGCGGAAGTTCGGCATCACCGTGAGCATGGTTCATATCAATCCACGAGGGGCTCGCGGACATCAGCAAGACCGGCGGAAAGCAGGTCGAATAGGAGGTTCATCGTTCAGCATGTCCTGGCTAGGGAGGCTGGTGAGCCCTTCATCTATGCTGTGATCAGGAACAAGGCAATCACTCAAGAGCGGGTTACCGCGGAGGAGTGGAGGAAGGCGAACGAGACTAGCCACATTGTGTTCCCGAATCGCGATAGCGAGTGGAATGCGGTATTGGAGAGGGCCGTACATAACGATTTCATGTACGGGGCGTTGGATGCTTCCCGAGCTGCTGGAAGGATCGATCAGGAGTACATCAATCCTCGAGATCGGAAGTCTACGCCGTGGGGTGATCAGCAATGGAACATGAAGAAGGTGGCGTCCGAGGCTGCCCATATCCCGTTAGGGATGAGGCAGGACATTCAGGCGAAGTACCATCATGGGCGAGCACCTCCGGGGGACTGGGCAGATATGCCCGATCGGGATGATTACATGGTTCGTGGTGTCGTTAGTGACCCGAACCGCAGGGCGTATGATTGTCTTCGAGCGCCGGGGGTGAGGGCTACCTTGCTGAACGCGCAGACGGGTCAATGCATTCCTTTGGACGACCCGACTTGGGTGCCGGAGGTTGCATCATCGCACTTGCTGGTAGGGACGATCTCTGTGATCGCATCGCACGTGGATTCCGCCCTTGGGCGCGCGTGGCGGATGCCCATGTTTCATCCCCAGCTGATGGCGGCGACGGCAATGTTGGAGAAGCTGCAGAAGTACTTCAACGCGCTGAACGAGGCGGTATTGGGCAAGCGGTTGGGGACTGCGCCTTTCAGCATGATTGCCGGCCACCTCGCTCCGGAGCTGCGGACTATCCCGACGAGGGAGCAGATGCCTGACACGTTAGCACAGTCAGCGGTTGAGGTGTTACTATCTCATGTGTCGGCATTGTCACATTCGGGAACCCCTTCCGATAGGAAGGAGATCCTTGGTAGGGATGGGTGCCCGTTCGGGAAATCATGGTTCGAAGATGACCCTGAGGGAGCCACTTCCTGGACACCATATGGCTGGAGGTGTCGCTGTCCCACTGAAGCCGAAGACGAAGATCGTGTGGGGAAAGCGACCGCATGTGGATGACGAGGGCGATGTGGATTTTGGGGCGAGTTCTTCGGGGCAACCGAGGACCGAGCCGGCCCCCGATAGGGGCGCCGGGTCAGGAAAGGATGATGATGTGACCCTTCCTGACATTGGGAAACTGTCCGTGACGGAGAAGAAGAAGGACGACATGGACGTGGATCAGGAAGGCTCCAAGAAGGGCTCCACCGAGACGAAGGAGCCCACGCCTCGGGGTACCGAGGCTGGGAAGGAAGGCCCGAGCAAGGCCTCTAACTACAGAGGGGCTACCGCTGAGGAGTACCGAAAGGCCGCTCGGGAATACGTGTACAGCGGGGAGGGAGATGATCGAAGAATCCTTCCCAAAAATACTCCAATCAACATGGAGAAGTCGTTGCCGGCTGAGGTCGCGCTCCTGATTCCTAGAGCTGTGGCCACGCAAGAGGAGGCTGAGGAAGCCGAGAGGACCGCGATGGAGGCCATCCGCGGGGACTATAGGCTTCCGGATGTGGGTCAGGACGACAGGGAGAAGGTCGACCCTTACACCGTGACGGACGAAGACTTGGCTGCGTCGGTAGACGCGTTGACTAGGAGGTTGAGCAATATGCCTGGGTGGTCGGGAAATTTGATCGACCCTGTGAAGTCTGCTGAGCTGGTCGCGGCGAGATGGGGCGGTAAGGCGAGTTATGACAAGCCTGAGGCTCCTCTGACTGAGGCTGGGATGAAGAGTGCGTCATTGGAGGATCGTGCCTACGCACTATCGCAGCTGAATCAGATGGTGAACTTCCACAAGAAGCACCTCTGCTCTGGGCGAGGAGCGCCTCTGGTGAGTGCAGCTGCCCCTAGTGGACCCTTTGCTCCTGACCAGCTGGATGATAGCAGGAAGTTCAGGCCTAGTGGGGCGGCGAGCAAGATGACCTACAATCTTGTGATACTGGATGGGAAGGAGGATTATCTTGCCGATAGGCGAGAGATCAATCCAGAGTTAAGGGAAACGGGAGTTATCCCTGATGAGGCCGTCACTTGCCAGATTGTGGTTCCCTCGAAGACGAGGTTGGGTGAATACCTCCCGAACTACGAGGAGACCGTGGGCACTGTTGCAGGACGGGAGGCGGCGAAGGAGTTGATGAGACTGCTCTCGTGCGATTTCGACGGCTTGGTCATCAATTCAAAGAGAGTCTCGGAGTTATTCGAGGAACGTGTGCTGAAGGAGACCGGACGCGAGGCTGGAAACTGGGTGAAAAGTGACCAGGCCATCTGGTTCCTGAAGGAGATTTCGGGCATGGAGAACGCTGAGATGTCTTGGAAGTTCTTCATTCCGACGCTTAAAGCTTTCCCGATAGGGCAAGTGGAGGCGATGCTCATGGTCATGTACGACGGGGATGGCGTTCTCCTCAAGGAGAGCACCAGGTTGGTTGCCGTTAGGCACACGCGGATCGGACGCGACTTGAGTTACAGTGCCGTTAGGCACAGGTATACTCAGGAAGATGCACCTGGCGGATCTCTGATGTATGAGATGCATTGGAATGAACTCCCCATGGTGGGATACGTCATCATGAAGTTCTCGGACTTTCGGAAGGCGGTTCAGCTCCAAAGGGTGAGGCGAAATGGAAAGGCCATGATCGAGATATTGATCACGAGGCCCGATGTGTACGAGACCATTGGGGATGGTAGGCAGGATGAGGGCCTGATCCCACTTGTGGGAGCCATGGCGCCGGATGCTGAGGTATCGCCTTCGTGGTATGTCAGGGACAGGCTGCGGAACTACTCCGGTAGGTATGTGGTGGTAATGGTGGATCTTCGGGTGCACTGGTCCTTGGTTGGACCCGTGTTTTTGACGAGAAGGAAGACTCTTGCCGTTAGGAACGAGATCCACATGGGGGCTTGGAAGGCGGCGTATATGTACGATGATTACACGATAGTGTACCATCGGGCATGGGACTACGGTGACTTCACCCCCGTTAGGGGAGAGCACAAGCGATCACGGGAAGAGATCAGGCTGAATGTGACTGCCACGTTCTGCTTGAGGTGCGCGGAATTGATGCCGAATGGGATGCACTTGTGTCCCGGGTGCGCGCTCCCGGTCTTTTACCCGAACTTTATCCCCAACGCGGAGGAAAAGGACTTCGAAACGTGCCACATCGTGCCGGAGTGGGTGAGGACCATGGGGCAGTTCAAGCCCAGGAGGATTCCCTCCGAAGTGGTCGGGGTCATCAAAAGGAATTTGATTTCCTATTCAATGGCTTCCGATCTAAGAATGACGGTGCAGAGCGGCATCAGACTTCCCCCTTATCTTGGTGAAGACAAGGGAGGTGTCGATGCGGCGTGGGATGAGCTGGCGAAGGTGCTCTTCCAATTCTCCTATGTGTCCGGGATTTCGGCCTCGGATGCGTTTGTGGGGAAGTGGGTGGCGAAGCACCTGATCAAGACCAACCAAGTCGATAGATTTGAGTCGGTCACGGAGTATTTCCGAGCCAATCCAAGACACGCTGCGCAGTGGGGTAGGCGTATGACGACTTCCGTTAGGAAGTTCGCTCGTCATGACACGTACTTGTCATTCTATATTCCGATGGCATACGTGATTGGTTCTGCGGCTGGTCATCTGACCCCATTGTACCCGACCCATCGAAAGGACGTGGACATCCTGGAGAGTCATGCGTTGATGTCGCAGCTCAGGGGGTACATGGTATCGGAGACAGGGTATGATGAGAAGAAGAGGTTGAAGGAGGCGATAGCCAAGGTGCAGAAGGCGATCAGTGCCGGACAGTCGGAGCCTCCCGCACCATTCCGTGACCCATTCGTCTACGTTAGCGACGAAAGGGTGAGGACGGTTCTTGACGGTCGTCAACCCGAACCATTGAACGTGGACATCGAGGGACTCCAATCAGTGCATCATGCTGCGCCGGGTCCTGGTCCCAAGCAGGAACCGGTCCCCAAGGGCGGAAAAGGAAAAGGGAAGAAGGGGGAAAAGGGCGGTAAGGGCGGTAGTCCTTCCGGCCCGCCGCCAAAGTCAGGTGAAGTGCCGGGTAAAGGATCCGGTAAGGGCGGTAGCCCATCCGTCCCAAAGGCGAAGGATGACGCTGGACCTGC
Organism: Effrenium voratum; assembly: GCA_963377175.1. Taxonomy (NCBI): domain Eukaryota; class Dinophyceae; order Suessiales; family Symbiodiniaceae; genus Effrenium; species Effrenium voratum. Next base: position 300,866 of record CAUJNA010003752.1, on the reverse strand, counting down.
TCCGATGGAGGTTGATGCAGCAGCAGCTCAGCCGAAGAAGTCTTGGGCCGAGATGGTGGTTGAAGGGGCCAGGCCGAGTGCCAAGGCTAAAGTGACCCCAGTCCCTAAGGCAGAGCCGAAAGGGAAGGCTGCTTCGGCATCTGAGGCGAGGAGTGCTCCGGCTCCAAAAGCTGTGGCTAAGGAGACGAAGCAGGCCGAACCGAAGGTTGAGGTCAAGAAGGAGAAGACAGGCGGAGGTGACGCTCCCGGCGGTAGCCGCGGGTCGGCCGAAGGGCAGAAGAGAGAAAGGAAGTCCCGTTGGGATCCCGACGAGGCTGCGAAGGAGTCGACAAAGCGGGAGGCATCCACGAGGCCTGGCGATGTCGACAGCAGACCAGGTGCGGCAGCGAGAGAAGCTAGCGGGGATGATCTTCACTCCGCGCTTGGCAGATCTTCGGCAAAGGATGCGGTAGCGCCTTTGACTGCCTCCAAGGCGATGGCAAAGAAGCCTGAAGGCGGGGAGATCCGGCTGCAGTCTGCTGAGCGGGCCGCGGCGAGCCCGGTGGAGGGTCACTTCCTGGTGCTGCCTGAGAGTTCGGTGGTGGACGCTTTCTTGACGATCTCCACCAACAGAGTGCTGAACAAGCAGGTTAGGGATTTCATCAGAAATGGTGAGGACGCGTCGGCACTGGAAGCTCTCAACCAGATCGTGACGAACTCTCAATCTGGGAGGAGGCGTAGGGAGTCGGATGTTTCCCGTACTCCTTCTCGGAGGTCCGTTAGGACCGTGGACACCAGGGATTCCAGAGAGTCGAGGAGGCGCAGATATCGTCCGCGGCGCGAGGATGATCGCGACAGGAGGAGGGACGATGCTCGTGATCGTCGTG
>CAUJNA010003752.1:85000-295000 GCA_963377175.1 Effrenium voratum | reverse complement strand
CCCCCCCCAGTCGCAACTTTTGTCGCGGCGCGTGCGCCGCGGGCCCCTCCACCAGCCCAGCGCCGATGAGCTGCGCCGCGTCGCGGCACGCCGCGCGGCTGCCGCCCGCCAGCCCCAGGGAGCGATACTCGGCCACGTGCCTACGCGGTTCACGTTGGAAGGGAAGCACAAATTTGACATGATTAGAGTTTGGCCCAATTATAGTTTTGTTTTTCCTCTTTTTTTTTTTTATGTTTGCTTCACTTTGAGTCACTGGCCCAAGTCTACCCCAGTTAAACTTTAGCAGTTAAGTGGTTGGATTTCAACCACTAAACCACAATAATCAAAAATGTGAAATGTTTCCCAACAACAACTATGTGCCTATCCAACGGACCCTCTGAGGGAGCCATTGGGTTGGCTGGGGGTTCAGGTCCAACCCCTTAATGCGCTTCCCTACAAATTCATGGCCATGCGCGAAGGTACTCCCGGTGAATGTCTATAGACACGCTTGAAACGCCATGATTTAAATCAACGGTGTGGTGTCAAAAATGTTAAACAACCGAACCCAAAATTCTAGGGGTTGACTCCCCATTCTTTTCAACCATCGTTCTTTCCAAAAACAGGATCCGTTTTTGCTGGGTTTCCGGAGGTTTTCTAGAAAGATCCGGATCCCTAGAAAGAATGGGAAAAGGTACCCCCAACAAAAATGGGTACAAACGCACAGGGCTGTTTCTGAAAACCTAGGTCCTCCAAGGGGTATCCTTTTTTCTGTTGTCTTTTTGCAGTAGGGGAACCCTTCCCAACCAAAAAAGGGGTGAGAAAGTTGGCGCTACTGGACCTAGAAACTATGGCTTGTTCAAAGCTACCCTCAGGCCACCAGGAGCTGTCCGAAATGAATCGCCCAACCCTCGCCAGGCTCTCCAGACTTCCGTTGCCCAGCTTGGCATCCAGGGGGAGGCCAACTACTTCTGGGGGGCCAACCAGTCTTTTTGAGCACTGTAAGATACAGCGCAAGCACTGTAGAAGAAATAATTGCAGAAGAAATTGAGGGGCTGAGATTGCCAAATCAAGTAGGTTGCAACCCCCCCTGATTCCCCCCCCCCCCGGATTTTTCGTCCAATTTCTTAGCAGACTTGTACGACAAAGAGAGCATGTTTGACCATCAGGGAAGTGCCCGCTAAGACATCCTGGGGCTCAATTTCTTAGCGGCCCGTGATGTAGGACTCCTTTGCTAACCAAATGCTGGGGCTCAAGGTCTTAGCTCACTCCTCTTCGGGTGAAGGCTCCTTTGCTCAGACATCGAGGCCCCGAGTTTTTTTCTTGACCTCGGCTGAGGCATCCAGCACTGGCTCCAGAGAAACCAAAATTCAGCCCCCGAGGTCTTGCAGCGCTCGCACAGCTTTTCAGGCAAGGCGGCAAGAAAAAAATCGAACTCAAACTGACTGGTGGCTGCTCCCTGTTGATTAAAAAAAAAGGAAAAAGATGTGGCCATGGGTCAAAATTCAAATCGTACCCCATCCCCACTAAAATAGACCAAAGTGCCATTGGTTTTGACCCACAGCCATGTGTGAAGACTGTGAGGCTCGTCATCTCCGACGGGAACCCTTCTAGGTGACTTCCCTGGGGCTCCTCCTTACCTGCAAGATGAAGTCGGGCGGTGTGACGAGCATCCCCGGCAGTTTTGGCTATCTTCCATTGGGGAGCCAGGGACACGAGAAAAACACCCATCTCCTTGAGATTGGATTGCCCGCCAGCACAACGACAGAGAGAGAAAGAGAGAGAGAGAGAGAGAGAGAGAGAGAGAGAGAGATGGAGGAAAGCTGACAACGGACGCGTGGCGATAGGTGTGTCTCGAAGTCGAGAGATCGATCCGCAAAATGGGGGGAGGGGGGGAATCCTTCAGTTTCCCTTCAACGCCACACACAAAAGTACCCTAGATGAACTCCCAGAAATGAGCACCTGCAAAAACACTGCCCAAACAAGGTAGACTTAAAAGCAATGTTTGCAACGATCAGCGCCTTGCTGACGTGGCGACACACTCCACAGAGCGGCCAGAGGACGACCGCAGAAGATCCACCTGGCGAAAGGAAGAGCCGAAAAAAGATCGCTCCCTGGTTGATGGAACCACCAGGTAAATCAGGAATCGCCAAATCAACCAACAAGGACACCTATATGGGGGGAAGGGATTTCTTTTGGAGCTGGTATCCTTCAGGCTGGTCTGCCGAGTTCATTTCGCAGGTCAACCTGGATTTGATTTGGACCCTCCTTTTCAGTCACTTGGGTGGTATGTGACCTCCACACCTCCAAACAACCCACCTAAACATGATTTTAATGTTGGGATACCTATTCTCCTTTAAACAAATGCAGGTGTGTCTTTATGGAGTTGGGAGCCTATTTGGGGTTGGATTTTCGGGAACCCCCCCCCAAGAAAACCATCGGTTTCATAGTTTTCCCCATTTGGAGCCGAACCCATATGAATTGCATGCAGTTTCTTTATCCTTAACTTTTGGCTTGGCCGCCTGTCTCTAAACAAGGACACATCTATGGCCTTGGAAGGGCCCTACAGGAGGAAGTTGATCTTCCAGGTAGTCGCTTCCCCCTATTAATACAATCACCCCTATTCATATGCGTTTTTTTGTTGAGCCAAAAACCCACAAAAGCCCCCCCTCCCCCTTTTACTTTTTATTGGCCGAATACGAAACTAAGTCCATGCTTCTGACAGCTATTATTAGGGGGTACGTTCAGCACGTCCCTCCTGGTAATTGCAACTTTGGTTGCACCTTCTGAAGTTCAATTGACAAATTAAAAAAAGTGCTATAAAACAAATCCTTACCCTGCAAGCTACGATTTTGACGGTGTCGGCGCCCGCCAAAGGGGACCGCATTTGGTTGAGGACCGTAGTGGAAACATTGTTGGACCCCCTAGGAGCCTATTAATAGATGTGTTTTCCCAAATTAGCGGGGAGGGGCGATCCCGGGGTTTAATGATTTGGGGAGGCCATTACCCTCCCACTGGTGCCTTGTTAGTGGGAGCAAGCGCCTGATCTCACTCCCAGCCCTCCACGCCCTTTTCGCTTTGTAAACTTATCCAAGACGCACCTGGAAGGTTGCTTTGTGTCGGCCTGTGGAGAACTGAAAAGCTCAAATGCGTGGCATATTGCATATAAACCTCGATGCAACCATGTCAACAAATTGTTGACCATCCACCAAGAAGGGGCCTGGCTCCTGGCTTCCCGTTGGGGAATGGAGCACTCGGCAGTCGCTTTGGGGCAAAGAAAGTTGGCCCCTCGAAACCAGCCCATACAAAAACCTCATTTAACCCGTGCAAGGACGTGTCTAGAAGGCTTTGGAACACAGCAAACTGGGCTCCCCAGCTAAAAGTCGCCGACGCCTTTGGGCTGCCCTCTTTCTTTCTGGGGAGACTTCCGTGCAAGAAATGGCCATGTTTCCGAGGAAAAAGGCGGGATTGGAGGCCGCGGTGCCCACCAAAACAAAGAAACACCGAAACCCGAAAACTGGGTTGCTGCTGTTGACCCCCCTGCAAAAAGTTGTCCACCTCTTTTTTTTTTGGGGGGGGGGTTTGGTACGGAAAACACCCCAATAGTTCTTACCCAAAAAGTTGTTCAGTCTAGTTAGATCCGTTGCCCAATAGGAGTCAAGAAAACAACCGGGGACTAAAAGCACTCGACCAAACCAGAACTCGACCAACCACTGCCCGTTCTCAGATCCGTTAAAAGTTCAACATTTGCCCTCCCAACTAACATGGAAGTGTAAGAAGGCCCTTTTCAATCTACAGGGGTCTGTGAACTTCCATGTTAGCTGGTGGGAGGGTAGTGGTTTAAATGGAAACCACCACTAAACACTAAAAGGCTAAAAAGCTGAGGAACCGGATGGCTGGGAGCCACCAAGTTTGGATTCAAGAAATCCCGATTTTCCTCGGTTGCTTTCTGGCCTTGTCGTTGGCCGTGGTGTTCAGCCACGTGGACACGCTCAGCGTCACCCGGGTGGACTCTACCAGCGCGCTCCGCTGGCCCGCCAGCACTTCATCCAGTGCCCCTGCCCCCGCCGAGAGCGCTGTCCTGGATGGGAAGAAACACCCAGCTCCAAGCTTGAATCCCCTTTTTTCGGGGGGAATCCCCAATTTCTTCGGGGGGAATCTCCCTTTTTTGGTGGGCTTGAGAAGGAAACCAAAAGGGAGCCTCCCTTTGGGTTTCTTTCCAACCAACAAAGGATCTAAATTCCCCCCGAAAAAGGGATTCATACCCCAATCCAGCTGCCCAAAAAGGGATTGAAATTCCCCTCCCCCCCCCAAAAAAAAACAGGAAATTCATACCCCCAATCCAGCTCGCAGTTGCTACGAATGAAACCCCACTACTGGGATAGCACACCTGCCGACAGCATGAGCCACCAGCCAAACTGTTTGGCAATCTTGGGGTATGGACCTGCGACGACTTTCTTTTCTCAGGTCCAATCGGGGCAACTGGCATTTGAAAACGGTGAGAGAGAGAGAGAGAGAGTGAGAGTGAGACACATCTCATCTCGACTCATGATCGGTGCAAAAAAACTCAGTGACTCTTGGTGCTACCAAGATGGTTTTTGAAAAAAAGAAAGAAACACATGAGATAGGCCTTACTATAATCACCATCAGACCAGGTAGTAGAACCACCGGCTAAACTGGATGGCGGCTTTGGGAGCTCACATCACCTGCACCAGTTTACTCATACAGCCGAAGAATCTGCAACTCGGCCACTCGAATTTCACCAAGGCGCCCTTCAAGTTTCACTCCAAACGAGGGAGGACCCTGAGAGCAAAGGCGCATGGAGGCGAGTCGGACATGTTCACTTGATACCAACATGGTCATAAAGATTTATATCGGCCATACTAAAAAAAAGCATGAAACCCATGAAACCCACCCATTCATATATATATATATATATATCGGCCCTACACCAAAAAACCCGATGAAACCCGGGCAGTAAAACCACCTACTACATATCGCGGTGGGTCAAAAATAGATACCCAAAATGGAACCCGGGTAAAAGGAACCAAGGACTAAAACCTGCGGTCCCCTGGTGGTTTAAGTTTGACCCATACCCATATGACAGGACCCATTTTTTTTGAGTTGGGTGGCAGCGGGTCCTGAGCGCATCCAAGCCGGTCGCCTGCCCGGACAGCAGCACCCTCCGCGACACCACGTCCGATACCCGCGGCGCCACCCGGGCGATGAGGCCCGAGTTGACCTGAGCCAAAGGACTTTTGGAGCGGTTTGCTCCCATTATCAGGCGGGAACCCCCGAAAAAAAAAAAAAAAATGCCAAACACCAACAAGGCCTTGTTGGCAACTTGGTCACTTTCATATTTCACAGGGCGGCACCCCAAAAGAACAAACACCGAAAAGGCCACCTTTGTTTTGCCCTTGTGGGGAGACCATACATCTTTCCGAGATTCCAAGCTCAGAGGGGGGGGAGCTGACGTCAGAGCCCATCGCCGTCGGGAAGTCCGGATTCCGCATCACAAGCCTCCAGCAACTTATCTGGGTGAATAATATTTCACCAACCTGAAATAAGGTGAAAACGGGAGCTATTCCCCACATAAACCACCATTTGCGGGTGAATTCGGTCGAGTGAGGTCGCTATAATTCACCCAGCAACTTATGTTTTTTTCACACAGAGCCAAACCGTGGAGGGACAAAATCCTGCACCAATCACGCGGATTCATCCATGATCCAAGAAGTGCGTCGAACTCCTTCCGACCAAAAGGCCATGGATGCCTAGACCCAAAGAAGGGACATCCCGGGAAAGGGGCTCCCCTGCCCGCTTTGGGGAACCTTTTTGACCGTTTTGGGAAACCCATCCCAAGCGCCAAAAGCCTATTCCAAGACCGAAGTTGACATCTGCCTGCACTGCAATTTCCACAAAGAATTCCACCGCCTGAGATAAGGGATCGTTGCACACCCAGAGAACTGCTCGCCGCCCAAAAACAGAGATTTGCGCAGTTGCGGAGTCAGTTTCGGGGGATTCTGAAAAGAAAGCTTGTTGAAAGGCAACCAGACGGAACCTTCCATTTGAGTCTGTCGTAAATACGGAAACCACCAAAAATGTGGTTCTCCTTCCGGCTTCCTTTGAAACAACTGCAAGGAGAGGTTTGAACCAAGCAGGCCCTCATCCTTCCAAGACCAAAGCACCACGGAGGCCCAGGTGTGGGCATGTCGGAGCAGCTTCTTGCGCCGGGACTGAGCGCTTTGTCGCTCCGCCCGCAACATCTCCTCCAGCTCCTTGTGCGACGGACATCCCAATGTGTGGGCACTCGTGTGGGGTACTGTCCTACTTACATACTCCTGGTGGACATACCCCTAGGATAATAAACATGCAAGAGGGGGGGTTCAAGGGGCCAACCCTGGTACATACCGGTGTATGTATCACAGGTGGGTATGTCCAGGTGGGGTATCTACGAATGACCTTCGAAGAAAGGCTGCCAAGATCGCCTCATATGACTCACACGTGTCAGCGTGTCCAACTGACCGAGCTTGTCGATCCTAGTCTTCTTCTTTCCTCCGAGAAGATGTTTGCCGCGGGTCTGAATGAACCACCCCTTTCGGGGACCAAAAAAAGACACACGTCTGCACCTCACCTCGGGCAAAACCCGAAAACACACACACACACACACCAAAAAAATAGCCCCCCAAAAAAAACAACAAAAACAAAAAACGCCGGCCGCGCTTCTCGGAACCTGCCCCGAACGGCCGACCGAACTCCGCGGTCCCGCGCGTAGTCGGGGTCCCTGAGGGCCCTCTGCAGCACCTCCCAGGCTGTGCCGTCCGTGCCGCGGCAGGCGCCCGTCCTGGAGCTGAAGGTTACGGTACGCTTCCCCTCTAAGAAGCTGCAACCCCAGAAACCCAAGAGCCTCTACCCTCCCACCGACTAACATGGAAGTGCAAAAAGGCCAACTAACCAAGAGGAAAGTAGTCTAGGTCCTCCAGATTTGAGAGGTTAGAATAAGGGTACCGACTCTTCTTTCTGTAGGGGAACCCTCCCCCAAAAAAGGTGAGAGAAGGGCACCTAGCTGGTGGACCTCTCAAGGCGGAAACAAATCAACTTGAGCTGTTTCAAACCCAGTAACTCGGGAACTCTGTACATGGCCTGCAAGGTCAACCTTGAGCTGTTTCAAACCCAGGAACATGAAATATCAACAGCTCTGTCCAAAGGCCAACAACAACCAAAAAAAACAACGGCCCCCCAAAACACGGCCGGGAAAAAGAAGAAAAAACGGCCCAAGACCGAAAAAAACCTTCTCAAGGGCCCCAAAGAAGCGGCCGAAGAAGCCCTCGGCCTCACCAGCTCCGCGCAGGTCTGCAGCGACGCGGAGGCCGCATTCGCCGTCACGGCGCCCGCCGAGGCCAGCGACGCCAAGGCGGCTAGGGGCAGCGCTCCCAAGGCGCAGAGCGTGGAGCAGCTGGTGAAGAAGCCTCCCCAAAACCCGAAAAGCGGCCCCTGCAGGCTTGGGGGCTTGGGGGCTTGGGGGCTTGGGGGGTTGGGGGCTTGGGGGGTTGGGGCGTTCAAGGATCTTAGGTGGTTTGAAGCCTCATTCCCTCAGTGTGTTGGCTTAAGAACACATATAGCAAATGAAGCCGGGGGCAACAGAACATGCGCACCTCCTTTTGCTCATGGTGAAGGAGTTCGTCCATCCACAGCAGGATGTCGAAGCTTCCGAAAAACGGCCCCAAGGCGGGCGTGGGATGGGCCTGGAGCCTGCTGGAACCAACAAGCCCAAGGCTTTGGGAACGGCCATGAACCTTGGGCTTCCGTCGTAGGGGTCGTAGTTTGGAGGCTGGTAAAGACTCCCTTAACAGCCCACGGGGCTTTGGGGCTTCTGGAAGCCAACCGCCGAAATCTGGCAATTCACCAAACTCCGGGGGAGAATTAGCAATTCGTTTGGAGGCACTGTGGATGGTTGCGAAATCCACTTAGAAACCATGGTTGAAGGAATGATTTGCTGGTATTTACAGAATCATCTTCCAGAGTTTCTTAGGTGGTGCAGGATTTTGTCCATCCACAGTAGATAGAGGCTGGTAAAGAAGACTCCGTTCTAAGATGGCTTCACAGGTCGATATAGGCTATATGCAAAAACCTTACAAAGCAACTATGAAAGAGATGGCCAAGTTGGGTACACCTCACATTGGCGTTGAGCAGCAAGGCTGACGGAAAAGCGGTCCCTACGCATCCAAGCGTGGTGCCCTGAATAGGAAGCTGAGGTGGATACAGCAGGGATCCTTACATTAATAAAATGATCATTGCCTTGTAAATGGTGGTCTCGATTTATTTTGGTGGAAAAAGCCATGTTTCAAATGGGCAGAAGGAAATCTTTTAAGGAGCCCCTGTTGCAGGTAAAGACCTGAGACAGGTGTCAACTTTTGGCAAACGTCGATGGCACTGGTAGAGGATTCGAACCAAACTGAAGCGAGGGGAAACCATCTATTTTCCACCAAGCTCGCCCAACAAAAACATGGCGTTTGAAGCACATGCCTGAGGGCAGGGCCTTGGGAAAATCAACCGTTTTGTGATACCAAAGTGGTTGAATCCCATGACTAATTTCTCATATAGGGGATTCGCTCAACCAAACAAACAAACAAACAAACAAACAAACAGACAGACAGACAACCAACCAACCAACCAACCAACCAACCAACCAACCAACCAACCAACCAACCAACCAACCAACCAACCAACCAACCAACCAACCAACCAACCAACCAACCAACCAACCAACCAACCAACCAACCAACCAACCAACCAACCAACCAACCAACCAACCAACCAACCAACCAACCAACCAACCAACCAACATTGTCCAGGAATATAACTTTCCGAACGCCTACCTGAAGCCAAGTTTCCAGGTGTAAGCAGATTGAATCCATCGCCTGAGGGCGTCACCACATAGCTCACGGCTTGCTCAAGCGGGGGCCGCACCTGGGTTGCTCCCTCCACGCCCCGAACGAGCAAACAGGTACCAGTCGTGATCCACCTGTTGCAGCTGTTTTTTTTTTTTGGGGGGGGGGGGGGGGAAAACAAAAACAAAGAAACACCCCGAGACCCAGAGAGTGCTTCAAAAGAGTGGGCCAAACTCCCGATTCGTGGGTTTTCCCAATTCGGACACAGAACTTTCCGAACGGCCTTGGCCAAGCCACGAGGCGCCAGCTGGTCTGCGCGGACGAGCGCACCCCCAAGCTGGTGGCGCGGAACGTGGTGACCACCGAGGCCTCGCGGATTCGGAGAGCTTCGTGAAAAACAGCCTCGAGTTGAGTGGGTTTCTCTCTTGTGTCCCTTTGAAACCAACCCCAACACATCATTATGTATTATATATAATATAATATATCTATAATATAATATAATATAATATAATACAATACAATACAATACAATACAATATAATATAATATAATATAATAACATATATATATATATGTTAATGACAATACATGTAAATCAAAATGATCATATCCGTTCGGGGTAATTTTGATCTTACATTCACCTGGCTTAATCAATCTCCAGTTACCCGCGTGAACCATCAAACCAAAGACCCAGCAAGGGTCACAGGGGCGAATAAGCCAGGGCCAAATAGAAATGGGGGAGGGGGTCCCTTACCAAATGAGTAAACCTCACGGATTCATTGAGGTGTTCGCCTCAAAAATGGGACACCGATAATATACAATGAACCAAGGCTTATTCATCCAGAGTCATTTCTCCATCCCAGATTTCGCCAATCAAGGAGAAGTACTGGTTACTTGGCACAGAATGTCAGCGCGCATGGGAAACAGCTTGCAATTGCTGGCAATTCCACATAAATCAACATGGAACTCGCTGGAAGGGTGCTCTTTTTTTTTGGGGAAGATGGCTCCAAAACTGGCGGTTGTCATCCCACGCGTGAAGAATGAGGCATGGAAGCCATGACTTCCATTTGCTTAAGTCCCCTGGAACAAATAAAAAAATATGGCCACAAGTGATAGATTGCCTTTCAAACCAACAGGTGAAAACAATAATAACAATAATAATAATAATAATAGCTATTCTTAAGCAAATGGAACGATGAGCCCCGCGCCTGCCCGGCGGACACTGCCACACCTCCCGCGGTGCCAGCCACCTGCCCCGCGGCGCGCAGGGCGCGGCGCGCCGCGCCGCGGGCGGCGCAGTCCACGGCGCAGCCAGCGGAGCGGACGGCGCCGTCCGCGGCCGAGCGCAGCAAAGCCGCCGGCGCCTAAGGAGTCAAAGGGAGAAATCCGTGCGAAGGGTTCCTTTGGGCGCGCACAGAAAATGGCAGCCTAAGACTGTTGCTTTTCCACACCCAGTGTCCAAAACGCAAACTCCCAAGAAGTGGCCCCATGATAGGGGGCTTCCTTGATGGAAGCCCTTATGGTGCTTAATATTCAGGTATTCAACCAGAGTAGGTTCTCGTGGTATTTCCAAACTGGAATCACTCCGGTGAAACCTTCAGCTTCCCTCCAATTGGTGAATTGGTTTGAAGGTGTATCGACCTCCAAGTTCACCCTCAGAAACCGAGATTAAAAAAACTTCGGGTTCCATTTCTTGACCCCAAGATAGACTTCAAATGGCCATGGGTCAAAAGCCTTTACCCCAGTGAACATCCCAATCCCCAGTAAAAACCAACCCAAAAGGACGTGTCTTGTCGGCTTTGGAACACAGCAAACTGGGCTCCCCAGCTAAAAGTCGCCGACGCCTTTGGGCTGCCCTCTTTCTTTCTGGGGAGACTTCCGTGCAAGAAACGGCCATGTTTCCGAGGAAAAAGGCGGGATTGGAGGCCGCGGTGCCCACCAAAACAAAGAAACACCGAAACCCGAAAACTGGGTTGCTGCTGTTGACCCCCCTGCAAAGAGTTGTCCACCTTTCTTTTTTTTTTTTGGGGGGGGGGGGTTGGTACGGAAAACACCCCAATATTTCTTACCCAAAAAGTTGTTCAGCCTAGTTAGATCCGTTGCCCAATAGGAGTCAAGAAAACAACCGGGGACTAAAAGCACTCGACCAAACCAGAACTCGACCAACCACTGCCCGTTCTCAGATCCGCTAAAAGTTCAACATTTGCCCTCCCAACTAACATGGAAGTGTAAGAAGGCCCTTTTCAATCTACAGGGGTCCGTGCACTTCCACGTTAGCTGGTGGGAGGGTAGTGGTTTAAATGGAAACGATCACTAAACACTAAAAGGCTACAAAGCTGAGGAACCGGATGGCTGGGAGCCACCAAGTTTGGATTCAAGAAATCCCGATTTTCCTCGGTTGCCTTCTGCTCCGCTGCTAAAAGTTCTCAGCTTTTAGTGGTTTAATGGAAAAAACCAACAGTTGGCAAAAAGAAAAAGTCCTAGCATCCAAGCAAAATGCACCACAGTTTCCTTATCCTCTCTCAGCGGGGGACACTACGTGACACGGGAAGCCACCATGATATACAAGGATCAGGGATTGATTTGGAGCAACGACAAATCACTCACAAAGGGCAACCATCCCATGATATGTTTAAAAAGGCTTGAAGAGGGGCAACATCGGGGAAATTCTGGGAACCTCCGCAAAGTCCATTCGGACATGCAACAAGTTCACTCGTTTGCTGGTTGAAAGACAAAATGAAGACACCAAAAGTTACCAATGGCCAAACAAGGCCAAACAGGTTCGCAAAGTCTGCATCTGAAGAGAGTGCGGCCAAGGCTCAAAGACGAGTCGCCAGCTGGGTGCCCGCCCTCCTGCGATCTGTGTATCCACATCGATTCTGAGCTTGAGTCTGGCATCCAAAGCACATGGCATCATGGTTGAGCAACTCGTCTCCAAAACATGTGCAAATATTGCAAGGTCGAGGAGCGGTTTGAGGGGCTGCCGGGCCAGGCACCAAAATACTCCCCCTCCCCTTTCTTCTTGTCCTTCTAGGGGAACCTTCCATGTCCATTCTTTCCGGGGATCCGAATCTTTTCAGGAAACCATCAAAAACCCAGGGGAAACAGATCCGGTTTTTGAAAGGACCGATGGTGGAATCAACCCCCAGAGTCCTACAAGGTTCCCGATGTACAGGGCCCCCTCTCCCCCTCTCCCCCTTTGCCCTCCTTGGCCCAGCACTACCGGTGCCGCCGGCACATCCAGCATCCGCTCCATGCGCAGCGCTGCGGCCTGGAGCTGAGGCTTCCAGGGAACCCAATTGAGTCACTTGCTCAGGGACTGGGACTTTCTCTCCTCCTTTCTCTCCCACTCACTAACAATGGAAAGTAGGAGGGTAAAGGAGTGTAGTTTTCTCTCCTCCTTTCTCTTCCTTTCTCTCCTACCCTCCCTCCCACTCACTAACAGAGCAACTGTGGGAGGGTATCTGGAAGATTAATTTCCTCTTGTAGGGACCCCCTTTCAGGTGAGTCACTTGCTCAAAACCCGGTATTAAGATGCTCGTAATCCCAGAAACCATGCTTCAAGAACTAAGAAGGCGGATATCCGCAGCCATGGTTGGGATTGAAAGTTGACTATCCTTCATTTGCCCGGGTTTTGATTGTGGCCCAATTGGCCTTGTTGCAATAGCGCGAGCGAATTGTTTTTTTTGGGGGGGTCTAGGCCATAGGCCAGAGCTCGTGACACCGGTGCAAGATGTTTTAAACTGCAATTCCATACCTGATCAAGTGCTCTGACCATGGCACCTGTGAGAATTCTAGAGTTGGGATGGATGAAACGCTAATGGCTGGAACACACCAAAGACACCTTGGGGCGCAACTTGTTGTCCTCAGGTAGCACAGTCGTCGTATGCGCAAACGCAAAATAGAAGCAGGCCAAGGCGCCGTGCCTCCAAAACGCATGGTGTGACCATCATGGCTGTGGTGGGTCTAGTTGGGTGACCCCAAATGGGAGTGTTCTAAAATCTCCGACCCTGCGGGGTGTTTCTGAGTAAAAATAATGGCCAAATGTGTTCTTCCAAACGGGCTCCTTCGGATGCTGCACACATGAGTGCCCGCAAGGCTTGTGGAAAATTGTTCTTTTTATGATATGGCAGTGGCTCCAAAAACCGGAATTCCAAAATGGAACCCTGCGAAGTGGAAACATGGACCAAAACCTGCGGTTTGCCCCTCCTGTGTCATTTTGAGCCACACCCATATGTAAATTGGCCATCCCCACAACAACTGTCTCACTTTGCAAAGGATTCCCTTGGGCACGCACAGAAATGGCAGCCTAAAACTGTGGTTTTTTTCACAACCAGTGTCCAAAAAGCCCAACCTCCCAAGAAGTGGCCCATGATAGGGGGCTTCCTTGATAGGTTCCCTACCTGGTTGCTGCAACGCCCCCCTGCAAAAAGTTTAACTTTTTGGGGGTTTAGTACGGAAAACACCCCAATATTTCTTACCCAAAAAGTTGTTCAGTCTAGTTTGATCCAACCCAGTAGCAGTCAAGCCTTCTGGTGCTTCACATCCAGGTGTTCAACCAGACTAGGTTCTCGCAGAGCTAATTATTCCAAGTGGAAATCCCTGTGTCCGGCTGAAAACCTTCAGCTTTCTCAAACTCGCCTTGTAAAAAACGGAGGTCAACAAAAACTGCGGGTTCCATTTCTCGAGCCCAAGATAGACTTCATGTCGACCTTTCATTGGCTTAAGTCCCCTGGAACAAAACAAAGCACATATTTCCACGAGTGAGAGATTCCCTTTAAAACTTCAACAGGTGAAAATAATAATAATAATAAACAAGATCGCTTCAGCCACTGGATTTCCTTTACCCCGGCCCCGTTTCTCCCCAGACAAAACGCTGGGCATCTCTCTCCGCTGAATCAACCCGAGAGGCCTCCATGGTGGCCACATGCGTCATGAACTCCTGGGCAAAGCAGCGGGGGCCGGGGCACGAAGACAGACACCACCCACCCCACCCAAAAAGAATACAGACCAAAAACAAAAAGAGAAAAGACACCAACATAGAAAAATCTGACCCCCCCCAAAAAAAGAAAAATAAAAATAAAAACGTAACAGAACAAAAAAAAAGACGACAAAAACAAAACAACACCAACCACGAAACATCTGAATGGGGTTGTGCAGCTTGAACAACCGAACTTGCTTGGAACAAAAACCCGTCGCAATGCGCCGCATGTTTGTGGTGGCTTCTTGCAGAACTGAGCCAACTGGGCGCGTTTTTTAGTGCCTCGCCTTGCTGAACTGGGTTGGCAACATCACTGCCGGGGAAATGTGGACCCTGGGGATTTGAAGGTTCCACTTAAGGGCCCAGAACCCGTTCCAAGGCGTCAAATCGTCAGGGGCTTTGGTGGTAAGACTTGTTTTTTTGGCACGTGACAAAAAATGGCCCGGAAAAACATAAAAAAAAATAAACCTGAAACCGTCGCCGTGTGAGAGGTGAGTCTATAGCCTGACTCAGACCAAACCTCAGCCATGCCCTTCAACAAGATCTGAGCAAACTATGCCACAATATTTCATTCAAACCGGAAACATGCAATGCCCCAGTCTTAAACGTGCTTGTCTCAGAATAGGGGAACCTGAAATGGCGGATGTCCTTTGGGATTCCCTCTACACAGCCAAAGCGGGCCCCCCCAAAAAAACGAACCGCGCAATTCACCTCTCAGTCGCGCCTGGTAGAACTCCACATCCTGCGGCAGGCCCTGGACGGATGCCACCGAAACCCCAGGCACTGTTGCCCACTGCTCGTCTCGGTGGCGAGATCTGCTCCACTGCTAAAGGTTTAACTTTTAGTGGTTTAATGGAAAACCAATTAGTTGGCAAAAAGTTGAAGTCATAACATCCGAGCAAAATGCAAAGCCATGACACATACAAATTCCATTGCACCCTTTCGCTGCCTGTGTCTATGTGCCTGTGTCTGTTTTTGTCTGAGTGCCGGGGGGGGGGGGGGCCGTGCGCATGCGCAAACAATGCGTCACGTGTGGCATGACGCCAGGATCAAGGTTGCGCTAAGGGGAACCCATACAGTTTGTCGCCAAAATCCGAACAGCCTAGCAACTATCATGCCCAAGGGTTCCATGGTTGTAAGTCATAGCTCAGGTTCCTCAGGCAGGGGGCGACATGCACACAAGCACAGACACAGGCACGCACACATTGACACATACCCTGGGATCCGTACACTCAGGACGCCAGTGTAGGAGCTGCTGGCCACAGCCCCAGTTTCTAGTGCCGCAGGTAGTGCTTGAGTGTTGTGCAGGGGCACCCCCGCACTGGTCGGGCTGTTTGCACCCCTTGGAAACCCCTACAGGCAGCGCGCGTCACGCACTTTGCCCGAAGAGAGGGAGAGAGAGAGAGAGAGAGAGAGAGAGAGAGAGAGAGAGAGAGAGCGAGAGCGAGAGCGAGAGCGAGAGAGAGAGGGAGAGGGAGAGAGAGAGAGAGAGAGAGAGAGCGAGAGCGAGAGCGAGAGAGAGAGAGAGAGAGAAAAAAAAAAGAGAGAGAGAGAGAGAGAGAAAGAGAGAGAAAGAAAGAGAGAGAGAGAGAGAGAAAGAAAGAGAGAGAGAGAAGAAAGAAAAAGGGAGAGAGAGAGAAAGAACGAAAGAAAGAAAGAAAGAAAGAAAGAAAGAGAGAGAGAGAGAGAGAGAGGCTCCAAGTTAGGGGATATACTCGTAAGTAGTGGACCTTCATTGTGAGAGTGTTTTGCCCCTGGATCGTGACTCGTTTTGTATTGAAGCTGGAAAAGGAAAAATGAAGGCACCCCCCTTCTCCCCCTCGCATATTTGACCCCCAAAGTTTCCCTTTCAGCAACACGCGCACACACACACACACACACACACACAAATCTGCTATGTTTTGGGGGGATGGGGGGGTCTTTTTGGTGCACCTGGATCCTTTTTGCCTCCACCCGTGCCATAATCACCTGGAGTCTACATTGTCTCATTTCCGAAGAGCCAGCACCTTGGACAGGTGGCATAACTACGCCAAAACCTCACTTGCTCAAGGGCCCAGGAAAAAACATTTCTATAGTTTACACCATAGCCTCAAAAAGGCCATGACGGACCAAAACAGAAGAGGAAGAACAAAAACACGAGAGGCCATTTCAACCCCCCACCAAAAAAAAAAAAAGGTGACTCGCCACAATGGGAGAACAAATCCAAAACAAATATGCCATTTCAGGTTCCTCCCCCCCAAAAGAAGAAGCCAACCATTTACACCATAATCCCTAAAATTCCATATCAGGTTTCCCCCCCCCAAAAAAAAAGAAAGAAAAAAAGAAGCAAACGGCCGCGAACATCGCAAGGGTGGGCCGTTTCAGCCGATCGCTGGACGTAAAATTCCGGCGGAACACCGATCGCTGGCCTCCCTGGCCAGGCGCCGGCATCGCGCCAGGCGCAGACTCGGAGTGAAAACCAAAGGGGAGGGGGGAGGGGAGGGGGGAGGGGAGGGGGGGGTATCATACTTTTATGTTTTTGTTTTTGTTTTTGTTTTTTAATGAAGGGATGTTATATTTATTCACTTTGGAAAAGGAGGAGATCCAAAAGAAACACCGAACTCGCTGTTCGGTGTCGCTCCATGTTGACACAACCTGCTTAAAGTCCCCCCCCAACCCAACCCTTGAAGTCCAGCATTCAAAAGGTCGCTGTACAACCCCTCTGAAGATTCCAACAGCTGAACAGTGCCATTCGCCAAGGCAGGCCCCGCAAATTAGCTCACAAAGCACATGTGGGTTTCTCAAAATGGGGGGGACATTCCAACGTTTTGCTTCCTTTCGGTTTCCCTTTAAACAGCAACTTTACAAGGAGTCCACAGTCCTAGACTTACAGAAACAGGGGTCAATTCTGCCTCAAACCTAGATTGACGGACTGCAATGATTCACAAGCGCCACTTTTAGTGTTGGAAGAGTGGGTAAAGTGGGGGGATGTTGCTGCTTCTGGGGTAACTAAGGGGCAACTGAGAAAGAGTGCGAACGCGTTTGTCCAAATTGACAGGTAACGAATGGCGGTCGTGTCTGAATCAATTGTATGTCAATGGCCTCATCAACAGAGCGACGTGAAGTATCTTCTCAAAAGAGGCATCTGCGCTGGGAACTCTGCCCTTTGAAGCAACACATTTGGGCATAGCTGGCATAGCTGGTTCTTCTCCAGAAGCGGCTGGCCTAAGGCGCCAAGGTTGAGGAATCATCAAACTATAAGTACTCCCTCAGTGATCAGCTTGCCAAGCGCCCGGTTTCCAATCATCATGGAAGCAGAGGGGAGGGTGTTGAAAGACGACCATCCTCTTGACAAGGCTGGAAAAGGACCGAGGACAACCAGCGAGGCCAAGCCACGCCACGTTGCCCAGGGCCACGCGCACCAGGCTGTCCGGCCTTTAAAAAGAAGACGCGAGCGAGCCCAAGCCATCTGGGTGAATTATAATACTTCACCAACCTGACACTTGCGGTGGTTGGGGGGCTCCCCACATAAACCACCACTTGGGGTGAATTCGGTCGTGTAAGGTCGTTACAATTCACCCAGGTCAATGACAGCCATGGCCGCCTGAAAACCCACAGCTCGACGGCCTGCGGCCGCGCCTCAGCTGCACAGCCATTGCCATGCGGCACAGGCGAGACACATCGGTGCGGTGTCCTTAGGCAATATGGATGGTACCATCATTTCGGTGTGCCCTCTTGAAGTGCCCGACTGGAGGCTTCCAAGCCCTGCATGTGCTCCAGTGCATGTCAAAGTATCGCCACCAGCCGAGCTCCTCTCCACACTTCCGTGCGTAGAACCCAAAGGATGGAGGCCGTGGGCCTGCATACGTCAATGCTCTACCCGCACCCTTGATCCTTGCTGCCATCGAGATGAAGTCATGCCCATGCATCCTCAACTCGGCCCTCCAGATTTGAGAGGTTAGAATAAGGGTGCGAGTACCGTTTCTGCTTTCTGTAGTCTATTTTAGTAGGGGAACCCTCCCCCAAAAAAGTTGGTAAAAGGGCACCTCGCTGGGGGACCTAGTCAGAACTTGTCGGCTTTTCTCAAGCTGGCGGGCCATTGCATTCCCCTTGGAAACCCAGCGGATTACAGCTGGCGGCCGCCTGGGCTCTGTACATGTGATGATGGTGAAAGCAGGCGTTGCGATGCTCAGGCCTGGATCTGCTCGTACGAGACAGCGGCCTGAATCCACTCAAACGCTTTATGTTCGTGGACTGCGACATTTCCGATTTGAGCATTCTACCTCTTTCACCCCATTGCCATCATGCTGTTACAGGATTCTGCCCGCCTCCTCCAATCAAGAATGTGAAATCCCAGGGTGCGATTGTCGGCGATCGTGGGTTGCAGCATCTAAAAGCTGCAACCTGGCAGGCTCTCGGCTACCGGTGAATCTGCAGAACGAGGCCAACCGCTCCATGCAAAAGCTCCATGCAGCCGCTTGCCGCTTGCCACAGCCATCGCTTCCTCCGTGACACGTCCCATTCGACTCCCCGACTCTGAGTCAGCTGTGATCCATCCCCAGCGGCCGGCTTCGAGGATCGCATCGCTCGGCTTCCTGGAGCCCTTTGCACGTAGCGCTCCGGATCTGATCGGATCCAAGCCGAGTCGCGGCACCAGGGCACACGTCACACCAGCCGCTCCTTCCATTCCCAGATCAGATCGGCCAACTCCGGGGCCGAGTCGCGCTCCCACCTTCAGATCGGCCAACTCAAAGGCCGGAAAGCGTCAAAGCGTCAGCAGCGCCACGAACCATGGCAGGGCCCAATGGGATCGGCCGCTGCCCGTCATCTCGGCGTCCAGTTGAGTCAGCGCCGACTCGCAGGAAGGCAGCACCCCAGCCTTCGGCCGAAGCGCAGAGTTCCAAATCGGAGATGGAACCATGAAGTGGGCTTCGGTGTCCCGTTGGGCGCCCTTTAAAGAGAAAAACCAAAAAAAAAAGGAGAAAAAAAGGAACCAAAAAAAACAAAAATCGAGAAAGGAACCCAAAGGTCCGAATTTCAAATCATCCAAGATCGGCTCAAAACGACAGGCCATAGGCCTCAAAGATTTCAGGAATCGATTTGCCCCCAGCAGGAAACCAAGCAGAAACCGACCCACCTGAGAAATTCCCAGGAAGCCCAGCCGAAAACCCGCCGCATACCCACCGGGTACCCAAACCCAGCGGGTACCCACCGGCCAACCCAGGTAGGTGTCAAAAGAAACCGCGCCTGGCCGCTTTTGGTCTCCCGGAGGTAGCCGTCGGCTTCGCACTTATACTCCAGCGCCTCGCCATCAGGCCGGGGGCGGGGGTCGCGGTGCCAGCAACATGGGACACCCCCGGAAATCGTTGGTTGGTTTCCCTGTGCTCAGTTAAATCTACCAAACAAACAAAACAAAACAAGGCAAAGAAACCAAACAGACAAACACACCGCGAAACAAAGAAAGAAACTAAGGAAGAAACTAAGAAAGAAACAAACGAGGAAACAAACCCAGCAAGAAAGAAAGCAAGAAATAAAAAAAGAACACAAACAGAAGCCAGCACTTAAGCAAGCAAGTAGGCAAGCACGTAAGCAAGCAAGCAAGCAAGCAAGCAAGCAAGCAAGCAAGCAAGCAAGCAAGCAAGCAAGCAAGCAAGCAAGCAAGCAAGCAAGCAAGCAAGCAAGCAAGCAAGCAAGCAAGCAAGCAAGCAAGCAAGCAAGCAAGCAAGCAAGCAAGCAAGCAAGCAAGCAAGCAAGCAAGCAAGCAAGCAACCAAGCAACCAAGCAACCAAGCAAGCAACCAAGCAACCAAGCAACCAAGCAACCAAGCAACCAAGCAACCAAGCAACCAACAAAACAACCTAGCAACCAAGCAACCAACCAAACAACCAAGCAACCAAGCAACCAAGCAACCAAGCAACCAAGCAACCAACCAAGCAACCAAGCAACCAAGCAACCAAGCAACCACCCAACACACACACACACACACCAACGCCACCAACAAGATTTGACCCTTTGCCCTTTGCGTTTGATGACCGTCTTGGGTGGTGGTCCCACTATGGGACCCTGATGGGCTGCCGACGTTTGAGAGTTGGTGGTCCCATGTATTTGTACGGTCCCGTCTGAGTCCTCGGGTTCCGGAAACCCATGGTGATTCCCCCACGAAATAAACATGGATAAACATGGATAGACATGGATAAACCATGGACGAACCATGGGGTCACCCTGAAAACCACGGGCGCTTCCAACCCAAAAAACCCGGCGACGCGCCGCTTCCACGCGCTTCGACGACTCGACGTCGCGCTTCGCCGCGCGCGCCTCCCCCACGAAGCCGCTGGCGCAGCTGGCAGTGCAGCTCTGCCCCGTGCGCAGGCCGCCGCAGGTCTCCGCGAGGACGAGGCCCACCTTCCTGGGGCGTTGCGGGATAGCTGCAAGACATCCGTGGCTTGGGGGTTGTAGCTTCGTCCTGGTCGGAACAACTCGGTGCCATAGGCGGCCTTTTGGAAAAATAGATGGGCTCCATCTATCTTTAACCAAACTCACCTAAAAAGGACATGTTCTTGGGGCGTTTCGGGACCCATGCTGTGGGCCCCACCTTTGAAACCATGGGAAGCCATGGTTTGTTGGTATTTTACAGAAGAATAATCATTCCAGGAAGGTGCGGGAGGGCTGCTCCACAGAAAAGCCGAAGCAACGAGCCCCGGTTGGGTCCATGTCCCATTTTGGATAGGGGGAGGCAATACTGTGGATGGTTGCGAAATCCGAAACCGCACCACGAAATGAAACCATGGTTGAAGCCATTGTTTATTACGGTATTTTATAGGATAATTATCATTCCAGGTTTCTTGGCGGTGCGAAATGAAATTCGTCCATCCACAGTAGCTCTTCTTGCTGGTGCGATAGGTAGGGAATGAGAAATGGAATGGTGCTGGGGATTATATAGAGGAAACCATACAAGATGGTTGAGACGGGTCATTCCCTCATTCCCTGCTGGGCACCAGCAAGTTTTACTTGGGTGATCGATTCGCCAAGTTAGTAAGTTGTTCTTGGTCACCAATAGGCTATAGGTTATAACCCATTTGTATGCTCCCCCAAATGGGGTCAACCTTGCAATTAGAGGGTAACCCAAGCAGCTCACCACTAACCTGGCCGAACCTCCACGCAGCTTGTTTTGGTAGGAGATCGCTGCCAAAAAAAAAGAAGCGCTTGGGATACAAAAAGGGCCCACCTTCCCTACACTCGGGAGCTGTGGGAGCTGTACCTTCAGCTTCCCGGCACACCATCCTGTGTTTTTGAGCACACTCTGTTCGTCCTTCGTGCTTAGGGGTATGATCCGGTTTGGAATGTACCTCATTTGGCGACCTTCTTTCCTAAAACCATAGCTTTGGGGTACATTTCCTGAAACCAGAAGAATGGAAAGAAGTAAGTTCAATACACAAAGCGTATCAACCATACAAACCATAAAAAAACAAAAGCCCCTCGTGTCTAAGATGGTTTCCGCTATCCCCACTGAGAAAACGGGGTGGAAACCATCTCCGGGGTTTTGGGGGACCTTTCCTAGAACCACCGGGCGCACAAAAAGCTATTCCTGTAGTTATACTCCTTCCTGAATGGATGCAAGCCAAAAGCCCACAATGCAGTCTGGAGTTCTCGTCTACCAAAAACCATGTGAGGGAGTATCTTTATTTGGAGTGGGTATTTGAGGCAGACTCCTACAGCAACATAATTTTGTGTATGGCTGCCTTGCTCCTCCGTTGCTTGATTTTTCAATGAAATTCGGGTTCTTCCCCGATGTCGTACCCAAGCTAACTGGAGACTACCAGCAATACTGTCAGTTTTCAAAACGGTCGGTACGGAGTTATTCCTTTCAATTATGCAGTAGGCTATAAATAGACATTCAAAACAACCAGCTTCACACAGAATGGTATATGGAACCACGCGATTGGTTAGTTTCGCTGGGGGCTTCCTGTTTAGAATGTCTTTAAGACGCTCATCTGAGCTACGCCAAATGGTCAAACTTGAAGAGATGTTGTGACGAATGGGTTTGAAAGGAAACCAAGATCAATCCGACTAGTCAGATTAGACCCCCTAGAACGGGTTCAGTGGGGATGGTCCCAAATCGAACCAAGTAATAAGCTGGGGCAACTGGACCATGTCTTGTTGGGTATCTTCCTCGGTCGGCTTCCCAACTCCAAAATGGGGTTAACACACCTCAAATGAGTTGCCTTTGGAACACAACAGTTGAAAGGTTTATCTTCGGCCGTCGGGAAGGACACGCTTCCTGTAAAGCTTTGGCATTTGGAGGTGACAACTCCTGATGGACAATGGCATGGGTCCTGGAAGGCCCAAGGATACTTGGAAGCTTAAACTAGGTTCCTGTTGCTTGGCGTTGCTCCGATGTCCATTTTAAGTTAACCAACCAACCAACCAACCAACCGACCGACCGACCGATCAACCAACCAAGCGACCAACCAACCAACCAACGAACCAACGGACCAACCTGGCTTAAACAAACAATCAGGCCGCGGGCCGGAAAAAACTGCATCCACCGGCCGGAACTCAATCCTCTTGTTGATTTCCGCGGAACAGTATGAAGGGAAGAAAGGGCTTGACGATGATCTCTTGCAAATCGATCCAGCAGATCAACATCGGGTCAAAATCGTGTTGTGCTTCTGAGCAGTCTATTGTTCACACACTGACAATGAGGGAACTCCTAGCGAAGGACTTTCATGGTGAGCTCGCTGAACCTGCGCGAGCTCGTGACCATTTGTGTTGTTTGGAAGGGAAGACTTCGAGTCAAAAGTGCTTCAAAGCCTCGTGGGGATCCCCAGGCGACATTCATTCGGCACACAGGCAGGGGTGATGCCACGAAAGGTGTAGTCATCCAGGCACAAGAAAGATGACTCTGGCCCCGTGTATCCCGGCTCGCACCAGGCTTTGCAATGCTGCCATGGCTGCTTATCCTGGGCTGAGCCTGAAACCATTTTAACAAAATTCCTTTTGGTGGCCTTTCAACTTGGTTGCTGTTAAGCCCCCTGCAAAAGTTTAACTTTGTATTTCCCCAACAGTTAAAGTCTAAAGATCCAACCCAATTGCAGTCAAGTCAAAGGGGGGCCGGGGGCTGGTTGTTTAAACCAATGTTGCCGGCCCCACCCTGCCTGGCTGCAGTCATGCAGGACATGGTTGTCAGCCGGCAGCCCGACGTCACAGGCCAACTGAAGAGTGATGGGTCTGCCGCGTTTTCTGAGCTCGGGCCAGGTGCGTACGCGCCACCAGCGGCCACTGCTGGTGCTGTTGAACAGACCCAGGTTCTCATTGCTTTCATTACTCGCATGTTCATTGCTGTCGTTCCAATTGCTGGCATTGCTGCCATTCGCATCCTTGCCAGAGAGGAGCACAGGTTTGGTTGGCTTGAAAATGAATTTGGGAGGAACCCCTTTTGCTTGGTTTGAAAGGGAAACAAGGAAACCCAGTTGTGAGTCTCTTGCGAGGACACCCCATTAATGGATGTTGATCGGTTTCCTTTGCTTTCCCGTAAAAGAAATCCCAAAAGGGCACCTTCTCCAAAACAACGATAGGCGATACACATGTTCTGCCTTGAAAAGCGGGTTCTTCCCTGTGTGTCCCCTGTTAGCGAATTACAATAACTGACTTTCCTTTCCGTTAAAGCCAAAAGCAAACGGCCACTTTTGTTGCTACAACCGAGCTACACCCCAATTTCAAATTCCTTGAGTCCTCCTCCAGATTTCCGCGTGCTTCACTTGAAACGACCTTTTGACGTGTTCCCCAGGATCTACTTTGAAGTGGCTTTCAAGGAAAAGCTTGGCAAGCCACCAAAAGTAACGCCAAAACTAAAAGCCTAGTTCCTATTGGTAAGGCGCCATAACACAAGCTAGGATCTTGTTTTCTTTTTGGAAACCCAGGTGGATGAGGGATCAAACCTAAAAAATATTAACCAGTTTTTTTAGATAAGAAGTTGTGCTTTGGTTTTTGGATCCAAACCTTGGTTTTTGGTCTTAGGCTTTGGATAACCAAAAAAGCCAAAAAGAGCGTTGGACGGTCCTCCTCGCCATCTCCCTCTCGCCAGTCTCCCAGCCAAAGCTCCAACGCCACATCCTCCGCCCAAAAGTTGGGGACTGAAGCCGCTGAAGCCACTGATTCAACCCAAGGTGACCTGTTTCCGGATACACTTACCCCAAAGAACCTGGAAGTAAAGGTCCACCACTTGGGACCTTGACCCATGGACCAGACATAGAAAACAGAAAGAAGGTTCACTGGATGAAAACTGGGCGACCGAAAGGTCAGGTGGTCAAAAGTTGGGGAAGTGAGTCTAGGTCCTCCAGTAGAGCGGTTACAAACAGGGCGCCAACTTTTTTCTGTGGTCTATTTTATCAGGGGAACCCTCCCAACCAAAAAAAATAATAGAAAGGGCACTGCTGAACGGGATGTTGGAGTGCTGACTTCCAACGATTTCTCGAAGAACCTTTTGACTTCCAAATGAAAAAACACCACGGGTTGGCCGCTTCACTTTTGGCCAACCCACAACCGCAAAGCCCACACTAAACCCTTGAGGCCTGGCTTCAACAAGATGCTGGTCGAAAAGTAAAGTTCAACCAGGGAAACGCGGACGTCGTTTCCCTTCACCCGAATTACACCCCAAGCCCAACGCCAAGCTCAAGCTCAACAAACGCCAAAGTTCAACCAGTTCCGCCTGCCATCTACACCCACTGAGCTCCGGTCTTTACAATTTCCAGCCTCCGCCCCAAAGGAGCCGCCGCTTTGCAGGAGCCGCACGCACCGCACAGTCGCCGCCTGTTGCAGCCGTGCGCCCACCCAGGGGTCCTGGGATGCGGCAAAAAAAAATAAGAGGGCTGGCCAATCCTCGGTTGCGAAATCTGCTCCCCTGCTAAAAGCTTAATTTTTAGTGGTTTAATGGAAAGCCCATTAGTTGGCAAAACGTTAAAGTCTAACATCCAAGCAAAATGCACCAAAGAATCCTCATCCATAATCCCAAGAGGGAAAAAAAGACACAAAGGGAAGATCGTTCGTCATCCCAGATAAGGATTCAGGACCGCCTTTGAGCAGCCCAGCATAAAACCCAACCAGCTTGGTCAAGCAGCAACCCTAAACCCAGGATTCTGTTTGTTGTTGTCCTTCGACATGTCAGTCAAGGGCAAAGACGTATAGTCCGAAACGACAGGGTCGGCAGAAAAAGACACCAAAAAAAATGCAAATATACTTGCCGAGTCAACATGTATGTGCTGTCTGCCGGGCTGGGCCACCTCCCTTGGGTTTCCCTTCAGGGACAAGACTACGGACCCGCAAGCTTGGCCCAGAAGCCCGTAAATGGAAACCAAGTTTGCGGCTGGTGAAACAAGATGCTCACCTGGAATCGTCAGGCAAGGTGATAAACATATGAATATGTGATTGTGATTCAAATAACTTGCCCAACCCCTGCGAATGCCAAGTATCTTCAATGCGGCTCTCTAAATTAAAAGACCCGCTTTGCGCTCCAAGCATGGTTTGATTGAAGCATACAGACTGCACCCTGTCTTCATAAACGGCTCCTCGGGGCTGGGCCAAATGTTCGCAATTCTGCTTGTACGAACTTCTTGGATTTCCATATTTGGTGGGTCTGGTTGGTTCAAGATACTAGGTCCTCCAGTAGGGAGGTTAGAATAAGTTGGTACCGTTTCTTATTTCTGCAGTCGAGTTTAGTAGGGAAACCCTCGCCAAAAAAGGGGTGAGAAAGAGCACTACTGGGGGAGCTAGGAGAACTTGCCGAAGCCCTGGTCCTTGGTGCAGTTGTCCCCGCAGTTCCCAATCCACGTGGTGCCTTCGCCAGCCGCGTCGAAGGCTCGTGCCGGGGACACCGCCAGGTTCGCCGACTCCTTCCAAGGAGGGCTTTTGGTGGATGCCACGCCTGAGTCACCATCAAACTTGGTTCTTGCCAGAGCGAAAAAACAAAAACAAATCCCAAGGCATATATGATCCTTTTCTGACTGCCTTGAGGGGGGGTTGAACCCCGATGTCGCTTCCAACGTTGATCCATCTACTGAATTGCCAGGGGGAGCTCTTGACAGATGGGCTCCAACGAAACAACCCCCTTGCAATGTTTAGCGAGGTAGAAATTCCAGAGGCCCTCTTAAAAACATAGACCTCACTGGTAAATTAGATGAGTAGAACCAAACTGAAAGTGGCATCCATGTACCAAGCTCACCGAACGAACGACCCAATGACCCATGCGCGGCAGTGGCAACCGAGGACCTTCCAAATAGAAGATCTTCAAAAACTGGGGCTCCCTTACAAACGCGGTGCGCCTTTCTCGATGGTAGGTTGGGGGATGGGAGGCAATGACTCGCCAGGCCACAAGCTGGGCCTCGCCACGTAACGGGGAACCTTGAGGCCCAGCTCCAACCAATTGCAGGCGGTCCATACGAGTCAGCTTAGAATAGGTTGGAACCCTCACACTTTCGGGCCAGTGCTCCAGTGTTCGTAGCAGTGCCTAGCAATACATGAACCATTCCTCCTCCCTTTTCGACTCCAATGAAAACCTTTAAGCACCCTTCTTTTCCACTACTCTTCGGACTCTCCTTTTTTTGACCCCCCCCCCCCGGTTTTAGGGTTCGAACAAGCCCCCCCAAGAAAACAAAGTTCGGCTTCGAACCAACCAAAAAAAAAAAACGGAACCCGAGGGAGGCGCGGTGCATCGCTGTGCATCGCTCCCGCCTGCCACTCGGAGGCTAGGAACTCGGCCCCGGCCATCGGAAAGGCCAACGCCTGGCACTGGGCGTCCTCGAAGAAGGCCACGTCCTGCGCGCCGAAGGCGCGGGCGTCGCGCCGCACAAGGCGAGACTCGGGGGGGGAGGAGATCGGTGCGGAGATGGGTCCCGTTTGGGAGAGAGCCTGAAAAACAACAACACGAGTGGTGGGTTCCGTGAAGGGAAGCCCCGAAAATACCCTCCAAGTGGTGGCTTCCTAGAAAATGGGTCTATCCAACTGGAGGCGTCCTAGGAATATCCTTCCGCTTCATTCCCATTCCCGACTCAGCAACCAGCTTTTCCCCCAGGTCTGTACGAATGTCACACCAGAGACCAGCCATACTGAGAGGCGCAAAAGAGAAACCCCCTGATTGCACAAGCAGAGTACCCCACCCCAGTCAGCAAACCAGCTCGAAGCACGGAGGGTTCAAACGTCAAAAGCCTACCAGAAAGCCCTTTGCCGGCCCCACAGCCCAGCAACAGAAACCTTAAAAGGGGCCATCTACTTAAGCAGAATTTATGTGAACATCTGACAACTTGTCTTCATATTGCCATATTGCCATAATGGGCACTGTCACTCTAATGACACCCTAGGGAATCCTCGGCTGGGGAACGCTCCAAAGGTGTGCTCGGGACTTTGAGGTCAATCGAAGAATGGTGCGTCCATGAGTGTCTCACTTTTTTGTTTAGGGCTCGTGTGGCCTTGAAACGAAAAGAAGCCGAAGTGTCAATCGAGTCAAAACATGGGAAAAGGAAACAACAAGGGCCTCCAACTGATTGTTGACGATGCGTTTACCTGCAAACTGCCGCATGCCCTAGCAAGCAAACCGCCCTAGACACCCGACAAATGAAAACCTGGCGTTCAAAAACGTCAATCCCCAACACCCGTGCTGCATCTCAAGGGCGGAATCTCGCCAGTGCCAATTCTCTGCTTGATGTACCAAGGCTTTGATTGAATCTATCATTTTGTCTACTGCCATCTGCAAACAGGAAAGTAAAGCCGATAATCTCCCTTTGTCTTCAGGATGGCCGAAATTTCTGGCACAAGTGTAATGGTAATGTTACACCCGTTTGAATGATAGGGGCCTCTATTGTGTCAAGTTGTTTTCCTAATTCAGGATCCTGTGGCTGTTTTGGGGCCCTCTATTGTGGCAAGGTTGTTTGCCGACAAAAAGTGCCGGGGAAAAATTCCGAGCTAGAAGCAACTGGCCAACAAAGTCTAGCAAAAAACAAGCAAACAAATCCGGGCAAACATTAGGAATTCGTTTTTGGAAGTGGTCCCCAAAACATAAATGTGCTAACTTATTTACAAAAAGTAAGTTCAAAGAGTCACACAAAACGGGTTGCTCTGATCCTCAGTGTGACTGTTTTGGGTCCTCTCTAGTGTAAAACTGTTTGGGCCAAAAATGGGCCTTTGCAATACTAAATGACTAAAGTAAGATTGGCAATGACAAAGTAAGTGATGGGAATCCGAGAGTCGCCCTTGGCAATACTTCTGTAGAATTGGCAATACTAAAGTGAGCACTGGGAATCTAACTGAGTCAGCCTTGGCAATACAAAAGTAAAATTGGTGATACTAGAGTAAGTACTGGGAATCTTGGAGTCCGCCATGGCAATACAAAAGTAGATTTGGCAATACTAGAGTAAGTACTGGGAGTCTGAGAGTCAGCCTTGGCAATACTTGAGTAGAATTGGCAGTACTAGAGTAAGTACTGGGAATCTGAGAGTCAGCTTTGGCAATACTTAAGAAAAATTGGCAATACAAGAGTAACTACTGGGAATCCAAGATTCAGCCTTGGCAATACTTATGTAGAATTGGCCATGCTAGAGCAAGTACTGGGAATCTAAGTGTCAGCCTTGGCAAACATTGAGTAGAATTGGCAATACTAGAGTAAGTACTGGGAATCTGAGAGTCAGAGTTGGCAATACTTAAGTAAAATTGGCAATACTAGAGTAACTACTGGGAATCTAAGATTCAGCCTTGGCAACACTTATGTAGAATTGGCAATGCTAGAGCAAGTACTGGGAATCTAAGAGTCAGCCTTGGCAATCATTGAGTAGAATTGGCAATACTAGAGTAGGTACTGGGAATCTGAGAGTCAGCCTTGGCAATACTTAAGTAAAATTGGCAATCTGAGAGTCAGCCTTGGCAATACTTAAGTAGAATAGGAAATACTAAAGTAAGTGCTGGGAATCTGAGGGTCAGCCTTGGCAGTACTGAAAAAAAAGAGGAAATACTAAAGTAAGTACTGGGAATCTGAGAGTCAGCCTGGGCAATACATAAGAAGAATTGACAATACTGACGTAAGTACTGGGAATCTGAGGGACAGCCTTGGCAATACGTAAGTAGAATTGACAATACTGACGTAAGCACTGGGAATCTGAGGGTCAGCCTTGGCAATACTTAAGTAGAATAGGAAATGCTAAAGTAAGTACTGGGAATCTGAGGGTCAGCCTTGGCAATACTTAAGTAGAATAGGAAACACTAAAGTAAGTACTGGGAATCTAAGAGTCAGCCTTGGCAATCATTAAGTAGAATTGGGAACACTAGAGTAAGTACTGGGAATCTGAGAGTCAGCCTTGGCAATACTTAAGCAGAAAGTACTGGGAATCTGAGAGTCAGCCTTGGCAATACTTAAGTGAAATTGGAAATACTAGAGCAAGTACTGGGAATCTGAGAGTCAGCCTTGGCAATAATTGAGTAGAATTGACAATACTGACGTAAGTACTGGGAATCTGAGGGTCAGCCTTGGCAATACTTAAGTAGAATAGGAAATGCTATGAAATGCTAAAGTAAGTACTGGGAATCTGAGGGTCAGCCTTGGCAATACTTAAGTACAATAGGAAATACTAAAGTAAGTACTGGGAATCTGAGGGTCAGCCTTGGCAATACTTAAGTAGAATAGGAAATACTAAAGTAAGTACTGGGAATCTGAGAGTCAGCCTTGGCAATACTTAAGTAGAATAGGAAATACTGGGAATCTGAGGGTCAGAATCTGAGGGTCAGCCTTGGCAATACTTAAGTAGAATTGACAATACTGACGTAAGTACTGGAAATCTGAGGGTCAGCCTTGGCAATACTTAAGTAGAATTGGTAATACTAGAGCAAGTACTGGGAATCTGAGAGTCAGCCTTGGCAATAATTGAGTAGAATAGGAATTGCTCAAGTAAGTACTGGGAATCTGAGAGTCAGCCTTGGCAATACTTAAGTAGAATAGGAAATACTAAAGTAAGTGCTGGGAATCTGAGGGTCAGCCTTGGCAGTACTGAAGTAAAATAGGAAATACTAAAGTAAGTACTTGGAATCTGAGAGTCAGCCTGGGCAATACATAAGAAGAATTGACAATACTGACGTAAGTACTGGGAATCTGAAAGACAGCCTTGGCAATACGTAAGTAGAATTGACAATACTGACGTAAGCACTGGGAATCTGAGGGTCAGCCTTGGCAATACTTAAGTAGAATAGGAAATACTAAAGTAAGTACTGGGAATCTGAGGGTCAGCCTTGGCAATACTTAAGTAGAATAGGAAACACTAAAGTAAGTACTGGGAATCTAAGAGTCAGCCTTGGCAATCATTAAGTAGAATTGGGAACACTAGAGTAAGTACTGGGAATCTGAGAGTCAGCCTTGGCAATACTTAAGCAGAAAGTACTGGGAATCTGAGAGTCAGCCTTGGCAATACTTAAGTGAAATTGGAAATACTAGAGCAAGTACTGGGAATCTGAGAGTCAGCCTTGGCAATAATTGAGTAGAATTGACAATACTGACGTAAGTACTGGGAATCTGAGGGTCAGCCTTGGCAATACTTAAGTAGAATAGGAAATGCTATAAAATGCTAAAGTAAGTACTGGGAATCTCAGGGTCAGCCTTGGCAATACTTAAGTACAATAGGAAATACTACAGTAAGTACTGGGAATCTGAGGGTCAGCCTTGGCAATACTTAAGTAGAATACAAAATACTAGAGTATCTGAGAGTCAGCCTTGGCAATACTGAAGTAGAATAGGAAATACTAAAGTAAGTACTGGCAATCTGACAGTCAGCCTTGGCAGTACTTGAGTAGAATTGACAATACTGACGTAAGTACTGGGAATCTTAGAGTCAGCCATGGCAATACTTGAGTAGAATTGGACATACTAAAGTAAGTACTGGGAATCTGAGAGTCAGCCTTGGCAATACTTAAGTAGAATACGAAATACTAAAGCAAGTACTGGGAATCTGAGCGGCAGCCTTGGCAATACTGAAGTAGAATAGGAAATACTAAAGTATCTGAGAGTCAGCCTTGGCAATACTTAAGTAGAATAGGAAATACTAAAGTAAGTACTGGGAATCTGAGAGTCAGCCTTGGCAATACTTAAGTAGAATAGGAAATACTGGGAATCTGAGGGTCAGAATCTGAGGGTCAGCCTTGGCAATACTTAAGTAGAATTGACAATACTGACGTAAGTACTGGGAATCTGAGGGTCAGCCTTGGCAATACTTAAGTAGAATTGACAATACAGACATAAGTACTGGCAATACTTAAGTAGAATTGACAATACTGACGTAAGTACTGGGAATCTGAGGGTATGCCTTGGCAATACTTAAGTAGAATAGGAAATAGTAAAGTAAGTACTAGGAATCTGAGAGTCAGCCTTAGCAATACTTAAGTAGAATAGCAAATACTAAAGTAAGTACTGGGAATCTGAGGGTCAGCCTTGGCAATACTTGAGTAGAATTGACAATACTGACGTAAGTACTGGGAATCTGAGGGTCAGCCTTGGCAGTACTGAAGTAGAATAGGAAATACTAAAGTAAGTACTGGGAATCTGAGTGTCAGCCTGGGCCATACATAAGTAGAATTGACAATACTGACGTATGTACTGGGAATCTGAGGGTCAGCCTTGGCAATACTTAAGTAGAATTGACAATACTGACGTAAGCACTGGGAATCTGAGGGTCAGCCTTGGCAATACTTAAGTAGAATAGGAAATACTAAAGTAAGTACTGGGAATCTGAGGGTCAGCCTTGGCAATACTGAAGTAGAATTGACAATACTGACGTAAGCACTGGGAATCTGAGAGTCAGCCTTGGCAATACTTAAGTAGAATAGGAAATACTAAAGTAAGTACTGGGAATCTGAGAGTCAGCCTTGGCAATACTTAAGTAGAATAGGAAATACTAAAGTAAGTACTGGGAATCTGAGAGTCAGCCTTGGCAATACTTAAGTAGAATAGGAAATACTACAGTAAGTACTGGGAATCTGAGAGTCAGCCTTGGCAATACTTAAGTAGAATTGGATATACTACAGTAAGTACTGGGAATCTGAGAGTCAGCCTTGGCAATACTTAAGTAGAATTGGATATACTAAAGTAAGTACTGGCAATACTTAAATAGTATTGACAATACTGACGTAAGTACTGGCAATACTTAAGTGACAATTGGCTTCCGAGGAAGCAAAAATGCCTCCAATGCCAATTGTGTCATCTTTTCGAGGCTGCAGCAGAAGCACCCCTGGGACGTTGACTCTCCCTCCGCGTGTGAAAAGAAAAGTCCGTGGTGGGTGTCCTGCACGTGCCAGCTTCTTTGGCCTAAGCCAACCAGGCGCCAGGCAATGCTTGTGGAGGGCATGGGGGCGCAGTCCGGATACCTGAGCCACTTGAAACCGGTTGAACGACGAAAGGGCATGAACATGATCTTTGTTCACTTCGAGGCTCGAAGCAAGACCCTCGTACTGACTGCCGCCCAATGCGGAAAAGAAAAAAAAAAAAACGCATACGAGTCCATCTTCTGCAGTCCGAATGCAGTTGCAGGAACTCATGGCGCATTTGGCGCCCTCTGCTGCTTCAGCCAGAGCCCTGGCAGTGTCCTCTCTCGCCCAGGGTTCCACAGGGATCCTTACATTATACACCTGAACATTACAACTTGTACATGGTGGTTTCCAACTTTATGTTGGTGTTGAAAAAGCCAGCCATGTTTTCTCATTTGGTTGCAAAATGGACGTATCTTTTAAGGAGCCCCGTCCCATTTTCCGAGTTCCCCTAGGCTTCAACCCAGGGCTTTTTTCCTCTGCAAGGCAAGGCCAATCCGGGGTGATTGGCCGCCAGAAACCAAAGGGATGCAACCCCAAAGTCATAGGGGACACTTCGTCCATTTCCAGCAACCCCAGGGATCCGGATCTTTTCACAAAACCGGCAAAAAAAAAACCAGGGGAAACAGGTTTCCGGTTTTCGAAAAGAACCAGAAGAGAAGAGAACCAGAAGAGAACCAGAAGAGAACCAGATCTTTTCAGAAAACCAGAGCCCAGGAAAAGCTGGTTTTTGGCTAAAAAAGAATGGAGGAATCAACCCCTAAGTTTTCCAGTAGTGCCCTTTCTCACCCCTACTACTTTCCCCCAGGAATCCACCCCCAGACGTCACCGAAACTCGCGTGGCACGGGTAAGCCGAGCTGCGACAGGTAACCTGTACGACAAATGTTGCAGGTTGGCCCCGCGAAGCCTTCGTGGCCTCATGCGGAACGGCCGAGCCAGAACCGCCATTTGCTGTTGCGCCCCTGGAAAAAAATAGGACATGTCCAGTAGTGATAGATTCCCTTTAAAACCAACAGGGGGAAAATAACAAAATTGTCTTAAGCAAATGGAAGACTATGGGATGTGATTTCCGGACCAAGCGCGACCAAACGCCCAGCACAGCAAACTGCAAACCGGCGCCCGAGTCCAAATGTCCAACTCCAAAAGTGGCATTCAAGAAACCGCCGTGGCAAATCCATGCAAAGCGGATTTGTTTTTCTTCTCCGCACCTGGCAACGGGACTGTACCAACATGCCAACATTCAACTCTCTGAATTGGTCAACTCTCAACTAGCGCGCCGCACCTGGTAGCAGAACTGTACCAACATACCAACATTCAACTCTCAGTGAACTCGCAACTGGCTGCTGAGTTAGTTCCATGTTTGGATATCTTTGGAAGTAGGTTTCAACCAATGGTTTGGCCCGTTGGATCACTGGCCCCCAGCCCCTTTGGAGAAAAACCAAATCTTTGGCAAAACGGAGTCCGTTCAAATGGCTGGTACGTGAAGAATGACAAATTGAACCTGCAGTGAAATCCATCTTTCAACCAAACTGACCTGACAAAGGCCTACTTCGCACCAGTTGGAATGGATGAAACCCGATTGAATGCTGGGAGAGTCACCATCCGCAGACTGGCCTTGGAAACATATGTGGCCTTTTGGAAAAATAGATGGCCCTGCATCTAAGCCAGTGCCATCTATGTTTAACCAAACTCACCTGGCTGTGGCTCAAAAAACAGGTACCCAGAATGCAACCCTGGCAAATGGAAACATGGACCACAACCTGCGTAACCCCTATTGGTTTAATTTTGACCACCTATGCTTGGTACTGGGAAAAGCACCATCCGTCCAGTATGGCTAGGTCCTCCAGTAGACAGGTTAGAATAAGGGTAATTGCCAACTTTTTCTGTAGTCTATTTGAGTAGGGGAACCCTCCCAACCAAAAAAGGGGAGAGAAAGGGCACCTAGCTGGGGGACCTAGATGGCCTTGGAAACCTCAAAGCCGAGGCACACTCGCAGCTGCAACTCCCAGGAAGCCCTAGAGGTCTGCCGTGGCCGCTGCAATGCACCGCGGCCGAGCAGGCCTGGTGTCATGTGCGAAATATGACGTCTGAGACGTCATGAAAAGCGCCTCTTCTTGCCACACAGAGACTCGGATCGCATAGATCAGACATGAGCATGAGTTTCAATTGGAAATGGGAAACATTGGAATTATGCTTGTTCCAAACCAGCACGGAGATAATACTGTGGAAGGACGAACCATGGTTGAAATCCGCCGACCCCATGCCTGGTCCAGAATGGACCATGCTTTCAGCAGGGGGGCGGTGTGTTCCGTGTTACTTTTGTTGATGTGCTTTCTATAAGTTTAATGTGAATATAATGATGTATATGTCTATATATATATATGTCCCTTAAGGCGGCCCTTGGGGCTGGTTTCTACGTCGGCTAGAGTTCTGGATTGCTAAATCTCTGGATTTCTGGATTTCTGAATTTCTGGATTTCTGGATCTCTGGATTTCTGGATCTCTGGATTTCTGGATTTCTGGATTTCTGGATTTCTGGATCTCTGGATCTCTGGTTCCCCCCCCCCACCCCTCCCCCCCCTTTCCTGGATGTCTGGATCTCTGGTTTGCTGGATCTCCGTAGTCTTCCGTGGTCTTCCGGCTTCTTCCCGTAGTCTTCACGTAGTCTTCCGGCTTCTTCCCGTAATCTTCCGTAGTCTTCCGGCTTCTTCCCGTAGTCTTCCGTAGTCTTCCGGCTTCTTCCCGTAGTCTTCCGTAGTCTTCCGGCTTCTTCCCGCAGTCTTCCGTAGTCTTCCGGCTTCTTCTCGTAATCTTCCGTAATCTTTCGGCTTCTTCCCGTAGTCGTCCGTAATCTTTCGGCTTCTTCTCCTAGTCTTCCGATAGTGTTTCGGGACCAAGGACTCAATCGCGTTTCTTCCCTAGGCTTCGGGTAGTCCAGCCCCACCCCTCCGCCCCCCCCCCCCCCCGGGTCTGTCTATGTCTGTCTACGCGTCGTATCTGCGTCTGTCTTCGTGTCCGCGAAGACCCCCTGCGTGTCTGTCTCTGTCTCTTTGTGTCTGTCTGTGTCTGTCTGTGTCTGTCTACGTATCTGCGTCTGTCTCGTGTCCCCCCCCCCCCGCTCCGTGTCTGTCTGTGTCTCTTTGTGTCTGTCTGGCTCTGTCCGTGTCTGTCTACGCATCTGCGTCTGTCTTCGTGTCCGCGAAGACCCTCCCCCCCCCGCTGCGTGTCTGTCTGCGTGTCTTTGTGGCTGTCTGTGTCTGTCTACGTATCTGCGTCTGTCTTCGTGTCCGCGAACGGGTCTGTGCATGTGGGGGCGGCGGAACCAGGCCGCAGGCCATTAAATAATTGGTTGTTGGTGTTTAGAGGGGAATGGAATCATGGTTCCAGGGTTTCTTACGTGGTGCGAAATGGATTTCGCGACCATCCACAGCATCCTTTCCCAAGCAACACAACATAATTGGATGTTCCAAGCCATATCAGCGTGCCTCTTTCGGATTGCCAGGAAGTCAAACAGAACCCGACTTTTCTGAGCGGCTCCATATCCTATTTAGGTGTCTCTCAAAATGGGGGTCCAACCACCCCGGAAAAAGGGGACCAACTACTCAAAAGACACACATATGGAGGCGTCTCACAAGGACAGTTTCCGTTTGGTGTCCCAACGTCAAAGCCTAGTCCAAAAAAATCCATTTGGAGGGGGCATGGCGAAATTACTGTCACTAGATTACTTCGATTCCCCCGAAACAACTCACTTCCCAAGTTGACTGGCCAAAAAAAGTCTGAACTTTTTATTTAACACTAAAATGGTCCTTCCAAAAAGTTTAAAGTCCATCAACTCAGGAAGTGAGACAAAAAAGAGCACATATCCTGTTTCGACACAAACTCTGGCTTGGTTCCCGGCTTGCGGCACCAGCAGCTCGTCCCAGCGGTAGGTGCCGTTTTCAATCACGGCGCCCTGCAGGTTGGTATACCTGCGATGGGTACGTCTTTGGTTTGGGGGGGACCCCTTTTGGGTGGGTTGACTTAGCGCATATGGGTTCCCGTGGGAAAAAATGGGATTGCTTTCTGGTGGGTGGAGGTTGGAGCTTGTCACCGTCCCTTCCAAATACACCATCGACTAATACGGGTTTTAATTGGGGACCTTTTGGTGGACATCATTTACGGTGGGGATTCATGTTGAGGCAGCTTCCTATTGAATGAAAAACATAGCACTGTGTGTGTGTGTGTGTGTGTTTGCTTGTGAGGGTACTGTGTTCACCTTGGTTAAAAAAGGAGGCCAACTGGATAACCCAAACGGTAGATGCCATTTCGAAATGGTGAAACGGAATGAGACATCCTGATTTATCATGTCTGCCTAGTAGACCTGACAAACACACGCACCACACTGAACCTCAGAAAACATGTTGTCTTCCTTTGAGTTTTGTCTTGGGCTGTTCTCCCCAACCACGAAGAGTGGCTGGATTGTGAGGCGGTTTGCCTCTATGTCTCAAAGACACGCGCACTGAATCTCTGGGCAGTTGAAAAAGACACCAGGGTGTCTCTCAACAATCAGGCCACAAGATGGCAGAAGTTTCCCTTTGTTTCCCTCGAGCACCAACCAAAAGTAGGTCCCCAGCAAAAGACCTCGCATGGATGTGGGAAATGGGCAACCAACAATCTGTGATGCCATCTGCCGGTTGATTGCCATCCCTATGACTACAGAATGTCCCTGAGGGCCTACCTTGGGTATCAAAGAGAGTGACTCTAAGATCAACTTCCTCCCCTACAGATTAACATGGAGCCCAAAATACCACCATTTGTAGAGGAAGCTCGTTTTGGGCGACCCCTCTTGTGGGGGAACCCATGCTAATTTGTAAGGGGGTATCCACCACGCCCACAAAACCGGACACATTTCTTGACTGCTAGGGGGTTGGATCTTTAGACTTTAACTTTTTGGGAAATAAAGGTGTTGTCCACTAAACCCCCAAAAAGTTAAACTTCTTGCAGGGGGGTCAACAGCAACCAAGAAATACACACACACCAACAAAAAACAAGCGCGCGCAGCCGTCTCCGTCCCATGCGACTGGAACTTCCGGCCGAAGGACTCTGCCAGGACTTCCCACAACCCCTCCGCATTAATGGCTTCCAGCGAGACCTGCCGGTGGCAACAGAGTCAAGCGGGTGTTTCCAATCTGGGCTGTCGGATCCCCCGCTAAAAGTTTAACTTTTAGTGGGTTAAATGGAAACTACCACTAAACACTAAAAGGCTAAAAAGCTAGGCTGTCAGCCACCAAGCAAAGATTGAGAACCCCCAAAAAACAAATGGTGGAGCTGTTGAGCTTTTTTTTGGCCCCGGCCCGATTCCCAAAAAACGACACACACACACACAGCCCACCGAGTTCTTGAGATCTTCTTGTGGGTACTTCTCATCCCAGAAAAGGGATAGGGGAAAAACTAAGACCAGAAGCCCCGAAGAACGGCAACGTTTCGAAGTCCCAAAACACGAAACAAAGGAAGGGCGACCAAAAAAGGGGCGGTTTCCAAGAACAGGAGCAACCAAACAAGAGAACCCCCTTAAGAAAACAGAAAAACCCACTCATCCACCCATCCACCTTTAAAACAGGGGGAAAAAACAGGGTCGCTCTCGCCAGTGCTGAGCATCATCCACAGGGCGGGCCCGTGTCTTCAAGGATGGCTAAGCATCAAGCAAGCGGCCCTGACATGCCATTGACACACAGACGCAGCCGCAAGGACGCCGCCTCGCGCGACATGTAGTCTGGATCCGCAGATTGCAGGAGCCGAACACATCGGACTTCGCTCGTTGCGTGCACCTCGAGAGCTGCGAGTCTCGCCAAGTCCGGGGCAAATTGCCAACAACTGCCAGGCTGGAAACTCAAAGCCCCCCCAGTAAACTTTCATCCTGGGTGAGCTCATTTTGACCCCAACTCGGCGAGCCGTGTATAATTCGTCCAAACAAAGGGTCTCATGCCCAAATCTGGCAAAGGCAACATGCCCAACATCAGATGGAGGCGCGGTCCAATTGCAGCGGCGCTGTGCCAATGGTGTCCTTTGAGTTTCTCCTTGAACAGCAAACATCCAGACCTGGCTTCCATATCCCTATGTTCGCTCTTCATACAGGTCTTATTTTGAGGCTCGGTACCCTTTTTTGGGGTTGTAGTGTCAAACCGAAACCCGAAGCGCCTTTTGAGCCAAACCCACGAGGGGAGTGCGAAAGCCAGCTGCCCCAAACGTTTTCTGCCCAGCAAGTTCGCTGAAGCGGAAGTTTGCGGGCTCCGCTGCCCCATGAGCTCCTGAAACCAGATCTGGGCCAAAAAGCGCGGAGGAGGGATTCGAGCCCTTGATTTGACCTGCCCAAAATGATTCTAGACATTCTAGCCCTCCGCCTCCACAAAACATCAGCCAAAATCCAGTGGTGCTAGGTCCTCCAGTAGAGAGGTTTGTAGACGGGTACCCTTTTTTCTGTCGTCTATTTTAGTAGGGGAACCCTCCCCCCAAAAAGGATAAAAGGGCACCTAGCTGGGGGACCTAGCAGGCCATGAGATTTGGTCCGTCTGCCCTACTTGCTTCGCTCGACTAATACCACCTTCCCCAGACTGGCTGTCGTCGATATGGTGGGCATATAGGTAACCAAAACATCTTCTGGGGAAGAAGAAATGACTCCATACCGAACCGTTTGTTTTCAGGAAAGAACGGGCCGCATGAGGTTGCCATTGATAAATCACCCCTGCGTGGCGAGTTGTGATGAAAACAAGTGTTGATTCTAACTTTAATAGCCCGAAAGGGTCAAACAATGCAGGGGCCACAAGGACCTCACACAAGGCTCTTAACCCCAATCCCAATAGCGCAATAGCAATATTCATGGAGTCTGATAGCAACATTCATAGGGCCTAGGTAGGCCAAACAGGGTCCCATAGGTGCCTGGTCCCTTGACAAACTCCCCCGTGGGCATGGTTTGAAAGACGAAAGCCATCCTTCTCTAAAGGCCCCGAAACTTGAGGGTTGGAATTTGGAGCCAACACAAGGGGCAGGTCCGGGTAAAATAGGGGGCCGAAATCACATGATTCTCCTATAATTCCTGTCGCAAAAAGTAACCAAGCCACCAAATTATGCCTAGGTCCTCCAGTAGAGAGGTTAGAATAAGGTAGTCTATTTTAGTAGGGGAGCCCTCCCCCCAAGAAAGAAACGGTAAAGGGGCACTGCTGGGGGACCCAGATGCACATGATTCTCCCATCTTGACGGCAAATTCGAGCAAACACACCCAACACCGCCCCGCCTGTAGGCCAATCCATGCCTCCCCCGGAGCACACGCCGGGTCTGCTAGCCCAGAGACCTCCAGCCACGAGTCGACATCCAACGGAGATTCCGTTTTAAACAGTTTCTGTCATTAGACTTAGGAGTAATAGAATGTATATTCTATTGTTTGTTTCCCTTTAAAGAGTCACTGGTAAAATGTAAAAAAATGAATCCTAAGTCTACCCCAGTTTCTATGAAAGCGTGCTTTTTTAATACATCAAACACCTTTCTGGTGGCCAGCAACAAACATGATTAGCACGTCTTCACCGTTTTTTCTGAAAGGTTTCGTCTTCCCAAAGGGGTCTGTGCACCAAGATATGTTTACGGCATGGTGTTCGTGCCATTTTGGCCAGTGGGCCAAATGACAATAAATATTGGTCGTTGATTTTATCACAATGGGGGAGCGGGTCCTATTCCGTAATCCGCAGTGGGACACTTCATACAATGAGGAAAACCACAATCATCTGGCACAAACCGTTTCAAAGGGATGCCAAAAAATCGGTTTCTAGTGGCTTTTTTAGCTGGGTGTGTCCTTCTGGGGAGTTGGTACCCTTGCCGAAAATGGAAAACCATCCATTTTGGGAGCCATACGGCTGCGAAATCCACGTGTCTCATGCAGCCGTGGCTCGCATTGGGAAATCCACTGGGCTTGCAGGCGGGAGGGGTCCCAGTAGCCATCGAAGGCGAGCTCCTGAAGGCGACCCAGAAAAACCATGGGTTAGGCCACCCATACATCTAGGGGTACCTTCCATTTCCATTCTTTCCAAGGCATCCTGGTATTCTAAAACCCACCGGCTTTTGGGGAAACAGCGATCGGCTTTGGAAAAGAAGGATGGTTGGAAAGAATGCGGGAGTTCCTTCTCCAGAATAATGGGCAAGCGGCCCCCCCAAACCTCGCCCGGAAATCTGCAAAAAAGCTGATCCCTTCTGTTTTTCATGGATTTTTGTTTCGGGGGGAGGGGGCGTGGTGGGGGATTCTGCCCCGTTCCGCCCCTCGTTTTTTGCCCTTGCCCTTCCGGGGCAAAGGGCCCGGGAACGACCGACAGCCGCATGCGCGCTCCGGGCTGCAGGGGCCCAGCTGCTTTTCGGAGTTCTGGCACACGCAATCCCCGCAGCGGCCCGAGGCCACGGCCTCGCCCTGCACCTAGCGGAGCGCTGGCCGAGCGACAAGGGCAGCGAACCGAGCCCCAAACATGCCGAAAGAACGGTTGATGTGTGGGTTGACGTGGGGTTCAAAACATGGTACGTAGGAGTATACAAAAAGAAGGGCGCTACATGCGAACACATGTTCTACAACTGTGCCAGAATCATCATGTGTTCTGGGGCCGTGGTTCCAAGTTGCGCTGGTTTTTTTCGAAGAACCCAGCTCCAAACAGGCTCCGGCCTGCTGATTGCAGTTGATGTCCACATAGAAGGCCACCTCCACTACCTTACTCAAGCCCGATAGCCCCATTTCGGCAGATGCGGGGTGTGCGCGCGCGTTTTCCACGGAGTGGGCCCAAAGTTTTTCTTTCGGCCTCTTAAAAACTCAGCCATATGATGATGGCGTGTCTGATTGAACACGTAAATTGAAGCCTCCTTGACGTTGTGGGCAAGTTAATGCTGACCCAGGATTAATAAACCCCCCCCCTATTAAAGCGCCTGGTTTTTGTTGAAAATCCCTCGCCAATACTCGTTTTAATTGAAACCCAGGAATCTGCCCTGGCACCCCCACAAAAACAAAAAATTTCCCCCGAAACCCCCCCCTATTAAAGCTCCCCTCCCCCAAACCCCCCGCTACATCAAGCGTTTTTGATCTAATTTTAACTTGCCAAACTTTGGCACATGCAACAGCAGCACCCCCCCATTAGTAAAGCCAGCACCCCCCTATTAATCTACCATATTTGATGCCCTGCTTTTGCACACCAGCTCCATTTTTACTTGCAACAGCAGCACCCCCCCCATTGGTAAAGCCAGCACCCCCCCATTAATCTACCATGTTTGATGCCCTGCTTTTGCACCCCCCCATTAGTAAAGCCAGCACCCCCCTATTAATCTACCATGTTTAATGCCCTGCTTTTGCACACCAGCTCCATTTCTACTTGCAACAGCAGCAC
Source organism: Effrenium voratum (assembly GCA_963377175.1). Classification (NCBI taxonomy): domain Eukaryota; class Dinophyceae; order Suessiales; family Symbiodiniaceae; genus Effrenium; species Effrenium voratum. Next base: position 253,463 of record CAUJNA010003752.1, on the reverse strand, counting down.
CCCCCCATTAGTAAAGCCAGCACCCCCCTATTAATCTACCATGGTCGATGCTATGCTTTTGCACCCCCCCTATTAGTAAAGCCAGCACCCCCCTATTAATCTACCATGTTTGATGCCCTGCTGCTTTTGCACACCAGCTCCATGCTTTTGCACCCCCCCATTAGTAAAGCCAGCCCCCCCCTATTAATCTACCATATTTGATGCCCTGCTTTTGCACACCAGCTCCTTTTTTTTACTTGCAACAGCAGCACCCCCCCATTAGTCAAGCCAGCACCCCCCTATTAATCTACCATGGTCGATGCCCTGCTTTTGCACCCCCGCATTAGTAAAGCCAGCACCCCCCTATTAATCTACCATGTTTGATGCCCTGCTTTTGCACACCAGCTCCTTTTTTACTTGCAACAGCAGCACCCCCCATTAGTAAAGCCAGCACCCCCCTATTAATCTACCATGGTCGATGCCCTGCTTTTGCACCTCCCCATTAGTAAAGCCAGCACCCCCCTATTAATCTACCATGTTCGATGCCCTGCTTTTGCACACCAGCTCCTTTTTTTACTTGCAACAGCAGCACCCCCCCATTAGTAAAGCCAGCACCCCCCTATTAATCTACCATGGTTGATGCCCTGCTTTTGCACCCCCCATTACACCCCCCTACTAATCTACCATGGTTGATGCCCTGTTTTTGCACACCAGCTCCTTTTGTACTTGCATCCCCCCATTAGTAAAGCCAGCACCCCCCTATTAATCTACCATGGTCGATGCCCTGCTTTTGCACCCCCCCATTAGTAAAGCCAGCGCCCCCCTATTAATCCACCATGGTTGATGCCCTGCTTTTGCACACCAGCTCCTTTTGTACTTGCAACAGCAGCAGCCCCCCTTAAGTAAAGCCAGCACCCCCCTACTAATCTACCATGGTTGATGCCCTGCTTTTGCACCCCCCCCATTAGTAAAGCTAGCACCCCCCCTATTAATCTACCATGGTTGATGCCCTGCTTTTGCACCCCCCCCATTAGTAAAGCCAGCACCCCCATATTAATCTACCAACCATGTTTGATGCCCTGCTTTTGCACACCAGCCTGCGTTTCCCCTGGTGGTGCACCTGGTGCACCCTCCTTCAGCACATCTGGTGCTTCCTTTCCTTGTTCTTCCTGCTCCTGCTTTTCCTTTTGCACCTGGTGTGCCTGCTGGGCATCCTCACCCTTCAGCACATCTGGTGCTTTCTTTCCTTGTTTTTGCTGCTTTCCTTCCGCACATCAAGTCTCCACTCCAAAAGTTCTTGCAAAATGCCACGCCGGCCAAACTTGCTTTCTTTTGATGAAAAGAAGGCGCGACCGGGAATCGAGTAACCTTCCCGTTGTGAAGAGAATGTGTCTGCCAACTAGACTAAGCAGTCTTGACCACAGGGCGAGAAATAAGGTTACATGTCCTTGCCCAGGACCATTTTGCACTTTTGTTATTATGGGGGTGCGCACCTTTTGGGGTGGAGCCTGGAACCTTGGGAGCTGGGTCCAGGGTGCACCTTGGTGGAACAGCCCAAGCAATACCAGAAGACATTGTAACAAGGCTTGAAAGCCACAAGCTTTCAACATCAAACCCAAGGCAGCCAACAGTGGCCAAAACCAGCCCAGCAACACTAGCAGAGATAGTGTGACACACAAACAAGGCCAACAACAGCTCAACACCAGCAGTGTGACTCCAAAACAAGGCCAACAACAGCTTGGGAGCCACAAGCTTTCAACATCCAACCCAAGCAGCCAACAATGGTTCAAACCAGCCCAGCAACAGCAGCAGAGATAGTGTGGCACCAAAACAAGGCCAACAACAGCTTGGGAGCCACATATGGTGAAAGGAGGATTATTATTAGGGGGGTGCTCACCACTTTTGTGCAAAACCATAACTGTGCTCAACTTCCTGTTTGGCAAGACCAACATTATCCAGCAAAGGTTATGTTCTTGCCAAAATTGGTGAGCACCCCCCTAATAATAATCCAACTTCTTTTCACCATATGTGGCTCCCAAGCTGTTGTTGGCTTTGTTTGGTGTCACACTATCTCTGCTGGTGTTGCTGGGCTGGTTTGAACCACTGTTGGCTGCCTTGGGTTGGATGTTGAAATCTTGTGGCTCCCAAGCTGTTGTTGGCCTTGTTTTTGTGTCACTGGGCTGGTTTTGGCCACTGTTGGCTGTGTTGGGTTTGATGTTGAAAGCTTGTGGCTTTCAAGCTGTTCCACCAAGGTGCACCCTGGACGCAGCTCCCCAGGTTCAAGGCTCCACCTAAAAGGTGCGCACCCCCATAATAATAAACTGCTAAGTGCAAAATGGTCCTGGGCAAGGACAGGTAACCTTATTTCTCGCCCTGTGGTCAAGACTGCTTAGTCTAGTTGGCAGAAACATTCTCTTCACAACAGAAAGGTTACAGATTCGATTCCCGGTCGTGCCTTCTTTTCATCAAAGGAAAGCAAGTTTGGCCGGCATGGCATTTTGCAAGAACTTTTGGAGTGGAGACTTGAATTCAAAAAGGTGCAGCTTTCTACAAGCTTATGTAGTGCAAAGAAGTTGGATTATTATTAGGCTGCTCACCACTTTTGGCAAGAACACAAGCAGGAAGTTGAGCACAGTTATGGTTTTGCACAAAAGTTGTGGGCACCCTCATAATAATAATCCTCCTTCTTTTCACCAGATGTGGCTCCCAAGCTGTTGTTGGCCTGGTTTTGGCGTCACAATGTCCAATGTCTCTGCTGGTGTGTCTGGGCTAGTTTGAACCACTGTTGGCTGCCTTGGGTTGGATGTTGAAAGCTTGTGGCTCCCAAGCTGTTGTTGTTGACTTTTTCACAAGCTGCCTTCAAGCCCCCGAATTAAATTCTTAGATTTGGCACCCCCTTATTAATCAAATCCTCTGATTGCTTTAAATCCTGACCTTCCCACAAGGTTCCCTCACCTGACCTTCTTACAAGCCACAAGGATCCCTGACCTGACCTTCCCACAAGGTTCCCTGACCTGACTTTTTCACAAGCTACCTTCAAGACCACCAAATTCTTTCGATTTGGCACCCCAAAGCTTTAAATGCTGACCTTCCCACAAGGTTCTCTTACCTGAACTTCCCACAAGGTTCCCACAAGGTTCCCTGGTCTGACCTTCCTACAAGGTTCCCTGACCTGACTTTTTCACAAGCTACCTTCAAGCTCCCTACTTATTCATCAACAATTCTTAGATTTGGCACCCCCTGTTAATCAACCATGTTCTCCAACAGCCTCCAAAACCCCTCTGGCCTCACAAGTCATGACCTTCCCACTCACCTGACCTTCAAGCCCCCCAAATTCTTCTAACACCCCGTATGCTTTACATGCTGACCTTCCCACAAGTTTCCCTCACCTGACCTTCCCACAAGGTTCCCACAAGGTTCCCTGGTCTGCCTACAAGGTTCCCTGACCTGACTTTTTCACAAGCTACCTTCACTCATCAAAATTCTTATAGATTTGGCACCCCCTATTAATCAACCATGTTCTCCAAAAGCCTTCAAAAGACCCCTCTGATTGCTTTAAATCCATTCAATAGGTTCCCTGGCCTCACAAGTCATGACCTTCCCACAAGGTTTCCTCACCTGACCTTCCCACAAGGTTCCCTCACCTGACCTTCCCACAAGGTCCTGACCTTCCCACAAGCTTCCCCCACCTGACCTTCCCACAAGGTCCTGACCTTCCCACAAGGTTCCCTCACCTGACCTGCCCACAAGGTCCTCACCTTCCCACAAGGTTCCCTCGCCTGACCTTCCCACAAGGTTCCCTGACCTGACCTTCCCACAATTTTCCCCCACCTGACCTTCCCACAAGGTCCTGACCTTCCCACAAGGTTCCCCCACCTACCTTCCCACAAGGTCCTGACCTTCCCACAAGGTTCCCTCACCTGACCTTCCCACAAGGTTCCCTCACCTGACCTTCCAAGGTTCCCCCACCTGACCTTCCCACAAGGTCCTGACCTTCCCACAAGGTTCCCCCACCTACCTGACCTTCTTACAAGGTCCTGATCTTCCCACAAGGTTCCCTCACCTGACCTTCCCACAAGGTCCTGACCTTCCCACAAGGTTCCCTCACCTGACCTTCCCACAGGGTTCCCTGACCTGACCTTCCCACAAGGTTCCCCTTCCCACTATTGGGGGGGGGCCCTCAAAAAAATGACAGACCTGACCTTGTGACCTTGGGGGGGGGGGGGGGGGGGGGGGGTTTATTAATCCGGGGTCTGCATTACAGAGTACTCATAGTAGTCCAAATCTGAAAATTTCGACGAAACCCTCATCTGGTGAATCCGAATCTGAGACGGTCCTGCAAGGCAAAAACAAAAACACCGCAAGGGGTGTTTGCTTGGCTCGTACGATAGGGAACCAGCGGTGTTTGAGGGTATCCTCGGGTTTTTATGCTTTGAAACAAGAAAGAAAGACCCAGTCGTTCTGAGGGAAGCGGACGCCTTGGTCAGACTTTTCCCCCAGTTAGATTAATTACTTTAAATCCTTAGAGTTCCTCAGCCCAGTGCGGAGGGCTCTGCGGATTCTTGCCAAACAGCAGCCACGTATAGACCAGGCCTGGCAAAACCGGTTTGCACAAATGAGTGTCTTTTTACGGGGTGTTCTTTTGCCTGGCTTTTCGGAAACCGAAAAGGAAGCCAGGCATTCTGGGCCCCCCAAAAAAACACACACACACACACAAAAAAAAATAATATGTATATATATATATATTTATTTAAAACGCCCAAAACCAACAAGTCGGGGGGGAACCTAAACCCTAAACCCTAAACCCGAAAAAACAAAAAAGGAGGGTCGGGGGAAACTTCCCCCGAAGAATCCGGCGCCTCGGCGCGGTTTGCCAAGCGGCGTGCCAGGCCTTGGCCAGCGGCACCTTGTTGCGGAGCCGGAAGCTGCCGCAGGCCTCACGCGGCGTGTAGCGAGGTTCGCCGGCCGGCGAAAGGTGTTCCTCTTTGCCTGTGGACACGGTAGCCACTTCGGGGGCTCCCCAAAACCCAAAACCGAAGATTTGTTTCTGGGGGAAAACCAACAAAAACACGGTGGCCATGTTGTTTTTGTTTTCTTGCTCCCCAACACCCAGATGTGTCTTCAAGACAAGGAACCCTAATGGGGTGTAAAGTCCCTATAGAAGGCCCAGGCACCTTTAGGTATGCCTCCAAATGAGGTATGGAACCTCCTAAATGGGGCTCGGCGTTCATTTAGCCCTGTTAACAGTCCGATTTTGCCCAACTAGAGCACACCGAACTTGTTGCAACAAATCATGCGCGTCATTCCCAAAATTAGAGCTTGTTTGGTCTTCCCAACCCTGTGAAAAGGTGGCGCAACTTCCATTTGCTTAAGTCCCCTCGCAAAATAATAATAATAATAATAATCCACTAGTGATAGATTCCCTTTGAATTCCAGCACACCCCGAAAACCTGCAGCATGAAGCCATCAACTGGGCCTGTCTCCTGTTGATTCAACCCTAGGAACCGGCATTTCTCAGGCAGGTTGCAGCAGCACTTTTTGATTGCGTGTCCCCAAAAAACGGACAGTTGGAGCACTTGAACAGGACTTGACAAGAGGTTTAGTTGGATCACACCCCCAGCTTTTGGCTCAGACAAACCCAGCCCCGCTGCAAGAGAAACAGGCTACCATCAAGACAAACACACCCATGACAGATCCGCATAACTGATGAAACGCAACAAAACAAGTGGTGTGCGTCATCAAATGGCAGTTGGGGCCACGGATGCCGTGGAGTTGTTTTCTTTTTTTGGGCGGGGGGGGGTCGTCATCAAATAACACTTGGGGGCCACAGATGCCGTCAAGTTGTGAAACGATAAAAGAAAAAAAAGAAGAATATATATATATATATAAAAACGAAAACTCGGGGTGGTGGTCGAAGGCGGTGCCCGCGGGTCGCGCGCCGCGCCCCGTCGAATCCCGTCGACGACAAGGCGCCTTCAGGGCACAGCCCGTCTCGGAGATGGGGCGGGCGGTGCAGGCCGCGTCCGGCGCGAGCTCCGGGCCGCCTGGACGCCCAAAGTGGGCCACGGGGGAAATCCCCTTGTGGGGGGGCTCCCGGCTTTTTGTTCTTTGGGCTGAGACACGTATCAAAAAGGGTGATGATTTAAACCCACCGAAAAATGAAGAAAGATCAAAGGACATATCAAACAGGTGATGTTTTTAGACCCAACCGAACAAGGACTGGGGAATTCCTGCTGGAATCCAAAAGGTCCAAAGCTTTCGAAGGGGTCAACCTCACGAACTGCGGGGCAACCCCCCACGACATGGCGATTTTTTTGGCGGCGGTTTTGGCTTGATTCAGCCGTGATCATTTGTTTACTTGGGAGGGGGTGGCGCTAGGTTCACCTGGAGGACTGGATGTGAATCCAACTGAAAGCGCCATGTTCAACTGTATGATCTCACAATCCATAAACTGTTTAGTCTGTTTAAGCATGGGTCACCAACGCTGCAACAATCGTGAGCATAAACTGGGTAACAGAAATTGGTTGACTTGTAGCTACGGTTTTGACCAGGGACACGGTTGTGCCATGGTCGAAACTCGATGTGGGCTACAGGTTTGAGAGGCTTGAACCCTCTAAAGCTCCATCAGTTAGATCTATGGTCAGAACTCCCATGAGAATGGTCACTAGATGGTAAGGCTTTTGATTCTTACTCTACCTTGTGGAACTTTTGGTGAACATCTTGGAGATGACCATGAGATTCCCCTATTCATCTTCATCCCACTCCGTGTTCCTAGGGGTTGATTCCCCATTCTTTTCAGCCATCCTTCTTTTCAAGAACCGATCGCTGTTTCCCCAGGTTGTTGGGTGGCTTTTTAGAAAGAAGAATGGAAATGGAAGGTACGAAGAATGGAAATGGAAGGTACCCCTAGAATACTGCCCCACAGACCCCATGGAGAAAAAAAAACCAAGCAAAAAAAACAAAACATCGATTCAGCTCAGCTCCGCCCCTGACTTTCTCTACACGTTGGTTTTCTCTACGCGCGCCAAAGGCGGGACCCGCGCAGCGAGCCGAGCCGAGCCGAGCCGAGCCGAGCCGAGCGCCTGCCCCGTCCAGCGGCTGCTTCCAGCAGCTCACGTTGCGCCAGCGCAGGCCGCGGCCGCAGAGGCCCTGGCAGCCGCTCCAGGCACCCACGGACCAGCGGTAAGAGTCCTGCCCCGCGGCGAAGTTTGGAACTGCGACAGGACCCAAAACGGAGGTTTCACCCACCAAGATGTTGCTCAAACAAGAGTGGAGGAAAAGATGTTGCTCAATGCTTGAGTGGAGGAAAAAGATGTTGCTCAATGCTTGAGTGAGAGGAAAGACAAGGTTGAAAGGGGTTGAGTTGCGGAGAGAATGAAGGGACACCTAGAACACCAAAACACCCAAAGGGGCAGGGAAAAAAGCTTCAACCAGCCAACCATTTGGGTTCTGCCCTGAGACAAGCCCGACAAGCACGCCTCATTTTGAGCTTGCTTGCACCTCATGTTTCTTAATTTACTCCTTGTTCCCTGGGTATAGCCCAGCATTCTGTCGGCGAGACGCGTGAATGGAAAAACTCCACAAAGGCAACAGCTCAATCAGGTCATGGTTTGTTGGTACCCATTTAGGGATTATTGACCACCTGTAGGAAGGATTGCATTGATTTCAGATGACGCATGGATAGCATTCAGGTATACGCTCAAATGCGCATGGTTGAGCTGACACGTGGAAACCATCCGACTATGTTTCATTTGTTGCAGGAATAGCATTGAAGAGTCTTTCAGCTTCATCTCAGCTCCAGCACCCAGCTCTGAGATAGTTTCCACTTCCCATGATGGGTATGTAACCTTTATGCTATGTAGTGACATAAAACTTTATGTGATACATTGTGACACCTTTGATGACTTCTTTGTCTTTGCGTCTTTTTACGCGGTGTTTTGTTTGGAACCATATACCGCATATGAGGCCTCACACAAATGTCTGCTTGACACGTCTAGGGGTGGCCACATACAGTCTTGGCTGCAGCACGTGAGTGCCGTGTCCCGTAGCCCGTCTTGAAACTGACACTGAAGCCAATGCCCGAGAAGCAAATGCAAGCTCACGCTTGAGCCACTGGTTGGGACTGTGTCCTCCAGTCCCCCAGTTTTGAGTCTCTAGGTTCAGTTCGGGTGCCCCGCTCATTCCTTATGGGAAAAACCAGCCCAAAAAATCGAAAAGTGTGATGTCCCCTTTTTTCACGTCACCCAAACAAGGATCCCCTTTCATCTGGCCCCTTTAAAGGAGTGATGCTTCAAAAAAATCCAAGGGGAAGCACAGGGTGGGGTCACCATCGACCCCCTTTCAAAGGATCCCCCCCAAAGCTTCCCCCAGCCAGAAAGAGTCGAAGTTTCCCGACATATCATATGATATCCCCTTTGAACCTCACCAAAAGGATCCCCCCCCCTCTAGCCTCAAGCCTCGTCCAGGGGGTACCCGGGTACCCAGCCACCCGCTCCTCGAGGCAGGGCTCCACGCTGCACCTTTCCGCCGCCAGCGGGGCGTCGCCCGGGCAAAGGCCCTCGTGCCTGGCACGCGCCGCAACGAAACGAAACGCCCAACGAAACGAAACGCCCCGCGGGGTTGGGGCCCAAACCGTTGGCGGAAGAGGAAAAAAAAAACGGTTGGTCCCAAGTTTGATATTCGTTTTGGATGCACCGAAACCGTTGGCGAAATCGGTTGTTACTTTTTGGATGCCTCAAACCGGTGGCGAAACTGTGGGTCCCATTTTTCTCACTTTTTGGATGCACCGAAACAGTTGGCAAAAAAAGGTTGGTCCCATTTTTAATTAAGGGATGCATGACCAGCCCCCAAGGCCGGGTGACCAGGTGCTTTGACCATGGCATGGTGGATGCCCAAATCAAGGACAAAGCTGAAAGGGTCCTCTGCTTTGGTCAACTACTTTCTATGGAGGGGTATTGAAAGTAGTTCACCCTCAAAACGTTGGTTTCTCTTTGAACCCCCAACATGGTACCCAACTGACACACCCGCACGGCCCACGCGCAACAAACACCCTTTTGGCCGGTGAGTAAGGGAAGCCACAAGGAAACCACCCGTTTGGAGGTCCCCTTTCTGCTGGCAACCAAATCAGCTGGTTGCGAGGAAAAGGGTCGAGTGGTGGAATCTTATCAGTAGACGCCAGTTGCTGGGCTACAGCTAGTTTCCAGTCGCTTCCCACATTCACATATATTTGTTGGCGGCGGGAATGAACAGAATGCTAATGTTTGGCATGTGACAGCTTTGTTTCAGCCAAGCCTTGGGCAATGTGGCACGCTGCAACGTATTGGGAGTTGGACTGGGCTTCATTCTGCCGCATCTCATGGTTTCCTACTCCCCTGCCGCAGAACCCGCAGAGCCCGGTATTTAGAGCCCCTGTACCCCGCTTCAAGGCTGGGCGTGCGGAAGACTGAGTGGCATGTCCCCGGAACCTGCTCAAGAATTGTGTGGCCTGCCGGGAAGTTAATTACTCTCGCCCATTGTGGCTGTTCAGCCCAGAGCAAAAGCACGCGGAAGCAGGTTACAGGGAGGAACTTCTTAAGAGCTGAAATGATTCCACTGTAAATACCAAGAAACAAATGGCTTCGTATGGTTTCAAAGTGGTGCAGGGTTTCGTCCATCCACAGTATGGCTAAGTGGGCACTGGGGCACATGCCACCCAATCTTCCGCACACTTAGCCTTGAAGCGGGGTACAGAAAGGTCGTCAGAAACTCTACGTCAAAACGGGGTGTGGGTATGTGTCAACCGGGTCCTGCGGCTAAAGATTGCGCGAAAAAGGAAGCGAAAAATGACGCAGCGAAAATATGCAACAAAAGGGTGGTGAATGGAAGCCGGTTCCGGGGTTGTCTTCTTTCGCGCGCCCCGCCCAGACACTTGCATGGGGTGGCGGTCGATCATGTGCTTAAAAAGCGCTCGGATTGCGACACGACAGGGTAGTGCATCCGTCCACTCGGGCATTCTTGCAGCACTCTCTGTTTTCGCAAAATCGACCTGGATCGCGCCCGGATCGCTCCAGAATACAGATAGATTATGGCTTCTAGGCAGGATGGCAGTCGGATCGTAGCCTGATCGCGTTTTACCAACCACAATCAACCTAGGAACCTGCTTCTCCTGGCAACCTGCTCTGAAAACAAGGTGAACCGATTTATCGCAAAAAAATAATAATACAAATGTGTGGTTGATTGTGGTTGAATGCGGCTGGTTCACTTGCAATATTTCTGGAATCCACTGACACGTGAACGCCCAAAACGATTTATCGCAAAAAAATAATAATACAAATGTGTGGTTGATTGTGGTTGAATGCGGCTGGTTCACTTGCAATATTTCTGGAATCCACTGACACGTGAACGCCCAAAACCCAGTGACTTTTACTTCCGAATCCAAGATGCTTGCAAGGGCGAAAGGGGAATGATGCTAAATTGGACCTGGATTGTGTGGACATTTCGAACATGGGAGGGTATGCTAACCATTCTGGGCCATACCAATGCCCCCCCCAGTTTCTGCTCAGTATATGCGCCCTAATTACCCAGTGTAAAGCTGTTCTGTGGAGAAGTTAGTTTTCAAAGTAAAACGCTCAGAATGACTTGAAGCAACTGCACAAACGACGCCGTGGTACTTCCCCTGTTGCTCCAAGAATCCTTCTTGTCAGAAAATGGCCCCAACAAGGATAGATGAACATAATTGTCCTGGGACCATCGTGGTCCTCACAACTTGGCCATGGCTTCGTTTCGGTGTCCCTTCAATACCAACCAAAAGGGAGATCCGCCATTTTGGCCGAAACGCGGCACGCCAAGCTGGCCGAAACTCCCTCGGCGACGAATTCGATGTCTGAGGGAGCGGCCGGAGACCGCTGGGCAGGCCGCGGCAGGCCACCTGGACGGGCCGCTTAGCTTCCAGCTGGGTGGTGGCCCCAAAAACGTAGCCGTTCTCGAAACAGGGGTTCCCTAAGCTGATGAAATTCCTGGTGTGTCTCTTTGAACCTATCCAAGAAGGGTACTTTATATACTACAAGGTTGCTCCTGGCCTCCCTGAGCAAAACAGATTGATCACACCGGCCATGATTCATGACCCCGGATCAATACATCTCCCGGAGGGCGTTCGCCCAAGTAAAATGGGTTGCGCCTTCATCGACCAGGGCTGTATTGATACGGGTTGCCCTGGGATGCTACATGATCATCCTTTGGTCTGGTTCCCTGAGTGAGGTGGGAAAAGGAAAGCAAGAGGAGACAGTACAAGTTTCTGGGTCCCCCAGTAGAGAGCTTAGAATAAGTTGGTACCCTTTTTTCCTTTTTGTCTATTTTCGTAAGGGAACCCTCCCCAAAAAAAGGAAACGGTTCAACCGGGCGCCAATTGCTGGGGGACCTAGCGACTGCATGTTCGCTTTGAGCTTCGCGTTGCCCGATTGAGTTCAACCGGGCGCCTTTCAGGGTGTGTTCGATTGAGCTATGCACGTCCCGACAGGAGACTCACTCGAACTTCCCTCTGGTTTCCATTGAAACCAATCTGAAAAGTAGCCTCACTAGCACAGACCCATGGAACTCTGAAAGGCTCCCAGTTTCATTGAAAAACCAATGCATCCCGGGTAGCCTTGAATGATTGACCAACCAGAATCTGAAGGGCCAAGGATGTTGCAACTGTAGCTTTCAAACCATTGTCCAAGATAAAATGGCCATGGGTCAAAACCCCTCCCCCCCAGTGAACATCCCAATCCCCAATAAAATAGACATCCCAATCCCCACTCAAATAAAGCCTAAAATGGGTGAATTCACCTACCAACAAACATGGGATCCCAAAACGGTTTTGACAGCCACGGCCAAATGCGTTTTTTCTCTCCGCCGCAACTCCCCGGCCTCGCGATGCCGAAAGACGGGATCCTTCCCGCGGCAGGTCCCGTTGCACTCCGTCCACTCGCCGGAAAACCAGGCGAAGTCGGCGTCGACGGCGAAGATGCGGGAGACGTGGTGGCCTGGCAACATACTTCCATTTGCTTAAGTCCCCTGGAAAAAATAAAAATGTCCAGTAGTGATAGATTCCCTTTAAAAACAACAGGGGAAAAGAAAAACTATTCGTGGAAGCTAATATGGCTGTGGTTGTCAAAACCAATGGGATCCCATGTTGGGGTAGGTGAATTCTCCCATTTTAGAACCTATTTTAGCGGGGATTGGGATGTTCACCGGGGGTGCGATTTGGGTTTTGACCCATGGCCATATGGGGCCTCAAAATAGAGAGAGCCGCAAATGGTATATGTCTCCTTTTGGGTGCTGAACATACAAGGCACCCTCAAACGGGGGGGGAGATCTCAATCGAGGGGGTTCCCCAAGCTGGCTGGCGACCTGTTTGGTCCCTTTCAAAGCATCAAAAAAACCAACGTGCACCCATGTGCGTACTGGAACCGGGGTCTCCAGGCCTCCCCCAAAGCTGGATCACCTCTCGCGGGCTCAACGGGAAGAAGCATCTGTGTCCAAAAGGTCTTTGCGGGGGTAATCCCGTGACACCCAAGACCACCAGCTTTGGAACATATGGTCGGAACCTTCTCCAAAAAAAGGTTGGGAAAGGACACACCTCCAACCATGCATTTCTGAGCTTAGGGTTTCCAATTTAAACTCATACCCACATGGCCATGAATTTCAATAGGGAACCACCTCAACGGTGATTGGTGGACATGAACCCCCGCCCAAATGATGTCCACCATTTCGGGTCCCTTGTCAAAAAAAAAACATAGCCACCAGGATATGGACTGCAGGTTGTAGTCCTTTCCATTTACCAGAGCAAGCCATTTTGAATCCTATTTTTCACCCACAGCCACATGTGGGACTCTCAGAGTGCACGTGGGACCATAGGTGGCCTTTTGGAAAAATAGATGGCCCGGGTAAATGGAACAAAACCCATCTAAACCGGTGGAACCCATCTATTTTTAACCAAAGTAACCTAAAAAGGACTTTCACCAACCTGAAACTTACGGTGAAAACGGGGGCTAAATAAACCACCATTTGGGGTGAATTCGGTCGTGTGAGGTCGTTATAATTCCCCCAGATTTGTTCATAGGGGTACCTTTCATTTCCATTCCAGGGATCATTCTTTCTAGAAAACCTCCGGAAAGCCCACTGTGGATGGACGAAATCCTGCACCACCTAAGACACCCTGAAATGATGCTTCCCTTGCAAATACCAACAAACAGTGGTTTCCCCATGGTTTCTTAGGTGGTGCGAGAAGCGGATTCCGCAACCATCCACAGTATGAGTGGGCGCCTATGAGGTGACTCTCAGAGCAAGCTGCATCCTTCCGAACCGCGCCTGACTCGTCGGCCCCGCTGGTCACCAGCAGGCTGAGGCTGTCGCCCACGCTCAGCGGAAGGCTCGAGTCCGCACGCGGCAACTCCTGAGGGCCACGTGGACTGAGAAAATTGTGGACTGAGAAAATGTGTATTTGGCATGTGTCCAAGAGCAAAAATGACTTGGACCCCCCCCCCCCCCCCCATTTTCGGGTGTCAGAAACTCCCTAAAACTTCGCGCACTCAGTGCACAGAGACCCGGATGCGTTGGTTCGTTCGGTGCCACCAAAGGTTGCAAGGCCCCAAACGGAAACGCCGTTGGACGCGCTTCCCGCGGCCGCCGCGGCTGCCGCGCTTCCGCGTTTCCGCGGCCGTCCTGCACCAGCCGCAGCTCCGTGCGCCACACGAAGACGGAGGCGCTGCTTCCGGAGGCCGTGGAGGTCACTAGAAAGACCTCCTCAAAACGTGGGGGCCCCCAGTGGGGGGAAGGGGGTGAGGGGGGGGGGGGTGAGGGGGGGGTGGCTGAGGTGGCTGAGGGGGTTGGGGGGTGGGGGGGAGGCGGCGATTTTCGAGCCCTTGGGTCGGTTTGAAAGGATCTCCAAAGGAAGCCGCCCGCAACGCCCGAATCTCTCGATGTTGACGCCCGCAACGATTTTTCTGGGCTGGCAATCAAAATGTGGCGGCGAAAGGAAAATCAAAGACTGCCCAGTTTCGGGGTTCTCAAACCATGGTGCAAACAGTGCCTCGGGGCCCTAGAGGCTCTGACCCGCGGAGTTGTTTCAAGCAAAATGCTGAACGCGGCTCCACTTTGGCCTTGTCTTTACCATCCGGACCGGGGCAGCCGAGCTACAGTGAAGGCAAATGCGGGAGGTTCACGCAGAAATCAACCCGTATGTTTGGTTGTTTCAAGCCAGCTGGTTGGTGAGCAAACCCCAAGAAATCCCAACAGTTCCCTAGATTTCCACTAAAAGATTCACCACAACCAAAGGAAACTCACTTTAAACTGACCAAACAGGTGACGTTTAAAACCACTCAATGGGGGACAGCTGCAACCCCAGAAACCCAAGAGCCTCTGCCCTCCCATCAACTAACATGGAAGTACAAAAAGGCCCTTTCCAAGAGGAAAGTAGTCTTTCTACAAGGGTCTGTGCACTTCCATGTTAGCTGGTGGGAGGGTAATGATTCAAACAAGTTCTGACTCCTCCAGCGCGGCCGCCCGGCTCACGGACACTTCCCGCACCGCTGCGTCCAGCTGCGCCCACGCCAGCTCCTCCACACCCATCGTGCCGCCATCCTCGTGCGGCCGAGAAAAAAACTAAAACTGGGCCTCTGAGGGACACAACAGGCCTCCATGGCAAAAAAGGGCACCCTGTTTCTGGTAGTTTGTTCTAGAAGAACCCCCCCCCCCCCAGCAAGAATCTAGCTCTAGGAAACGCCAAAAGTTGGATCTTTAGACTTTAACTTTTTGTGGAAATCATGTGTTTTCCACTAAAGCCACAAAAGGTCAATATTCTAGGGGACACGTCCATTTCCATTCTTTCCAGGGATCCGAATCTTTTCAGAAAACCATCAGCACCCCAGGGGAAACAGCAATCGGTGTTTGAAAAGAACGAAGGTTGAAAAGACCCCTAGAGGGACAGCCTTAGACCCCCCAAAAGCTGACAACTGTTTGCTGAAAACTCAAAATTGCGGAGGGAAAACAAGGCGAAACCCAGTCAAGCATCTTGCAGCGTCATGAGAAGCTGGCATGTCGCCCATGCTGTTCCTTTTGACTTCCCGTTAAAGAAACCTAAAACTGCGACTCCGACCCTCCAAAAGAGACACACTCCTGGTTCCCACGGTAGAAAAGGGTGGATATCCGCACCATAGCTGAGATGACAGGCCTTTACAGCCATTCTACCGGTTTTGTGACGTTGTGGTTCACATGCACATGTAGGTTCGTGTTGTGTTAGGGTACCCTTTTCAAGGTTGCTCTACAGGGAAAACAAAATGGAAAGCGGGGCCCGTCATGTTGACATATACTCGCTTCTCCAAAAATATTATCGTACTGGTGGCTTAAATGGGATACCGCCCAAAGTACCCTGATGGAAGTTTCTCAAAGTGGTGACCCCTTATTGGTTGGTGTTTGAGTGAAAGCAAAAAGGAAACCGTTGGACCACCATGTTAAATTGATTAAACAAAAACTGTTGTTTTGGTGCTTAAAAATAAATAAAAAGCAGAGCGAGGTACCCCAAACACGATTTAGGGTTTCCGTTTCAGTTCGCTTTCAGCTAACCTTAAAGGGCTCAACAAAACACGCACACATAGGTTC
Source organism: Effrenium voratum (assembly GCA_963377175.1). Taxonomy (NCBI): domain Eukaryota; class Dinophyceae; order Suessiales; family Symbiodiniaceae; genus Effrenium; species Effrenium voratum. The sequence continues at coordinate 237,869 of CAUJNA010003752.1, read as the reverse complement.
GCAACATTCGGGAAGCCCAGGATTTGTGCGGTTCCCTCTGGGCTTCCAGTAAAACAACCAAAAGGGTGGTTCCCTCGAAAACAAAGAGCCAGCAAACCGGGTCTGAGTCTACTTGTCCACAGTCCATTTTGTGCCCCTCAAATTTTCAGGAAACAAGGAAACCACCATTCCCATTTTCGACACATCCCAATTTGTGGTTCACCCTTAGCTCACTTCATCAGCGGACTGGCAAGAAAAGAAGTCCAAACTCTTTCTTTGCCACTAAAATTTGGCCCAAACCCCCAGAAGTGACTCAAGTCCAAAAATTCTCGGGAGTGAGATGCTACTGACACATCGAAACATCTGGCAGGCAGTACCGTAGATGGCGCACATCTCGGGCGAGGGGATGCTGCATGATTCTGCTTTGGTCGGGTTCCCTGACAAAGACCCTTTCATAGGAAGTTGAGGTTGGAAAAGCCAAGCAAGAGGTCCAAACTGAAGAAGTGCTTAAAGTCCAGGATCGGTCCAATTTCATTGGAAACCCATGCTGTGCTGACATCCCTTGTAGCCTCGAATCATTTCTGACCAGAATCTGACTGGGGGCCATCCCTGGCAAACTGTAGCTTCCAAACTGTAGCTTCCTGACTTAGCCACACCTCGCGTCATAGGTGTCCTTTTAGGGGCAATAGATGGATTTCCCTGGTAGATGATTAAATCGCAAAGGTAATCAAACCAGGAATCGCCATCCATCGTTCCTCCGAAACAACCAAAAAGGGCACCTATGCCCCTGTACCTTTGCAGTACAGAGGATAGAAAAAGGGTACCCTTTCTTTCTGTGGTCTACTTGAGTAGGGGAACCCTCCCCCCAAAAAGGGGCAAAAGGGCACTACTGGGGGACCTAGCACACCTCGCGTCAGCTCCACACCAGGCGTCCCTCAGCTCCAACCGCAGCACCGCCAGCTTCCACGCGAAGGCCGCCCCGAGCTCCGGTAAGCAGCCCGGGCCTGAGACGGAGAAATCCGACCGCCAAACGAGAAACAAAACGCAGCCGGACGCGACACGCGGCTGGGGTACACGTTACTTTTGCAGTTTCTGTTTTCTGATTTTGGCTTGTTGTGTTGTTTTGTTGTTTTGTTGTTTTGTTGTTTTGGTTTGTTTTGTTGTTTGTTTGTTTTGATTGTTTTGTTTGTTTTGTTTGTTTTGCTTGTTTTGTTGCTTTGTTTGTGTTTGCTTCTTTTTTGAAATCAAAGCTCAGCTTCCCTCTGATTGGTGGTTTGGATTGGTGGTTTGGATTGGTGGTTTGGGTTGGTCTCCCATTTGCCCTCACGAAACAGGGGGCCACATCCAAACCACCATCCAAACCACCAACTCCGTGGTTACCTGAAAGTTGCTGGTCCTATGGCGGAATGCAAGAGTCATGGGTATATGACAAAATCGGGGACCCCCACAAAATGGGTGGTTTCCTTGCGGTTTCCTTTTAAACTAACCCCAAAGGGGTAACCGTAGTTGGCACAATTTCCCAATGTTGATAACAAGTGATCCCCTTTACATACCCACATCGAGGTAATTGGCATCTACCTTCGCTCTGATGTCAATCAAAAGAAGGGAAGTTATGCCATCGTTTGGGGGACTGCGCTCTGTTTCTGCCATTTAGTCTGTAAATCTGGGTGGGGGCCAGATGAGAGGAGAGAGGGCAAAAACTTGTGGCCGAGCTGCCTGAGGTGTCGGGAGCGCAGCCGAGCCAAACAGCATCTGAGATACCGCTCAGATCTGTGCTCAGGTTGTGCGCCACGAAGGTATCATTCTCCACTCCCTTGGAATAGACAGAAGCAGGTTCTTGACCTCAGCCCCGGACGGCCAAACTTTCCCCTGGTTGTTAAAAAAAAGGGTCGCGTGCCTACACCAACAGAAGACGCCAGGGTAGAAAAGGCGTGGCTGAATCAGCATCCCTCAGATATCACTCTACGTCCTCCAGTAGAGAGGTTAGAATAAGGGTACCCTTTTTTCTGTAGTTTATTTTAGTAGGGGAACCCTCCCCCAAAAAAGGGGTAAAAGGGCACCAATTGCTGGGCGGACCACCCGGGGCAGAGCAATTCGTGAGTCCAGGCCTACCCCAACGCGACCAGGCGCCAAAGTCTTCTGCAGCCGGAGCCGCCCGCGCTGGCGAAGACCATGATGCGCTCCTCCCAGATGAAGGGCTCCAGGGACACTGCTCCCGCCCCCAAGCGCTGGAACTCCTGAAGACGGCGGAAACGCCGGACTTGGGAGCAGTTTGGGCCCTTATTGGGTCAAGGCAACCAATCCCAGCCATCTAAGTACCGCGTTTACATGCACTTGTTCAAATTGTTTTGTCTTTTTCAGAAATCAGTTTTTTCTTGCCAAGATCTTTGCCGCTTTTTGCATTCATCCTTAAGGCCTTGGGGCGCGGAGCGCACTCCGATCCCCCGCCTCAAAGTGGGACCCATTCCACGCGAACACCGCCGGCAGCTCCGGAGCCACCGCTCCGCTGCCGCAGGCGGCGCCGGCGGCGCCGCGGCCGTCTGCGCCGGGGGCGAAGACCCAACCGGAGCCGTCGACGGTCAGCGCCTTGACGCGGCCTCGGGGCGAACGAGGCAAACGACGAAGAAGGCGTGGGCAAATGCGACCAATGGGAACAAATGTGAAACAATCCCACTAGAAATCACAGAAAAATCATGAAAAGACGAAATAGCGTTTCAACACAAATTGGCCCATACCGTCTTTGGTCTTCCTCTTGGGACATGGAAAAAACCTACCTGTGCGAAGTTGCCAACTCCCGCGCCCAGGCGCCGGGGAGCTCCGCCAAAGGCAGCTGCCCCGCGGCACTGAAGCTCAAGCCGCCGTCCGCCTCTCTTGGACACGTGCCGTCAATTTGGCGGTCAACCACCTGTACCCCTGGTGTCCTTTTGCAACCTCCATTTTATTTTGGAACCTCAATTATTTTTGGATACCTCCTTTTTGGACACTTGCCGTCTTCTTCTGTTTTTGCAGCCAAGACCAAGGCCGGGCAAAACCAAGACCGGCAAAGTCAAGTTGTTGCGGGCAAAACCAAGACCGCACCCCCAACACCTCCTCCTTTTTGGAACCTCAACCTTTTGCAACCTCCTTTCTGGGCAAAACCAAAACCACTTGCCCTCAACACCCGTCCAACTTTGACCAGTGCCTGAGCCTGAGGAGTAAAAAATGTGGAAACCGTGTCCTTCCACCGCTTCTCTGGAACCCCGCTTTCGAACAAGTACCCTAAGCACAACGAAAACACTACTCCCCGCCTCCACCCGCAGCACCGGCGCGCAGGCTCCCTCTACCCCCCGCAACGTGACGGTCACCAACAGCAGCGCGTCGCCCACGTTCAGCGGCGCCACATCGATGGCTTCGAACCTTGGTTGCTTCAACGACCCCCCTGCAAGAAGTTTATTTTTATTTTTGGGTTTAGTACGGAAAACACCCCAATATTTCAACCAGCAAGTCAAAGTCTAAAGATCCAACGCAGTACAGGGATCCTTACATTATACACCCGAACATTGCGACTTGTACATGGTGGTTTCCAACTTTATTTCGGTGTGGAAAAAGCCAGCCATGTTTCAAACGGTTGCAAAATGCAGATCTTTTTCAGATGGTTTCAAATGGCTTCAAATGGGAAATGGTTTCAATTGGTTGCAAAAAGCCACATGTTTCAAATGGTTGCAAAACGGAGATTTCTTTTGAGGAGCCCTGAATATGTTGATACGTTTAGGGAAACCACCAACTGACACTGGGATGGAGAGTTCTTTGGTTGCTGGAAAATGAAAAGAATATCAGGGATCCTTCCAATGCATCCACTTGAGCCCTGCTCAATCGCCGTCAAGGAACGGCAGCCCAAGACTGCGGAGCCGCAGGGACGTGTTGCTCGGCGACGGCGGCTCCAGCAGGAAGAGCTCGCAGCCGCGCGTGAGGCGCAACTCGGTGTCGGCAAAGGCGCGCAGCAGCACCTGGCAGCGGTGGCTTTTGCTTTTGCGTTAACACTGCGGGTATTGCAGGGCTTCCCGGAGAATGAGCTGCCCTCAGATCCCCTGCTAAAAGTTTAACTTTTAGTGCTTTTAGTGGATTAAACTGAAACCCCCACTAAGGGGATGGCTGGGAGCCACCAAGGATATTTTGCTCGACAACTGCGGGTATTGCTAGGGGGAACCTTCCATTTCCATTCTTTCCGAAGATCCGGATCTTTCTAGAAAACCACCAAAAAACCCTGGTGGAAATGGCAGTTTTCTCTTCTTCTTTTTTAAGAACGGGGCATTGCATGCTTCCACTAACATAGCACCAGTGGGAGGGTGCCTGGAAGATCATGTTCCTCTTGTAGGGGCCAATTCCCGGTCTGGTGGCGTGTTAGTGGGAGGAAAAGTAATTATTGTTTGCTGCCCGGAATTTGTGCCGCCATACCTCCCCCCGTCAAAAAGACAAGGAACTCCATCACTGCTCATCAACATGGAACCCCCAAGCAGCGAAATATGCTTGAAAAAACCCCGCTCAAAAGCGGAGCCCACCCTTTTTGGGCCGCATCTATTAAAAGAATGCAGGGAGTCCCATGTGACTTCCTCACCTGCTGGTCGCCCAAAGCAAAGGAGCTCCAGGTGTGCGCAGCTTCCGCCGCGAGCTCCAGCATCTGCAGCCAGATGGGCTGGCACTCGAAGGTGTCCGTCGGCACCAGCTGCCCGTTGCTGCAGTTCAGAACCAGCTCTGGCGGCGATACCTAGGCTGACGGGCCAAAGCAGTTGGCTAAAGGAGTCTTCCAAGGAAGCTTCATGGAGTTCTTCTTTTAGCAGCCCCCGTGTTCTTTCGCGCAGAGAAGCACAGTCTGGCATGCTAAGTGCTTGCACGCTTGTCGCATCAAACAAATCGCGGCATTCTCCAGAAAGTTGCAGCGGTAGTCTTGTTTTTCTGCTGAGCCCCCTGCCAAAAAGCTGTTATACTTTTTTTGGGGGGTGGAGGGGAAAACAGTAAAACACCCCTTTAAACAAAAAAAAAATGAAAAAAAAAAGTGAGATGTCCAAAGATCCGTTGCCCAATCGCAGTCAAGAAAACAGGGGTCCCCACCAACAAGCAAAACGAGGCTCAGATCCATCTCTCGCAGCCGAAGCACGGGGCCCTCCATGGGGATGCTCCAGCGTGGGCGGAAGCCTCCGTTCCCCAAAGCCGCTGACTGAAATGGTGCCAAAAACGGCTAGAAAGGAAGAAAATAGAGCCCTTCCTATGGCCGCCTCAAAAACCAGGTAGAGCCTCCTACCAGATTAGCGGTAGAAAATGGGTGGCCCAACTTGCCTCTCGTCTGATTGTTGCTATCATGACTAGTATTGTTAGTTTATTGTTTTCCCTGATAAGTAATATGATTATTAATATAATTGATATAAGTAGCATTATTATCATTAGTAATATTACTATTGTTATTATTGTTATTACTATTATTATTACTATTATTATTGCTATTGATATTGCTATTATTATCATTATTATCATTACTATTACTATTGTTATTATTATTATCATTAATTTTAGTATTATTATTACTGTTATTCTTATTATTGTTAGTATTATTATTAGTTGGGGGGACTGTAGCTTTGACCACTCGGATTGTAAGGCCATTTCGGACTGGTTGTGCTCCACGTTCTCCCCCCCAACAAAACCACGTGGTCGTTTGGTACTGCTTGCCCCGCAATCGCTCGCCAACTATCCATCAGCATGCCCCTTCAGCAGGCCCCATTGGCTGTAAGCCTTGTAAGCCTTGTGGTGGGTGCAGGCCGCCTTTTTCCGACCTTGAGAAGAACAAAAGAAACCCTCAGCTTCATGAAGCACAAAAGATCCCAGCGCCAACATCCCGGACGTTCTAGGCCAACAAAAGGGCCTCGGCTAGGAACTTTCCGGGGAAATCGGCCCCAAGGGCCAGGGGTAGTTTTGAAGCCTTTGGCGCTCAGCAGGTGTGGATCTGAGCATGCGGAGTGTTCTCTGTGCTGGACAATTGGGATGAAGTGGTCTTCATGTTCTCGTTTATTGCTTCTGCGTCCTGGTGTGTGGCAGCAGCAAGAGCATACAACTTCTTGAGAACATCCCCATCTAACTTTGGTTCGTCATAGACTTCACTAGAGATCTCACAAGTCCCTTTCATCTTTGGAGATGCTGGACCCTACCTGCAGCCCTTTTTGCAGCTGCTTGACCCATCTTTCCCTTCTCCTTGACCCAAATCCTTTCCCCCTTTGGACCAGTTATAGTCAAAGGAATCAGCCATTGGCCAATCATGCAGTCCTGACTGCCCTTGGCCCATCCAGAGCTCTGTGGTGCCCATTGAGAATCATATCCACTCTCCTGTGCCTATCCCACAACCCCTCGTCCCACTGGCTTTCCTCCCATGGACCATCTTGCCCCCAGTCGCGTTCTGTCCGTTCATCATCATAATCCTCTTCAGATTGGGGATGCTCACTATCCTTCTCCTTCTTTTCCCACTTCTCTGAACCTTCCCTTTCTCCTTCTTTCCACCCTTCTTGCCCTTTCCCTTCCCTTTCTCAGGACTGTTCTTCTTTCCCATTCTGAAGGGCCTATATGAGGTGTGAAATTCCTTCTGGAGAGAGCTCCTAGATGAGACTGAACTTGGAGATATGGCTGTTGTTGATGCCCAAGGCCAGCAAGGTCTGAAACGCCAAAAGTGCCAGTCATATACCTTTTGCCCAAATGGCTACGGATCTACAGGTAAACCTAAACCAAAATAGGGAAAATTCACAGGTAAACCAACATAGGGAAAATCTACAGGTACACCAACATAGGGGAAAATCTACAGGTGAACCAAAAAATTGGGAAAATCTACAGGTGAACCAACAATAGGGCAAATTCTACAGGCAAACCAAAATGGGAAAATCTACAGGTAAACCAAAATCGGATTGTTTTTTCTCTTCATGGAATTTGATTCACCAAACCTCATCTGGGTATGTGTGAAAATAGGGATTTGGACCCCAACAAGGATTTTGTTCTCGATCTACTGGTAAACAAAAAATACGAAAACCAAAAAAAGTGTGCAACATAGGGGATTTGGACCCCAAAGATTGACTTTCCCTTTGGTTTGCCGGTAGATCGATCAGAAGAAAGCTCAGCAGGGATCCTTACAAAAAAAAATACTGAACATGGCCTTGTCAATGCTGGTTTCCCTTTATTTTGGTGTTGAAAAAGCCACATATTTCAAATGGTTGCGAAATGTAGATCTTTTTCAGATGGTTTCAAATGGTTTCAAATTGGGAAATGGTTTCAAGTGGTTGCAAACAAGCAACATGTTTCAAACGGTTGCGACATGTCTCTTTTCAGGAGCCCTGCTCAGTCCGCCTGGCAGGCAGCGCGCGTGGCAGGGCCCCTGCCCCAGGCTGGGCTGCTGCGACAGCTCCGCGCAAGGAAGCGCGGCCGCCTGGGCACGGGGGGCATCTGGGTTGGGCAAAAACCTAGACACCACAAACAAAACAAGACGCCGCCGGGGAAACACCTACACACCCACAACAAAAAGAGAAAAAGGCGCCCACCAAGAGGAAAAAAAAGAAGGGAAAACGGCACCCACCAAGAAAACAAAACGGGGGGAAAAAACACGGCACCCAACAAAAACAATAATAATAATGACCAAACGACCGCCGAAAACGGCATTTCCGGTTGGAAAGGCTTGGTTTGACCAAACGACCGCCGAAAAGCCATGGTTGAAAGTTGAGAGGCTGAAGATACGCAACACCGTTCCTGAGAGTTGTGGACAATTACAGGGGATGACCAATTTAGCCAGTGGCTGTCCCTAGATCACAGCATCTTGCACATTGCCATGCTCCCGGATTTAAAAAAAAAAAAAAAAAAAAAAAAAAAAAAAAAAAAAAAAAAAAAAAAAAAAAAAAAAAACGAGCGCCTTCCAGCATGTTTGAAATGGGTGTGTGTTCAAAATAGGGGGTTCCCGTTTCAACAGCCTACGGGAACCGAGCCTCAAAACAAGCCCAGATGAGCTTCTGGCCACTCACCCCCCCTCCACTTAAACAGGGATCGGTACATTGTACACCTAAACATTGCCTTGTAAATGGTGGTTTCCCTCTTTTTTGGGTGGAAAAAGCCATGTTTTCAAATGGGCAACATGTATCTTTTAAGGAGCCCTGTTAAAGAAAGCGTCAAATGGACCTCCGTCCGGCGGAGTGCAAATGGGATAGCAGGTGAAATACGGAGGCTCGAAGACCGAGTCGTTGCAAAGTAGGGCCGACACGTCTGGCATCATGTCCTGTGCGAACACTCATGTTAGAAGCACTCAAAACGCCTATTTACTGGCTGTAGGCTCCACCTGGCTTCATGACTAGATCTTTGCAAAAACCAAACGTCACTGGGCTTTGGGACCATGCACACAACTGGCGATGTTCGTGTTCAGCCACCCCATTGTCCGTTTGGGTTGGCACGCGTGGCGTAAACCGGTACCTTTCGCGGGGGGTAGCTCTGAAAAAGACCTCACACGGATAGGGAACGCTCCTCGAAACTAAGTATGGACTTCGATGTTATCCACCCAAAGGCACTTTGAGTTGATGAGCACAGTCCCACACATTCGCTCTGACCTTTTTTGCAGGTTAGTGGAAAATCATAGCGTGCCTAAAAAAAGGTTCTACGTAGGTGAAAGATCCAACCCAATAGCATTCAACATACAAGTGCAAGGCATTTAAGCACGATGCTTGCTTGGCTTGGTTGCGTTGCTTGCTCTGCACTATACACGCGATTTTAAGGTGTTTACAAAAGCGTCTTTGGCTTGGTCCTCACGCTATAGCGCAAAAAATCATCAGAAATTTACAAAGCATACAGAAAATCAGCAGCGCTGCAGCATATTTGGCCCTGGACAATCAGCACAAGGCTTCCGCAAACCCGGCCGTTGGTCCTGCAAGACCTTCCTGTGGGCTTTGTGGGTTAACAACGCTAACAAGCAACTGGTCAGTCTTAAAAAAAAGAACACGTGCAACATGGTAACTCAATACATATATATATATATAAATAATATGTATATGCACATAATTAGTATATACATATATACATATATGCATCCCAGCTCCATTTGTCCTCTCTCTACCCCACTCTCTCGATCCTTCGACGTCGACTCGACCGCGACCGGTTCCTCTCCTGCTCGCACACGGGGCTGCAGCTCTCCCCGTGCTCCACCGAAGGCCCCTGCGCGCAGCTCACCTCCGCCGCGCCCGCGACACCGTCAAAACTCTGCGCCTGGAACGGCGGCAGCGCCGCGCAGGGCGCGGAGCACCCGGCGAGGCCGAAGCGGCCGCCCTCCTCCGCGGCCCGGCGCGAGGCCATTGGCCGGCGCGGGGAGTGGAGTTCGGTGCTTGGGTGCTGCACCGACCCTGCAAGAAAGGTTGTTCACTTCTTGGGGGGTTTAGTACGGAAAACGCCTTTTTTCTTCCCAAAAAGTTAAAGTCTAAAGATGCAACCCAATAGCAGTCCAGGGTTGGTTCGGTTGGCTTCCTTCCAGTTGCCTGGGAGTTGTTATTATTTTATTGTTTTATTAAACAAAACCTTCATTTCAGCAAACTCCCTTGGGCCAAACAGACTTTCACTTTGAGAATCAAAGCTCAAGGCCCCGAAGAAGTTGAATTATAGCGACCTCGCACGACCGAATTCACCCCAAATGGTGGTTCATGTGGGGAATATCCCTCCAACCACCTGATTTCAGGTTGGTGAAATGAAGATGGAGCCTACGAACCTCGCCGATGAGTCATTGGTCTTTCCTAAAGTGCGTCAACTGGCAAAAGGAAACCGGTGTGTCGTTTTTCGTGTTTGATGGGGACCCCCAAAACCGGTGGGTTTGCCTTGTGGCTTTCCTTTGAAGCTCCAAAAAAACAGGTGCCCTTCAAACAAACAAACCACACAAAACATGTTTTTTTAAAAATGGGACCCCCGCAAAACGGCGGGTGTCCTTGCGGTTTTCCTTTGAAACCTATATGCCTATTTGAAGAAAAAAAGGGCGGCAGTCCTCCGCGCACTCCACGCTTGCAGGCGCGCCCGAGGCGCACGAGGCGCGGCAGCTCTCCGCGTCCCCCACCTCGGCCCGGCGCCGTGCATCGAAAAAAAGCGTTTGACTTTAGCAAATACATTTTTTGGCAATTTCTTATACATTTGCCTTAGGCTTATTTGATGAGCTATCAGTTCCTAAACCCTAAACCCTAGACCCTCTTTCCGCGGTCGGAGTTGTGGCTTCTTTGATGCTGAGCTCCCAGAGCCCAGGGAGAAACGAAGAGTTTAAGGTCTTTTTGTTGCCAGACCTCTAAGGCTACCTTCCATTTCCATTCTTTCCAGGGATCCGAATCTTTTCAGGGAACCCTCCAAAAAACCCGGGGGAAACGGATTCGGTATTTGAAAAGAACGATGGTTAAAAAGAATGGATAAGTGGATAAGGAGCAAAATGCTTTTGGAGAGCCTGTGGGCAGTCGGAGAGGTTGTAGAGGAGGCTTTGCAGAGCCACCGACATCTCCACGCCGCCCACGTGCTCCCGACCGGCGCTGCAGCCTGGGATGACGTACCTGAAGACCTCAGGCCCGACGGTGAATTCTACCAAGATGGTTTGCAGAGCCAGCAAAGCCGGTTGGCTCACGAATCAAAAAAGGAACAATAAACTATCTTTATCTGTCTCTGTTTCTCCCTTTCTCTTCTATGTCTCTTGTTCTTTCCATTTGTCTCCGTCTGTTTCTTCTCATGGTTGATTGTCTTTCTCTGTCCTTTTTCTCTGTCTCTTTATCTTCTTTGTGTGCCTCTTTCTCTTTCTTGCTCTTCTCTGTCTTGCCTTTTCTCTTTCTCTGTCCTGTTATCTTTCTCTTTCTCTCTACCTACCTATCTACTTGCTCCATCTATCGATCTATCTATGTATCGATCTATCTAACTATCTGTCGATCTATCTCGCAGCCTTTCTAGATAGCTACCAATGTAGCTATCTGTTGGGCCATGTATCTCTCTACCTATCTACCCACTCACCCACCCACCCACCAATCTGGCATCCATACCATCCCATCCCATCACACCCCATTCCATCCCATCCTTGCTGGGTAGTCCCATCAAAATTCAGCCTCCTGGCAAGTCCCCAAGCCTTCTGCTTTGTCTTAGCATTCGGGAACTCATCGGATTGCCATGCCATGTGCCATGTGAGCCACAATCAAAACCGATTCGGGTAGATGAAGGTAAGGGGACAATCCCCTTGCCATAAATAGTTGCGGAAATTTCCGCCTTCTCAATTCTTGAAGCATGGCTCTGGGATTACAACCATTTTGATACCGGGTTTTGATTTTGACTCAGCTGTTTAGTAGGGATTTTTTGACAACAATTGTAAGTTAAAGGTTTCGACTAAGGGAACCATGCCCATGACTGACACCTGCGTGATTGGGCCCCCGCCAGCCGCAGAGCAGCCAGCGCCAGAGCGCCCGGCGGTCTAGGCAGCGGCAAGGCCGCGGCGCTCTGCACGTGCAACGCGCTGGCGCTGCTCACGCTGTTGGGATCCTGGGAGACACAGGTCAGCCAAAATAAGGAAAACCGAAAAATGTGTCAACATAGGGATTTGGACCCCAAAGATTGACTTTCCCTTTGGTTTACCATAGATCGATCAGAAGGAACCTCAGCCGGGATCCTTGCATTATACACCTGAGCATTGCCTTGTAAATAGAGGCGTCCCTTTATTTCGGTGTTGAAAAAGCAACATGTTTCAATGGTTGCGCAATGTATCTGTTTAGGAGCCTTGAGACAAACCGACCTCTTGGTTGGGGGCTTCAGCGACCTTGTTCTGTTTTAACCACTCTATTTCTGACCTTCTTTGGGGCTGGCCCAAACCACTATTATTATTTTTTTGGGGGGGGAGGACTTTTGGTTGGGTCACTGAAAAATCGCCTCTGGGTCTCTATGAACGACCCTCTTTGGGGTTGGGCCGCCAGTCCAGCACGTTCAAACCACTATTTTGGGGTGGGGGGGAGGAGTTCGGGGGGGTGATTTTTGAGCCACCATTACTCGGACAACCTTGTTTTGGTTTCCCTTGGGCGTGGCTGTTTCAACAAAAGGGGGCAGTTGTTTAAGCCTGGCGATTGTCCCCGAATGTTCAGGGGGCCAACTTTTGTTTATTTCCATCAACCACTATTCACCTGAAAATTGCCCAAAAAGTGTGGATTATTTTTGGCCTGATGGCCAGAGTCGCGTGTTAAATTTGCCAATTGTATCTTTAAAGGAGCCCCGGTCAAAATTCGATGTTCGCGTGGGCAGGGAGAATCAGGGTTCGCCCCTCAAAGTTGAGTTTTGAACTACCTCTCTCTGTCTCTCTCCTGCCCCCTGTTTTAAGGCACTCTTTTGTGTTTTTGGCTTTCTTGATACTGGGTAGTCCGAACTGCAAGAGGCCTTTCGAGAATGCGAAGTCTAGCCTTTGGAGAGTTTCGGGCCTTTTCGGGCCTCAGGGTCTGAGGTCTGACCGGAGCGCCGTTTCTATAGGCCACCTGGCGTCCTTGAGCAGTGCCCTTGTCTTTGTCTCTTGTTGCTGATGGTACAGCTATGTACGAGGGCCAGCCTAAGCGAAAACGACATGACAGAAAGAGGACACTAAGGATTGACCAAAACCCAGTGACTTTTGGTTCTAAGATGGTTGCAATGGTTTATGTTGTCCTTACTAATATGGGTGTGTCTTTTTTGTTGGGGACCCTCCCAAAAATGGTGGGAGTCCTTTTGGTGTCCCTGTAAAACCACAAAAAAAAGGCAAAGGGATACCGTTAACAAAAACACCCCCGTTTGTTCAAAGCAGGTAGAACCTCTTGCAAAGATGGCCTAGAGAAACTGCACGCATCGGCCGAGCGGCAGGTCCAGAATCCAGCTGGCCCCAGTCGTTGACGAAGGGAGCAGCCAACTCTGTGCCTGAGTCCAAACCGCCAAAGGTGAGTCACAATCAAAACCCGGCTCTCAATGAGTGGTCTACCCCAAAGCCCATACTGTGGATGGACGAAATCATGCACCACCTAAGAAACCCTGGAATGATGATTCCAATGTAAATACCAGCAAACAATGGTTTGTCATGGTTTCTTAGGTGGTGCGAAATGGATTTCGTCCATCCACAGTAGCAAAAAAATCAAAAGGCCGCGCATCTGCAACCGTTGAAGGGGTTCGCCTGCCTGGGTTGGATTTGTCTCAGGTGGTCCTACCCACATGAGCCGCGGCCAACATTTACTGCTTAAACGTTCGCCGGCCAAGTACCTGAGACTGGGAGGGTGTGCCCCACAAACTGTTTGCCTTCATCAGGTTTCCCTGCACGACACATCCAAACTGGGACCTGCCCTTAGGAAACTCCATTTTATCAACGGATTTGGTCTCATCCGACCTGCGAGAAGCCTCTCGGCGGTCGCGTTGGCGTTTCGCCTCTTCCCCCCCCCTTGCCCGGCCTTGCACCAGCCTCTCCTCCTCCGACACCACTACGTCGGCGATCGGCTCAAAGTCCTCAGGGAAAAAGGCCACCGCCTCCTGCGCAGCTTGGGATGGGCTGGATGGTGGATGGATGGGATGGGTTCCTCAGATGGCTGTGGTTCCAAAAACCGGAAAATTCCAACCTGGGCCGCCCTCGCAAGTGGCTGTGGATCAAAAAACCGGTACCAAAATGGAACCCTGGTAAGTGGAAACATGGACCAAAACCCGCGGTTTGCCCCTCCTGTTTGATTTTGAGCCACAGCCAAGTGGAAACACGGACCTGCGCTTTGCCCCGATCGTTTCACAAAATGAGCCAGCCTCTGGAAGGGGAAGAAAAAGGAAACGAGCCCTGCAAGAGGGGTAAGCTGCCCTGGACGCCCGTTCTTGTTGCCAGCTTTCTTGAATGGAGCGCCACAAAACGTGACCCCAACACAGGGATCCTGACATTCTACACCTGAACATTGCCTTGTAAAGGCTGGTTTCCCTTTATGTTGCTGTTGAAAAAGCAGCAACATGTTTCAGTTGGTGGCAAAATGGAGATTTCTTTTCAGGAGCCGTGTAACAGGCGCACGCTTGGTGCAAATTTTGCTGGCGCTTCCCCCAACCCCCCCCCCCCAAACCCCCAAGCCCCAGTCAGTGATCAGCCTCCTGCACGCCGCCGGAGCCCATGGTCCAACTTGCACGGATCTCCTCGCCGAAACGCGGCCGCAGAGTTTGCCGCCCGGAGACGCACGGTGCTGGGTGTGCTTAAAGGGGGGGTTCGTATGATGGAAGTGGATAAGATGGCACATCCAGCCGATTTCTGAAGGTTCCTGCCACGCAAATGTCCCAGTCCCCTTTTACAAGCGTCGGACCCAGAGCGGCCAAGCCCCATCCGACCAAACAAGAAACACCACGCAGGGAGGTATTGTCCCCCCAACGTCCCGAAGCCCAAGTTGACCGTGATATTTCGACCGAGTTTTTGAGAGTTGCTCCAAGCGGGGTGTTGAAACTATGCGGCTCACCAGGAAAAATGAGAGGCATCCTGATCCCTTGAAACTTCAATAGGGTGTCCAGAAACAGGGGACCCCTTTTGGTTGGCAAACCCAGAGGAAGCTGGCAGACACAAGCGGCGGGAGGCTTTTCTTAAAGGGGGCGATTCAAAGAGCACCAAACCCCTTTCCAGGTCCCTTTCAACCTAGCCTTTGATTCTTGGGGGTGGCATCAAAGCATGACTCTAAAGTTGCCCCGTGCCTGCCATCTTTTGCCGGAGCGCATTGGCGTGTGTTTCTTGATGGTACCCTTTTCAGGTTGGTTTGCACGCAAACAAAATGGAAAGCAACCATTTTTAGGAGCCCAAAGCAAAAGTAGATCTCCCTCAACCAACTGTATCCCTAAAACAAACGTAGAGCTCCCTAAACCAACAATAGACCTCCCTGAATCACCACTAAAGCCAGTGTCCTCCCTAAGCCAAGGGGAGACCTTCCTAAAACAATAGAAGACGGCAACATTAGACCAATCTAAGCCAACAGGGTAGACCAATCAAAAAGCAGCTTCCTAAGCCAAGATAAACCTAAACCACAAGCAGAAAGTACACCTTCCGAAACAAAAGTAGGCTACACCTCCCATGTTGTGACCCATGGCCACTTCCAACGCACGCGCCGTGTCCGCGCAGGCGATCGCTTGAACCGCGCCTCCAGCTGAATCGCGAGCCGCCGGCCCTCCCGGGCTTCAAAGCCCAGCAGCAGCCGCGCGCCGCCGCGCGGCAGGGCACCGACTGCGTCCGCGTGCGCCGTGGTGGTGGGCCCGTAGCCTTGGTCCGGCGAAAAAACGACACTTGAATGTTGGGACACATGGGTGTGGGACAAAATGAAGCCAGGAATCGGACCGCTGGTTTTAGTCTTTGGTTCCATTTACCCGGGCAAACCGCTTTGGGGTTACCCTATTTTTACCCCACAGCCAAATCACCTGCCGGCTGTTGCGATGTAGATGCTGTCCATTCGCAATAGGAATTAGGTTGCACCTTTCGAGAAGTGGGTTGTGATGCTTTTGCTTGAAGAAAGGGTGTCGCTGTGCTGTTACAAGGGGTCTTCCTGACGTTGTCCTTGGGATGCCGATGCAAGCCCCAGGCGCCCTTCTATCAAAGCGCGCGCGTGTGTGCCCCAAAGGTTCGCGCCAGCTCGAGAAGGGCGCGGGTTGCTTCAAGAAGGGTCACTGAGGTGGCAAGAAGCAAGTAAGGAGGCCGCGCAGCGCTGGCAACCTCATACCATGAGGTGGGCGGGCCTGCGAAAGCTGCGGCATCCACGGGCAAACACGCTGGTCACGTTGTCCTGACTGCTGCTTTCGCTCACGCAAGCGCTTTTTCCGTCGCGTGCCCCCTTGGCCCAAACGTGCACGCCAGCTCGAGAAAGTTGCGGGCTGCTTCTTCGAGACACTGGGCTGTAAAAGGGTCGCCGATATGGCCAGAAGGGAAGGAGCCCTCTTGCAGGGCTGGCCACCTCACGAGGCAAACACCAAAGCGGCCACGCCTTCCAATATTTGAGAGGCCTAGGGCGAGACAACCAAGTCGGCAATCTGACTGGGTCAAGCAACAATCTGCACGTGACAGTCAAGGGCGCAAATGTTGCGACGAGTGAACGGGGTAGAGCGGCTTGATTGCGAAGCCTCATGGCCGGCAGAATGTCACTTATGGGTCGGCCCACGCGGTAGGGGTGACCGCGGCATCCACGGGAAAAACATGCTGGCCATCGCCTGCCAACAGGGACCCCTCAAAATAAAGCAACCCCAAAAGATGATAAGTGTAAACCAGCCCAAAAGTCTAGCGCTACCTTCCCCATTCTTTCCAGGGATCCTTCTTTCTAGAAAACCCCTGGAAACCCAGGGAAACGGCCGGTTTTCGAAAAGAAGGAAGGTTGGAAAGAATGGACAAGGAATCAACCCTTAGAAAAAGGGGAAGTGCGAGCCAGCAGCAGGTGCTGCAGCCCTTGCCGCTGACCACAGAAGCAGCTGCCGCAGAGTCGCAGACCGCCTGCGACTATCTCATTTGAGCGCCACCTCTTTTGGGTCCATTGAAGTGACGTCAAGCTGCCAACTCTCAATGGCGGTTCAAAAGGGAACTCACCCCCAAAGCAAACTTGAGCAGCCCTCGACATGCTCACTTTAAGGGACTTAGCAAACCATTGACGTTTTTGGTGCATGGCTCTACCATGGTGGTAGCCGTCTACGTAGACCTTGCCGCCCACATTGGGTAGTGGAACCACCCAATATCCAATAGGAGTCGGCTTTGGGCGCTCAGGTGGCCAAGGATCCACCATGGAATCCACCAGGCCAAACTTGGGCAGAACCATCCAATGGTAGTCAGATTCCATGACGCTGGATAAGGCAACAACGGAAAAAATGAGAACATCTCCCAAGTTAAACTCGCCTTACACGATGATTCCATTCCGGAAGTCCTCTCCAACCCCGAAATCACATCTTCCAAAAACAGAAATGCACTTCCCTCAAGGAAAAGAACGACTCCTTCCCGGAATTCCCTCCGACGGATTTGTTCCTTACCCGCAGCCTCGGCCGGGTAGTCGGCGCCATCTGGGAACGTCTGGTTCCACAAGGGCACCGCACCCTTGAGTGCCGCAAACGGCGTGCTGGGATGCTGGGCGTCCGAAAACATCCCCGGCGCTTGGAGGCACCGGAAGGGACGGCCTAAGAGGTCTGGAAACCAACGAAAAACCGTCCGCTCCGCTTGGAAAAACCGAAAAGACATCCATCCCCTTTTGGGTTTCTTGGAAAAACAAATATGAATCTCCCCTCTCGGTTGCGAAATCTGCTCCCCCGCTAAAAGTTGAATCAACTTTTAGTGGCTTCATCAAGTTCAAGTCCTAACATCCCTTGGCAAAAGGCAACAAAGCCCTGTTGGTTCGTGTCCTTTTAGGGGAAATAGATGGGTTTCCCTGGTAGATGATGAAACCACCAGGTAAACCAGGGATCGCCATCTATTTTTTTCGACCAAAACAACCAAAAAGGACACCTATGCCTCTGAAGGTCTGGGTTTAGCATCAGCTACCACCCCAAGGGGGTGTTCCCATGCCGCTGTCAAACCTTTTCAGACTCAGGCTTCCATTTGGATAAGGCCCCACCCCCAAGCCAAAGTGTCCAGGGGAAGAGTCCAGAAAATATCTGCCATTTTTATCCCCAGCGGCACGCGAAGCTGGGCGGGGACAGCTGCCCGCTGCGGCAGAGGAGCGGGCGCTCGTCCAGCGGCACACTGCCGTTGCACACCGGCGTGCAGCTGCCGCCTTCCGGTATGGACGTGCCTCAGCTGCTTCTATTTGGTTAAGGCCCCAGGAAAAAAAGAGTCCAGATTTTCATTTAAGCACCAAAACATGTTTTTTGACTTTTTGGGGGCTTAGTGGAAAACACCTTCATTTCAATCAAAGAGTTTAAAGTCTAAAGATCCGTTGCCCAATAGCAGTCAATTCAGCTTCGGCCCCTTTCGAGCCTGGACTGACCGTGGAACCCCTCCCTTTGCCCCTTCATTTTGGGAGAGAAGTTGACCTAGAGGAAACCGATGCAGGCGGATTCCCCGATAAACGTGTCTGTTTCCAGGACACCTCTGCCAGCAGCTGCTTCCCCTGCCCCTTCTTGGTTTGAAGGGAGACTACAAGGAAACCCACATGGCTGTGGCTCAAAACGATATGCTCAAATGGCCCTCTTGGCAAAAGGAACCAAAGACTAAAACCCAGCGGTTGGCCCTAGCTCCTGAATTTTGAGCCACGCCCACTTTGTTTGGGGTCCTCTTTTTTGGCGACAAGCCCACGCCAAAAAGCCGCCCCGAACCCGAAGTTCGCACGCCGACGGGCCGAGCAGCCCTCTGCACAAGGCGCGTCTGTGCCCTGAATCTCAGGTGCTGCGCAGTCGGGCTGGCAGTGGATGATGCCTCACAGCCGCTTTGTCGCGTTGTCCGATGATGGAAAATCTAGGAGTTCCATGGCAGAATTCCAGGGGGTTGCATGGCAAAATCAACCCCTAGAGCCCGCCCATCTCTTCCATGTGCTCAAAATTCTAGGGGTATACTTACTTTCCCCATTCTTTTCAGGGATCCGAATCTTTTCAGGAAACCATCAAAAATGCAGGGGAAACAGATCCGGTTTTTGAAAAAAAACGATGGTTGAACAGAATGGGAAATCAACCCCTAGAAAAATGGCAACCGATGAACCCAACGTCACCTGTGACATTTAGATGGAAATGGCCAGGAAAAAGATTCAAGCCACTCACATGTATTCAGGGCATGACGCATAAAGCTGTCCAAAGGACGGGCTTTCAAATGCGACCAAGCGGCCACCCAAGCTGAGTGCGCCGTTGTTGCAGGTGAGCTTCTTCTCGTATGGCGTGTAGCCTCTACACAAATCAAGGGACCGAGTCACGCCCGGTTCTGAGCTTGACCGAGTGTTGCCACTGGGTAACTGTCCGCCACGCCCGCTCCGCTTTAGTCCCAAAAGGCGAGGTTTGAACCACCCAAAAGGGGAAATATCGGGAGCCCTCAGGAAAGCTACACTTTCAGCGTGTTATCCGCTAAATGCCGCATGTTCTTCTAAAGAGGACTACCCACATTCAGACTTAACCCTCCCCTGACGCGACCCCTGGACATCAAGCGCTTTCCAGGAAAACTGGTACGCCATCCGGCTGGGGTTCGGTTTGGCAAACCCCGCTTTCAGAAGTGAGGGTATCAAGCGCTGGTTTTCCGGCTTCCACGTTTGTGCGAAACCCCGCTTGAGGACCGATCCATCGGACCGATCCCGCTTACCAACTTTGAATCGGAGCACCGTCCGTCTGTCAGACTGGAGCCCTGCCACCCTTTTTGCACCAAGTGGGTTCCCATGACGCCGTATCCCATAGATTCTCCTAGCACAGCAAGTGGCAACCAAAAGCCCACAAACTTCCACAACCACGTACCTAGTACCCAATTGTCCACCGCGCAGCTCAAGCCAACAAATCTCAAGAAAACCATGCACCCATCCCCCCCCCCAAAAAAAAAAAAACACCCCCCCAACCCCGCAAAAAAAAAGCAAAAAACAAAAAACAAGCGCCTGGCACGCAGAGCGGGGTGCAAGAGCCCCCCTCCGGCACAGCAAAGCCCTCCACGCAGGGGGGGTACATGGTGTGCTCCGCCCTGGGCACCTGGTGCAGGAGCTTGGCTAAAAAGCGTCGGTCTTTGGCTCAGATTTTTTCGCCCAGGGATCTCCGGCCATGGGTCGAATGCCAAATCGCACCCCCAGTGAACATCGGGAAAGCCAATCCCACGAAAATCGACGAAAAAATGGGTGGTGAATTCACCTACCAACCAAAATGGGATCCCAAAACGGATTTGACCACCACAGCCTCGGTTTTGTGGCATGGACCGAAAGGAAAAGCGACAATTTTGAGGTTCTAGTTTAATACCCATATGTCATCCTTGGAAGCCAGTAAGGATGAGATCTCAGAGTCAAGCTCGTAACCACCTCTTTTAGGGTGCTATGGGTACTTGCTTCTTTAGGGTCTGGCAGAGTTCTTTAGATGTCCCCTTGTAACATCATTTCACCAAAGGACTCTCATTCGAAAATGGCCCAAAAGTTGATGATTAAATTACCCGACAAGGGACATCTAGGGAGCGCTGTGGTGTTCTCCAAACGGAAGATGCAGCCCACAAAAGTTGGCTTCCGTTTCCGTCCATGCCCTTTAAACACAATCCAAAAAAGAGTCCACACACCCAGACGAGCCCCTTCAACAAAGATGGCAATGCCTGTATCGTGTTAATAAATATGTGTATATATATATATATATATCCTCCAGAGAATGTCAGGGAGCATAAATCCAAACATACATTAATGTTCACCAAAGGTTGGACGAAGGTTTCCGCCGACAAAGTCAAGGGGCTGTTCCCCTAAACGGACCCCACCAACAGAACTCAAAATCAAATGTTGGGTTAAGGTCACGGCCGGCCCCAGTTGCTCGGCAGGTCCTCCAAAGAGAGAGGCTAGAATAAGTTGGTACCTCCTTTTTCTGTACTCTATTTTACTAGGGGAACCCTCCCCCCAAAAGAAACGGTAAAAGGGCACCTAGCTGGGGGAAGCCTACCAACCAAAACAAGGGGTGACAAAGGGCACCTAGCTGGGGGACCTAGTCGTTGCCAAACCGGCAGTTCCCAGCTGGCCCCAGCTTGGCCCGCCTGACACTCTGCCCGGGCGAGGGAACAGAGGAGCCATGGCCAAATGGAAAGCATGAGCTACGGCTCTCAAAGGGCAGAGTTCTCGGCTTTCCTTTTGATTCCCTTTCGTGCCGCGCCTTTGAAGAACGCACTCACCCACCTAATTTCAAAATTAATAAACCCACCTAATTTCAAAAAGTATCTTAATAAAGATGTCTTAATAAAATATATTATACCCAAATCAAAGAAATAAATATCTTATAGCAAGTCGTTCTGCGAATTCATTTCCCGGACCTTGGACGTGTGGCTGTTGGTTGAACTCTCAGTGGATGCCCCCGCCCCGCGCCAAGCTCACATAGCCACGGACTCAGCTTCAAAAACCCGGGTGCCAACTTTGGAATCATCGAAGCTGCACGAGCGATTGCAGGCAGGCAAAACCTGTTGCCGGGTTCTATCCTGCCACAACACCCATGTAGATATATACACCATATATAGTATATACATATATACCATATATATATAGACCAGATACCCAGTTGGGACGGATGAAGCGGGCGGAAAATATTGAGGGCTCAAGCAATAACTTATCAGACCCTCAGGGATCCAAGACATGACCAAGCGTGGGAAATCCTCAGGTGACGGGCACGCCCAGTTCATCCGCATTCACATGACCTAGACTTGCCACAAAAAGCAGCTTGCGGCTTGTCGCATCCTGCTCGACCACCGGGGTCTTGAGCTATGACAAGGCAAGGCTTAAATCCTTGCGCGTCCTACTCCTCAGCAAAGCCGACGGAGGTACAAATTTCACTCAAAAGTCGGGCGGGCCAGCCCTGAAGCCCAGAGAGAAAAGGCTAATTAGCAAGCCTGAGACATGAACAGCATGAAGCAGGCGATGGCGAAGGCTTCGCCACATGAGAAATGAACTGACAACATCCAGTTTGGAAAACTGGTCCTGGACATCCCGGGCGGCGCGAGCTAGCTTGCATCCCGTCAAAACGCGGGGTTGCGAGCTTCGCGCTGTGCGTTCGAAGCTCTAAGGGCCGCTGGGGGTGGCTTCCACGTTCTTTCCAGGGAGGTCTTGTTCCCGGAAAGTGCCACGGAAACCGCGAGTTTTGGACAAGAACGCTGCTCGCAAAAGCGGGGAAATCCACCCCCATGCTCCCCACTCAAGCCTTTGCCGAGGCTTAGATCCACTTCAGGACTCGCGAGAAGGTGAACCAGATCAATGCCGTCAGAGTTATCGCGAGACCTGGCGAAGTCCCACTTTGCTCTCCCACACCAACAGGAATCCTTGCACGATACACCTGAACATTGCCTTGTAAATTGTGGTGTTGCCCCTTGTTTTGGTGTTGAAAAAGCAACATGTTTCAAATGGTTGCAAAATGTTTTTCTCTTGAGGAGCCCTGACCAATGGCCCAAGCGAGCGTTGCTTTGTTTGGGCAGGGGCCACCACAATTTCCGTGTGCCAAAGAAACACCTCATTCGGGTCTGCGTCAACATAGCATCCCACAAAACGCTTTCAACTTTCGGCTTCTCCCTCCAAAAACCAGTTGGCTGGTCAAAAATCAGGTAACCCCAAAATGGTTTGCCCTGGCAAATGGAACCAATGACTAAAAAAAGCGGTCCATATCCTGGCTTAAAATGTTGACCCATACCCAGTTCTCAAGCCGGGCACCGAGTAAGTGCTATCCAAACAGAACGCTCCTCGGGTTCCGAGATTTGGAACCCGAATTCCTCTTCCGCATCCGACCGTGACCCCATGTCCAAAAGCTGGAAGCCTTCAGACCTCCGGAAGCCTCAGGCTGAAAGCGATTCGTGATTCTCTCGGATCCAACTGGCCGAAGGGCACCCCAGAACAGGAAGTAGCCGCGGCTCTCCTGAAAAGGAGTGGCCACACAAAACCCCTTAAAGGGGTGTCCCCTATTTAAAAAAAAAAAGAAGACATTTTGTTTGCGGGTCCCAAAGTTCTGGGTGGCTCTAAGCCTCCCGAACGAGCAAGAGTTCGAGATGGACCTGTGGAAGTTCTCATGGAAACGCCATGTGTGTCCCATTAAACTGCAAAGGGGCGATTTGGCCACACCCACAACCCTTCCAGTCATTCATCTGCACGGGCTTTTTGGAAGACTGCAGACTGCCATCTTCAAAAGGCCAAAACGTTCACTGCGTAATTGGAAATCGGGTAAGGTTTGAACAATGGCTCAACCCTCGCCCTCGTCCCGGGCTTTGCAAGGGGGCCCTAGTCTTGTCTTAAACCCTTTGGTTGTTGCTGGACTTTTGTTGAAATCATGGTTTAACAACTGCAAAAACTCGGAACACTTGGAGACTCACTGATTCTCCCATGTCCCTTTCAGAGATCACCTAATAAATTTGGGCGAGAACGGGAGCCAACAAGGCGAAAATGATTGACGCTATGGCTCAAAAACAACGGGTTAAGAGCTATGCTTTCAACAACCAAGCTTTGGTCCCCCTAAAGTAGAAGCCAAAAGGCGGCTGCTAAAACAGCGGTTGAAACCATGGGGAAGGGGCTTGAGTCGATCGCTGCTTTCTCCTCCATGACGCCAAGCCCGGGCACCACAGGCTTACCCTCCTGAGCAAACTTCGGCTGTCCGGGGTTCCACATTTTTGAACAAAGCGGCGTGTGTTATAGGATTTGGGGGTGCCAAAAGAAAACGTTTTGGACCGCGGTGGACTGAAATCTGATTGAGTTCCCTCAGGGTGCAAAATTCAAAACGATTCTGACCTCGTGGGCTTCAATCCAGCTATTTCAACCCCCCCCCCAAAAAAAATAAAAATAAAAAATAAAGAAGCTTTTGACCCGGTGGACTTACCTCCGGGTATTTTTCTTCAGGGGAACCCCTGGGAAGTCTGGCTTGGGGCTGACGCTCGGGGGGGAGGGTCTCGCAAGGACCACAATCGAGCAACCTGGCAATAAAACAGCCCCCGAACTTCGCGCTTTTACCACTCAGATGGTCCAGACACACAAAGACAAAAATTGCCGTCAGGAAGCAGGACAGTGCTCAGCTTGCCGCCTCTAGTTGGTGGTTTGGTGTGGTGGTGTGGTGGTTTGGACCGTGTGGGATGCTTCTGGACATCAAAAATCCCCCGACTTCTCGCCGGGCAGGTCGCGCCTCATCTTGCCAGTTCATCCCAAAGATGCCGGTGAGCAGGTGTGTGGGCATCACCAGGGTCGTTACCAGGGTCAAAACGTAGAGCACCTAGACAGGGCTTCCATTTGAGCAAACCACTTTTGGCGGAACTCAACCCAGGTCCCCTGGGTTGCCGGGCTTCCAAGTCCCTGGGGCTTGCAATGGAACCCTGGAAAAGAGATTCAAGCGAAGCGGCCTTTCGAAACCCGGCAAGAACCAGGCCAGCCTATGGACTCGCCTTTGTCCGACCATGAAGTTGAGGATCGGAGGGTTTTGCAAGAAACCGCTTGGATTGGAAGGGTTGAGTCGATACTCATTCGCCAACTGACATGGGAATTTAGGTGAGTAAATCCGATTTCCTGAAGTGAACCCCCCATTTCCAAAATGAGATGACAGTGTGTGAGGCCGCAGGCTGCACGAGGTCTGTCAAGACCCCTAACATCAGCTTCTCTCTAATTGGCCGTTTGGATTCCCACAACTGCGGCTACGACTGCGGACGACGACGACGGCGGCGCCTGCTGCCTGCTGCTGCTACTACCACTACCACTACCACACCACCACCACCACCACCACCACCACCACCACCACCACCACCACCACCACCACCACCACCACTACTACTACTACTACTACTACTACTACTACTATTACTACTACGACTACTGCGACTACTACGACGACGACGATGGACTAAGACTACGACTACGACTACGACTACGACTACGACTACGACTACTACTACTACTACTACTACTACTACTACTACTACTACTACCACTACCACTACCGATAGTGGCCCCCTAAGATGGCAACGGATTCCCTTTTCCCTTTGAATAACAACCCAAAGGGTCCACCATTCTGAGAAACACCCATGTCATTTCCGGCTGGTCAGGTGCAAATCGATTTGCCGCCTTCTGCTGTTGCCGATCTCGGTAGGAGTTCACTTCGTCCCTCAAGGAGTTGCAAACGCCCATGATGCGGCTGACCTGCAGCCCGTGCCGATTCAACCCTACAAGCAGGGAAGGAGTGTCTGAACGTGATTAAACCCGGGCTCTTCCCCCTCCCACTAAGAGTGGTTGATGAGCATTTAGATTCATTGCCTCTCTTCATGATCTTTATGTGACTGTTAGTGGGCGCGGGCAGGCATCAAATTAACCCACTGCTTAGACAACCTGCGGGTTTCCGTACTCCGTTTCTTTAGACCGAATTTGCCCAACCCTGCTTGCAACTCAGGGATTTACCGGCGACTGGCTCGCCTACATCTTGCTCTTGCGGTGCTACTTGGAAAGCAAGCTACTTTAAACGCCGACCCAAGCAGTGAGACCTTGCCCAGTTGAAAGAAAGATGGCCCGAAAAACAAGAAACAACAACTGCGGTGGATAACAAACCCTACCCGCCTCCTCCAGAAAAGTATTGAGGTGGTCTTCGATGTCTTCGAGATAGCGTGTGACGTTCGGGTCAATGGCCTTCAAAGCGTTCAAATGCAGTGTGACAGCAGCGATGCAGTGTGCAGAATGACTCTGATGCCGCGCCCTGATCTTCTTGCCATGCACGTTCCACATCTTGTCTGCCAGCGACTTTTCTGTGCCCTCACTCTGCATCTCCGCTGACCTTTGTTTGTTTTTGAGAGCGGTTCACGCAGTTCTTTAAACACCTGACATCAGGTCACATGCAGGTTGTACTCCAGGGCGGAGTTGGTTTGAGGCAAAAGATCGCGGTCGACTCTACCATATTCATCGAGAGGGCTAGTCAAATCAACAAAAGAATCGAGTTCGCGCCTTGCGGCTGTGAGTCAAAACCCTGTACCCTCACAAACATCAAACAAACGGCGGCCAGTGGATGTTCCGCCTCAAAATGGCAAACGCCAGAGCTTATGCGACCCATGGCCTTGGCTCAAAATGAAACGATCGGAGGGGTTAATTCCGCGGGTTTGGAAGTCCATGTTTCCACTTACCGATCGGGCAACCCATTTGGAATTGTCCGGGCTTTTTGAGCCACGGCCCCAAGGTTCAATTTCATTTGGTACCGGTTTTTTTTGAGCCACTCGCCATAGCTTGTGCAACCCATGGCCTTGTCTCGAATCAAGTGCTTCAGGACTTTGATCATTGGCCGCACTTTGCGCTGCAGCCAGTCCAGTTCCACCTGGCACAAGCCACGTCCCAGGTCGCCAAGAGAAACAGGGATCCTTACATTATACACCTGAACATTGCAACTTGTAAATGGTGATTTCCCTTTATTGTGGTGGAAAAGCCATGTTTCAAATGGTTGCAAAATGAATTTATTTTAAGGAGCCCTGAGAAAGGGACCCTCTTTCTAGGGGTCGATTCCAAGAGTCATACTGTGGATGGTTGCAAAATCCGTTTCGCACCACTTGGAAACCACGGAAAGAAATGGTTGATGGTATGTACAGGGGAAACATGGTTCCAGGGTTTCTTAGGTGGTGCAGGATTTCGTCCATCCACAGTAGTGCATAGTTGCAGGAATAAAATGTTTTGATGATCGCACAGGAACATAATATCTGGGGGTTGATTCCCTATTTCATTCTGCCATCCTTCCTTTTAAAAACCGATCGCCATTTCCAACTAGGGTTTTGGGTGGTCTGCTAGAAAGATCCGGATCCCTGGAAAGAATGGGAAGTCACCCCTACACTCCTGTCAAGAAAAAAAACAACACGCATCAACCCAAAGGGGAGAGACGCCACTGAACTGCGACCTATGCCGGGTTGTGGGGTTGATTCCTTGTCCATGTTTTTCAGCCATCATTCTTTTCAAAAACCGATCGCCATTTCCGACCAGAGTTTTGGGTGGTTTGCTAGAAAGATCGGGATCCCTGGAAAGAATGGGAAGATACCCCTAGACTCTTGTGAAAAAGGCCGCATCAAACAAAAGGGCAGAGACGCCACTGAACTGCAACCTATGCCGGAACCCGGAAGCCTCGTGCCGTTTGTTTTCCGTTTTTGGCTCTACCATGGTCGTAAAATAATATTTCGGCCCCGGGTTGTGGGCGCTCACATCTAGTTGGGATCGCCTGCGGAATGGATCGAAGCGACCGTTTTGAGGCTGGATCTCTGCGGGAGCTACCTGGAAACTCAGCTTAGGCCAAAGCTGTCATGATCAAAAGCTGGTATTCAAGGAGTCTACCGCACGTTTTGCCACACCAATTGCAGTTGACACCGCCCCCAAAGGACAGGTGCATCTGCCCAAAGCAGTTTCCCAGCTGCCCACGCCGGTAGGAAAAAGGAACCCTCTGTTTTTTGGTGGGGATCCCACCAATTAAAAAGGGATTTGAAGGGTACCACTGAACAGCTGGAGTTGTGATCTTGACAACCTTCCCCTTCGGCCGGGAGCACCAAAAAATCCAACCATGTCAAACGAAGCTTTGATTGAAATTCATAGCCATCCCTGCTCTCCTTGTCCTTTGAAATTCACAGGTTGAAGCTTTGAAAGAGGAAAGTGCCGTGCTTGGCAACGCCCCCTGCAAAAAGTGTTTAAAACACTTTTGGGGGGGTTAGTACGGAAAGCACCCCAATACTGCAAGAAGTTTAACTTTTGGGGAGGTTAGTACGGAAAGCACCCCAATATTTCAACCAAAAAGCTTTAAAGTCCAAAGATCCGTTGCCCAGTAGCAGTCAAGCGTGAGAGCCCATGCCGCTCGAACCTTTCCCTCTTCGGCCCATGTGGCTGTGGCTCAAAAAAAAAAACGGAACTCCAAATTGGGTTGCCCGATCGGTAAGTGGAAACATGGACTTCAAAACCTGCGGTTTGCCCCCCTCCCCCTGCTTAGTTTTGAGCCACGCCCTGGTCGAGCCTTGGAGCGCAGAAGCTGCTTCTCCACGTCCTTGGAGACACGACTCTCCTCCCGGGTGATGAGGCCTCCGAGCACTCGACGGGTCCGAAGGGCGCCCGGTCCGGAGGTCCGGCGCCCTTCCGAGTCTCCGAGAAAAGGCGCCCGGGCGACCCCGGCGACTTTGGGGTTGTGTTCAGTGGGGTGGAGACTCCAAGTTTGGGGGAAACATGAGTCACTTGCTCAAAACCCGGGATTGAAATGGTCGAACCAGAACCATGCTTCAGGAACTAAGAAGGCGGATATCCGCAGCTACTTATGGCTGACTAACCTTCATCTACCCGGGTTTTGATTGTGGCTCAGGTGACCCCGGCGACTTTGGACTGGATGTGTTAAGTCTCAAGGGTCATGGAGACTCCAGGAAGGGGGAAACATGAGGTTTGACCATTGGGACCCAACATTGCGAACCAAAGACACGTAACCCGAGTTGTCGTTTACAGCATGTTGTGGAAAGGTTGCAAGTTTGTTTTTGCGCAGTTGAGACACCATCCTTGAGGCCGGCAGACGAAATCATGTCCAGCCTGTACTTTGGGGCATCGCGAATGCGATAAGCTTTCTGACTAGCTTTGCATGTGGACAGCCCCATCAGTCAGGAGCAGAAGCGGAGTCGCTTGGTAGCATATGGTAAAGATGCTACAAGCGTTGATGGCGGCCAATGCATGCATTCTGGGCAAAGGCGCTGCCATTTCACCCAAAAGGAGAAGGTCGGTTTTGGATGGCGCCGGACAAATGCAAATGCAACCGTGTGCTCGGCCGGCATGAGGGGTCAGGGATGGGAATGCAGGGGACGAAATGCTTTCTAAGCAGCAAATCAAGACAAAACCATGGGGGTTCGACTGGTCAACTAAGACAATACCTTTTGGGAAACGTCTAACCTGTGCTCATGGGTTTCAGGAGCCAGTGCGCCCAAAAAGCGGGACACGTCCTGTGTGCAACGCGCACACCCTGCTCAGTGTCATGGCGTCTGAGTCGTTGTGGCCTCCCCAGTCACTCGGCAGCGATGGCTGCAAGAGGGGTGCCTCCCCGGAGCAACCAAGCTAGCGAGGGCGCATCACTCTCGCCTTCTGGAGAGATTTGCAGTCACGGGCTCTTTGGGCCGTCTCCCTCTTCGGGACACTAAACCGAGCGAAGTTCCCCTCTTCGGTTCCGGGCCCCCAGTGAGCGCTTTAGCTCATCGCCCCACTGTCATCTGCCTGGGTACGAGGCAGGTTGGCCTCAGAGGCCTGTGGCACGACGCACCGGGTCGCGCTGCTGAACGAGCAAGCCGCACACCCGGCCAACGGTGTGACGGGAGGTGTCGCAACCGGCCGGGCTTGATAAACGGGTACCCCAACACCCCCCTGGGTACGGCAGAGAGTTTCCATCAGGTTCCGAAGAAGCGCTGGTCGAAAAGGCACAAACAAAGTACTGGACTTTCACAGACACGTCTCAAGGCCTCGAGTGTGCCGTGAGCCTCTGGCCGAAGCCTGTGAGCTTCCTGACTAGCTTTGCCTGTGGACAGCCCCAGTGAGGAGCAGAAGCGGAGTCGCTTTGGTAGCATATGGTAAAGCTGCTACAAGGAAAGAGGTTGCCATATTATGGCGTTACAGTCTCAGTCGGAAGCAAAACATTCTGCTTGATTGCATGGATGCAAGTGTTTGCCTGGCAGAGTCGTTGTGGCCTCCCCAGTCACTCGGCAGCGATGGCTGCAAGAGGGGTGCCTCCCCGGAGCAACCAAACTAGCGAGGGCGCATCACTCTCGCCTTCTGGAGAGATTTGCAGTCACGGGCTCTTTGGGCCGTCTCCCTCTTCGGGACACTAAACCGAGCGAAGTTCCCCTCTTCGGTTCCGGGCCCCCAGTGAGCGCTTTAGCTCATCGCCCCACTGTCATCTGCCTGGGTACGAGGCAGGTTGGCCTCAGAGGCCTGTGGCACGACGCACCGGGTCGCGCTGCTGAACGAGCAAGCCGCACACCCGGCCAACGGTGTGACGGGAGGTGTCGCAACCGGCCGGGCTTGATAAACCGGGTACCCCAACACCCCCCTGGGTACGGCAGAGAGTTTCCATCAGGTTCCGAAGAAGCGCTGGTCGAAAAGGCACAAACAAAGTACTGGACTTTCACAGACACGTCTCAAGGCCTCGAGTGTGCCGTGAGCCTCTGGCCGAAGCCTGTGAGCTTCCTGACTAGCTTTGCCTGTGGACAGCCCCAGTGAGGAGCAGAAGCGGAGTCGCTTTGGTAGCATATGGTAAAGCTGCTACAAGGAAAGCGGTTGCCATATTATGGCGTTACAGTCTCAGTCGGAAGCAAAACATTCTGCTTGATTGCATG
This sequence comes from Effrenium voratum, assembly GCA_963377175.1. Classification (NCBI taxonomy): domain Eukaryota; class Dinophyceae; order Suessiales; family Symbiodiniaceae; genus Effrenium; species Effrenium voratum. Next base: position 207,976 of record CAUJNA010003752.1, on the reverse strand, counting down.
GATGCAAGTGTTTGCCTGGCAGAGTCGTTGTGGCCTCCCCAGTCACTCGGCAGCGATGGCTGCAAGAGGGGTGCCTCCCCGGAGCAACCAAACTAGCGAGGGCGCATCACTCTCGCCTTCTGGAGAGATTTGCAGTCAGGGGCTCTTTGGGCCGTCTCCCTCTTCGGGACACTAAACCGAGCGAAGTTCCCCTCTTCGGTTCCGGGCCCCCAGTGAGCGCTTTAGCTCATCGCCCCACTGTCATCTGCCTGGGTACGAGGCAGGTTGGCCTCAGAGGCCTGTGGCACGACGCACCGGGTCGCGCTGCTGAACGAGCAAGCCGCACACCCGGCCAACGGTGTGACGGGAGGTGTCGCAACCGGCCGGGCTTGATAAACCGGGTACCCCAACACCCCCCTGGGTACGGCAGAGAGTTTCCATCAGGTTCCGAAGAAGCGCTGGTCGAAAAGGCACAAACAAAGTACTGGACTTTCACAGACACGTCTCAAGGCCTCGAGTGTGCCGTGAGCCTCTGGCCGAAGCCTGTGAGCTTCCTGACTAGCTTTGCCTGTGGACAGCCCCAGTGAGGAGCAGAAGCGGAGTCGCTTTGGTAGCATATGGTAAAGCTGCTACAAGGAAAGCGGTTGCCATATTATGGCGTTACAGTCTCAGTCGGAAGCAAAACATTCTGCTTGATTGCATGGATGCAAGTGTTTGCCTGGCAGAGTCGTTGTGGCCTCCCCAGTCACTCGGCAGCGATGGCTGCAAGAGGGGTGCCTCCCCGGAGCAACCAAACTAGCGAGGGCGCATCACTCTCGCCTTCTGGAGAGATTTGCAGTCACGGGCTCTTTGGGCCGTCTCCCTCTTCGGGACACTAAACCGAGCGAAGTTCCCCTCTTCGGTTCCGGGCCCCCAGTGAGCGCTTTAGCTCATCGCCCCACTGTCATCTGCCTGGGTACGAGGCAGGTTGGCCTCAGAGGCCTGTGGCACGACGCACCGGGTCGCGCTGCTGAACGAGCAAGCCGCACACCCGGCCAACGGTGTGACGGGAGGTGTCGCAACCGGCCGGGCTTGATAAACCGGGTACCCCAACACCCCCCTGGGTACGGCAGAGAGTTTCCATCAGGTTCCGAAGAAGCGCTGGTCGAAAAGGCACAAACAAAGTACTGGACTTTCACAGACACGTCTCAAGGCCTCGAGTGTGCCGTGAGCCTCTGGCCGAAGCCTGTGAGCTTCCTGACTAGCTTTGCCTGTGGACAGCCCCAGTGAGGAGCAGAAGCGGAGTCGCTTTGGTAGCATATGGTAAAGCTGCTACAAGGAAAGCGGTTGCCATATTATGGCGTTACAGTCTCAGTCGGAAGCAAAACATTCTGCTTGATTGCATGGATGCAAGTGTTTGCCTGGCAGAGTCGTTGTGGCCTCCCCAGTCACTCGGCAGCGATGGCTGCAAGAGGGGTGCCTCCCCGGAGCAACCAAACTAGCGAGGGCGCATCACTCTCGCCTTCTGGAGAGATTTGCAGTCACGGGCTCTTTGGGCCGTCTCCCTCTTCGGGACACTAAACCGAGCGAAGTTCCCCTCTTCGGTTCCGGGCCCCCAGTGAGCGCTTTAGCTCATCGCCCCACTGTCATCTGCCTGGGTACGAGGCAGGTTGGCCTCAGAGGCCTGTGACGACGCACCGGGTCGCGCTGCTGAACGAGCAAGCCGCACACCCGGCCAACGGTGTGACGGGAGGTGTCGCAACCGGCCGGGCTTGATAAACCGGGTACCCCAACACCCCCCTGGGTACGGCAGAGAGTTTCCATCAGGTTCCGAAGTGCTGATCGAACAGACACCTCGGGCGCCTCAGCTTCGAGGCTCCGTCCTAGGGAACATACTCGGCCAAAGGGGTTTGGCTGGACGGGAAGCAACAAACCAAGAGATCAACTAGGTCCTCCAGTAGAGGGGTTTGAATAAGGGCACCCTTTTTTCTGTCGTCTATTTTAGTAGGGGCTTGCCCTCCCAACCAAACAAGGGGTGCAAAAAAGGGCACCAATTGCTGGGGGACCTAGCCAAGAACCGTTGGGAAAAGGCCCCAGGGCGGCGTCCAAGCTCCAACTACTCTCCGGGACTCCTGGTCCTTGCCATCCGTCGATTTAAGGCCCCCCGGCTGGCAAGCAGCCGCAGCTGCGCGCGGTACCTCCGCAGAGTCGCTCGTCCAAATCAATCAAGCGTGCATTTTAAAAAAACGAAAAAGAGAGAGAACAAAAAGACGGGATTCATGGGGCTACTTAGTGTGAACCTTACATTTCCTATAAACCCAAGTTGATTCACAGCCTGTGAAGCCAACTTGGGCAGCCGCCATTGGCTCGCTCCCCGCTCCGATGCTCCGGTGCTCCGAGGTCCAGGCGCTGCGAGGATGGGGGACAGCTCGTCTACCGTGACATCCAGCAGGCGCCTCATGTGGACCCAATGTCCACCAGCCCAAGGGCCGGTCCCTCGGGACATGGAACCCAGAAATCAACATGGAGCTCGCTGGAAGGGTGCCCCATTTCTTGTGAAGATGGCTCCAAAAAAAGGTGGCTGTCAATCCACGTGTGGATTGAATGAGGCATGGAGATTCAGAATCATGGCAAGAGCCATTTACGGATACGTCCCCTGGAAAAAATGAAAATCATATTTCCACTAGTGACAGATCCTTTAAAACCAGCAGGTTAAAAAAAAAAAAAACTTAAGCAAACAGAAGCCTAGGGCCCCAGGGTGGTGCCTTTTCCCTTGAAATGTGGGGAACCACTTTTGGAGAGGAGCGTTCCCCCCAGTTCTAGGGTTGTTCAGTCTGAAGTCAACCTTCATTGAGACACGCGGCTGCGAGCCGCCCGGGCTCCGAAAAAACCGGAGAGAAGATGCGAGGCATCGCCAGGGGTTGGAGCCTCGCTATCCGAAAATCCTGTACTCCAGGGCTGGCGAAGCAAAAGCGGTACGCTGAGCAATCCCATTCGGAGAAAATGAAATGGCCATGGGTCAAAAGCCAAATCGGTTAGCCCCCAGTGAACATCCCAATCCCCACTAAAATCGACTTCAATGGGTGGTGCACCTACCCCAAAATAGTACCATTGGTTTTCACCCACAGCCAAATGAACGTGAGTCATACTGGATGGTTGCCAAACCCATTTCGTACCACCTAAGAAACCCAGGAATCATGATTCCTCTGTGAATGCCAACAAACAATGGTGCCCCATGGTTCAAAGTGGTGCAGGATTCCGTCCATCCACGGTAGTAAACACCTGGTATTTAAATTGTCGACCAAAAGACATGTCAAGAGTCAAAAGAGCAGATATCCGCGCTGTGAGTGTTCCTTACTATCCTTCATCTGCCCAGGTTTTGATTGGCTTCCAGAAGTGGTACAACACTGTGGTATTGGTTTTGAAAAGTCAGGTTCCAGCCCCGATCGGGAAGCCAGAAGGGCCTGAAATAAGGCGTGCCAAGTCGAAACAAATAGCCCAGCCACCCGTTTGTCCCGATGGTCAAGGAAAAGACCAAGATTGCAGACCCCCACCCCCTCACCCCGCCCCCCCTCCTTCTACCTTGGGGTCTGCAATCTTGCTTTTTTGGGGGGGAGGATTTCTCGAGGTGCTTTTGAATTCCCCACTGCGTGACTTGCACCTGTAGCATTCTGAATACAATGCGACCTATTTGGGCAGTTATGCTCTAGCAAATCGCATTTCCCTATACTCTGAGTACATCGTGTTTACTGCTCTGTACAGACAATTGTAGTGGAAAGGAAACCCTGTGAAACATTTAATTAAGTAGAATAAACATTGATCAAACTCTAATTTAATATGACAATTTTGTGTGTAGTCTTTCCTTACTGAATTCTATTCATTGTAGTTAGAAATTGAGAACTATTAACTAAAATTCATAAAGAAAGAGTTCCGAGGTCCTAAAATTGTGTTTGTTTCAAACTGGCCCCAGCACTATCATAGTCTCAAAACACGTGTTTTGCAGCGTTGAGTGCTCATTTCGCATCTCCGCCCACGGCCCCTCTCTAAAATTTTCAAGTTGAGTTCGAATGCCCCCTTTGGGTTTTAAAGGAACACGAAAAGGAAGCCGTTGCCATACTGTGGATGGTTGCGAAATCCATTTCGCGCCACCTAAAAAAAGCCTAGAATGATACGATTCCCCTGTAAATACCAACAAACAACTATTTCCAATGGGTTCAAAGTGGTGCGAAACGGATTTCGCAAACCATCCACAGCAGTTGCGCCGATCCCGCTGGATCCCCGTCCCGATTCCTGGGCATTCCGCACCACAAGACCCAGGAGGAGTTCCCGGCACGGAGCATCGAGTAGTCCCGCTGGATCTGGCGGACCACCTCGGACCGACTCCGAGCGGGGCAAAAAACGGGCAGCCAAGGGCTGACTTCAAAGGGGAGAAGCGAAAAAAACATGGTGGAGGAAACAATGGCCCAAGCCCAAGCATGTTGCCTGTAAGCCAGCCTGAACAAGGCCTCCAAAACAAGTCTGCACTTGGAGGCTCAACGATTGAGCAATGGGTAGACTGACCAAGCAGCAAAGGCAAAGCCGAACCGCTTTGGGAAAGTGCGAACCAAACGGGATGCATTGCAACAAGCCAATCCGTCCAATGGTGATAGAATGGGCTTGTGCCCAAATGGGGAAGAACGTGAGTACGGCACGGTTGCCTTTGGGTTTCGATCTTTAAAACCAACTCGAAAGACAGACAGACAGAATCCGTCGCTGGAACCTCCCCACGCCATGGACACCAGCAGTTATGTTGCGTCAAGAGATCTTCAGAAACAAAAACCAGGTAAAAGGAAGGTGGCAAAGCAAAGCAACCCCTGCGCTCCCCTCAGAATTGTGGCAGGCCCCCCGGCCCCAGCAAAGAAGTCCTGTTCCTGGCCCGAATCCTGCCTGGCGCCGAGCTGACCAAGGAAGGGTGTGCCAACAAGCGGACATCCCAAAATTTGCTCAACCTCCACGGCCCTCTAGAATCGATTGATTCAGGCTATAAAGTAATAACAAAAAAAAAAAAAAACATGAAGAACCATTTGAGATTATTTAAGAAATAGTTCGAGAAGGTTTTTATCATAATTATGAATACTATTAGTCCTGTCGTGCTGTACACCATTCCACTAGTCGGGTCATGTCAAGGGCCAACCAGGGGCAAGTCTGTTGAAGCATCAATCTGAATTTGTTTGGGGCGCAGTGGCTGGCGGTTGCAAAAAAATCCAACCGTGGACTTTGATGTCATTGAGCAGCGCCCAATACCCCAAATACCTGGTTGAACGTTAACTTCCCAGATCCTTTTGCCGGCTTCCCTGAAAGGCCACCAAAATCCGGCTGTTGAAACACCTTTCCAAAAATAAATCGACCCAAAATCAAAGGCGGCTGTTGGGCGGTTTTTTTTAAAGAACACCGATGTTTTCCAGCAAAAAAAAACAAGAAGAAGAGAGAAACAACTGGTGGCCGTTGAGCTGTCCCTTGGAACACCGATTTTTCCAGCCACGGAACTTGGTTGACCTTGGAAGGGGAGCAAAAATGGTTGAATTCTAGCAGTTCAGTGGTTGGACGTCCACCACTAAACCACAATAAGCCAAAATGGTTGAAACATGTGAAACCCCAACAAACCACTAAACCACATAAAACACATAAACCACATAAACCACACAAACCACACAACCATGGGAGCACCCCAAACCGACTTCTTGCGCTCCGCGCATGTTAGACGGCAGCCGCAGGATGCCACCACCAGGCCCGGGCCTGGGAGAAGCGAAGCGCCCAGAGCGGATCGCTGCGCGTTTGGACTTGTGACAAAAAAACAAAACAAGAAGAAAGGAAAAGCCGCCCACCCGCATAGGGAGTCCTTTTCAAAATCTGGCAAACGGTTTGGAGGCAGTTTTTCGTGGACACCTGTGCTTCTCCCTTTCTCCCTGGTGCTTTTGTAGCAATCTTTTAGTACTCTTTTAATATCCACGGGTGGATCCACAAAAGCCACATCGGAACCGTTTTCTATTTTAGGGGCAATAGATGGGTTTCCCTGGTAGATGATTAAACCACAGGTAAATCAGGAATCGCCATCTATGTTTCTATCAAAACAACCAAAAAGGACACCCTTGGGTGACAGTAGACGAATTGGGCCCCGCATTAGAGTAAGGGCGCGGATTTATTGTGTGATGTGTTTGTTTTAAATAGCAGTCTTTGGGCTTTTTTTGGCTTAGTTGCCAGGGCCGTTTCAACCATACAAATACAACTTGCCGGATTGTGTAACAGGTCCTCTCACGCAGGCTTAGCCCATTCATGGAGTATTCACCCGGCGCGCCCCGTGCGCAAGCCCATGTTCTCCTCATGAGTACAGACTCACCTCTCCCGAAGAGCTGTTCTTATCCTCATCTTGGCGAGGTGTGTCGCGGTCCGCGTATTGAGCGTGGTGACAGTTGGCGCGGAGAGCCCCCAACACCCCAATGCAACACCAGGGTGAAAGTAGAATCCCCCACTCTCCCCTTTCTGTGGCTAGGGGGGGGGGGCCCAGGGTATGAACAAGGGGGTTGTAAGGCCAATTGCTCCCAGAGGAGTCCAACGTGTTGCTTGGTTTTTCCTTGATAAAAAGCAACTGCAGAATTGGACACCCCCAAAGAAATTTCAAGCAGGTGCTATTTGTCTAAGCTGGTTTAGCAGCGGGGTAGGTGCCAACAGGTCCGCTTCTCAGTTTTTAGGCAAAACCGCAAAACCTATGGAACTCCCTGGCTGAGTGGATGCCCAAAAAAAAGTCTAAACTGTATATTTACCACTAAACTGGTCTTCCCAAAAAGTTTAAAGTTCATGAACTCAGGAAGTGAGGGACACCTATGGGGAGGACCCGCTCAGCACAGGTCACTTCCTGGGTTCCCCGCAGGCGACAAATCTGTGGCTCATATGGTTTGGAGGCAGTCGACACGGTGAAAATGGCATGACGGTCCTTGAAAAATGGCGAAGAGTTGATGAAGGATCCACATGAATTATGTGGGAGCGCAAGCAAGATGTGCCTCCAGCCCGACCCTTATCATGGCTAACTCCTTTTGGTTTCCCTTTCTTCCATTTGCTTAAGTCCCCTGGAAAAGATAAAGATACTCCCACTAGCGATAGAATCCCTTTAAAACCAACAGGTAAAAAAAAAAAAGAGACAAACATTCAGCAAATGGAAGAACTTTCAACCCACCTGCAAGTGGCAATTCGCCTCGGAAACCATATCATGCCAACGAGGCGAGGGCAAAGACAGCGGCGGCGTGACATCCTGTCCCGGCGTTCCTGGCACGGATCCCCATGACTCGGTTGCCGTTGGAAGGGGAGCAAACATTTACGGTAGATTTTGCCAGTTAAGTGGGACTTCCCACTAAACCACGATAAGCAAAAATGTAATATGTTTCCCAACAGCTCCCGGAATCCTTCCGTTGCTCCGTGATGACAAAATCCACGTGGTGTCTTTGAGGCTCGGTACCCGGCTTGGGGTGGTTCTCAGGGGAAACAAAAGGGTACTCACCGCCCATGCAGATTCCCTGAAGAAACATCCACTCGGCAGCTGCTCCGCTGCCCTGCAGGACAATTCCATCCCGAATGTAGCCAAAAACAACGATAAAATCTCCCCCAGACACAACTGGTCCTTTTGGCAACTGTTCCTGGCTTGCGCCATGTTGGTTTGTAGGATACCATTAAATCGAGGGGGCGACCAGGCATTTTGGAAAGGGCGGGGGCTTTTTCCAGATCTCCTGCTCTGGTTCGAAAACATCAATTTTTGGGCTTTTTCAAACTGGGTCTTTTCTGGACGAAATGGGGGCTACTAACCGTCCGCGGCCCTCTACTTTCTCCACCATGGAAGACAAACGGCCGCTTTGCAAGTGAGCTTCCTTTCGGGTACTGTGAATGCTTACCCAAAGCCGATACCCATCAACTTGCAATTCCGACAGGACCGACACCCTTGAAAAATTGTCCTCTACTCAACGTGCAGAGGGGAAATATCAGGAATCCTGGCTCCCAACGCGAGTCCTACTCAAAACCCGCCCGCAAGAGCGATCTTCCCGAATCTTTCCGAAGAAACGGATATCTGCACCCACTGTGAATTAAGGGCCAAACTCCTCTGACAGTTGGCAGGTGACTCTCAGTGTTCAAATCCGGCTTCATCCATCCCACCCTGGCGTGGAATTGGACACATCCGCTGTGTTTCTAGGAAGGGGACTGTTCTCTGCCGAGTGTGCCTGGAAATGGGGGGGCCTCCAGAAATGGCAGAAGGGTTCTTTCTGGTTTCCCTTTGCACCACGCTCGAAAAGGGGTAGCCATCAAGAAAAGCCACGCTCAGAATTACGGTGGCTCCCCTGTGGTCAGAAAATTTCAGACCCCAGGTTTGACTGTGTCTCGCTCCGCGTTCATCGACCCGAAACCGGGCGGATCGCTCGAGCGATCCGTGTCTCGCCTAGTGGCATCTCCACGGTGCCTGCAGATCCCGAAATTGCCTTGATGTTTCGTCTGGGTCACTTGGCCATGGGTCAAAATCCCGTACCCCCAGTGAACATCCCAATCCCCACCAAAATAGACTAAAATGGGTGGTGCACCTACCCCAAAATGGTACCATTGGTTTTGACCCACAGCCAAGTGAACAGTGAATTCGTCAAACTTTGCGCGCGGGTACGATTGACGGACACCGCTGCCCTGCATGACACGTTTTCTGTATTTGGCAGAGCTCGAAGTAAGCCTGTGACTGGCTATCTCCCACCAACCGTCATTCGCGCTAACCTTTGGGGGCTCCACAAAATCGGTGTTGGACGAAGGCTGCCACGAGTTGTTCACTTCCGTAGATTGGCCAAGAACGTCCAAGTTTTCTCCATCCCCAAAAAATGGTCTTCCTCAAAAGGAACTAGGGAGTGCGCTGGGAGAAATGGCACGAATTGCGCAACTGGCTTGTGTGAACGAAATGCGCCTCCTTCATGATCGTCTCCTGCATGAAGCCGACTTGCCTTCCACTCGGTCATGAAAGTGATGACCTCCAACCGACGCAATCTAGGATCGCGGCTCCCAAACATCTACCCCAAGTTCATGGAATATACAGCAACTATATGGCCATGGGTCAAAAGCCCGTACCCCAGTGAAAATCCCAATCCCCACTAAAATGAACGGTGGTGCGAACGGATGTCATCCATCCACAGGGATCTTCCCAACTCCGCCAGCCCTGGCCCCCATAGTTTGCAGCTGTCCCCACCCCCAGCCTGGCCCCAACCCCCAACCTCCACACTCAAGTCCCCCAGTTGTGCGCAGGCCAGCTCATTCCTGCCACCTCATTGGGGGGTCACAGCGTATGTGTGTGTGTGTGTGTTTGTGTTTTTGAGGGTACCCACTTCCCCTTAGCTTACAAGAAACCAAAAGGAAAACCCGCATTGCGCCTTTCTCCGCTGCTTAAACATGCGAGGACGCCTCGTTTCGCCCCTTTCGGGCCAAGCCCGGCCCACCGCTGGAACCTCAAAACCAACCAAAACCCGCGCCGTGTCGTAGTGCGGAGGTCCCGCAGCAAAGGCCGCGAACCGGCACTGCTCCACCTGACGAATGACACGACTTGCTCCGTGTCTCCTTGTGGCTTGAAGGGAAAAGGGAAAGGGGACAAAAACACCTTGGGGTCGTCGCTGCTAGGGGAAAGAAAACATCTAGGTCACTCCAGAGAGGTCAGAATAAGGGTACCCTAGTGTATACTAGTAGGGGAACCCAAGGCTCCACCCTTGTCCTGGTTTGGAGACGGGCTCGGCGTGGCTCCCATGTCCAAAGACAGGGTTCAAATCCACCAATCCAAACCGCGATTCATGGGATACCTGATTGCTGAAATAGGGAATCGTAGAGGTTTTGAGGAACCCGGAAGGGTCCCAACGAAACCAGATGCAATGTTTTAAGCAAACAGGGGGGGAAAGAAAACGGGATCATTTCCTCATTCCCCGAGAACCAGCAACAAAATCAAAAATATTGGTTTTACTCCCGCTTTTAGGCAGGTTTAGTGGGGGGGTTGGGGTTTGCTTAGGGCTTGCTTAGGGTTGGTTTGAGGTCGACTTATTAGGGATGGCTTTTTGTTTGTTTAGTGCCGGCTTGGGATTGGTTTGGGCTGGAGTTAGGGTGGGTTTTGAGATTGGCTTAGGGTGGTTTTAGAGTGGGTGGGGTTAGAGTTGGGCTCGGGATAGTTTATTGCTGGTTTAGAGGGGTCATTGGGGGCCGGTTTAAGGTTTCTTTAGGGCTTCTTTAGCGTTGGCTGGCTTGGTTTTAGGCTGGTTCTCATGTTAGTCGCGGTTTAGGGTGGGTTTAGTGGTGGTTTAGGGTTGGTTTGGTGTAGGGCTCGAAACGTGGGTTTAGGGTGGGCTTTGGGTTCTTTAGGGTTCCTTCAGGGGTTTGGGTTTGCCCTTTCAGATCATCACGGCCCTAAAAAGAAGTGAAGCCGAACAACGGACCCAACAAGAAGAGGTACACAAGTACAAACAAGCATCACCAAGAAGCGGGGGGCGGGGGGGCGTTTCGGGTGGCGACTCCCGTTAGAAAACAAATAAAGATATGAATGGAGAAAGTGCGCGATTACAATAAGGATCGCAAAGCCGAAAATAGCCCTAAAAGAACGGCCCCCAAATAAATGAAGACGCTAATGGACAAAGCGCGCGATTTCAAGCCAGCGTCACAAAGCCGAACAACGGCCCTACGTAAAGAAGCGGGGGCACGAATGAAGAACGCGCGCATTTACAACCAAGGTGCAAGAAGCCAAAACGACAGGAACCTGGCGGCCAAAAAGCCAAAAAAGCCGCAAAGCCGGCTCGGAGGAAAACACAAATCAGAACAGAAAAACATCCTTAAACAAATCGCCCTCCAAAGATAAACCCCTCTGTGGGTGTGTCTTTCTTAGGGAATGCGCCGACTGAAAACCCGTGACAATCTGGGTTGGTAAACGTGGAGGCACCCCCAAACAGCCACACAGACAGACAGACAGACAGACAGACAGACAGACACACAGACACACAGACACACAGACAGACAGACAGACAGACAGACAGACAGACAGACAGACAGACAAACAAACCTCAGAAACCAACAGGTGGGTTCCCCTCGCATTTGATTGATCCCGGGTTGCTATGCGCCTGTGGCACCTCGATCAGCTCCTCCAACTGCCAGTCAGAATCGTGGCGGTGCCTCGTGAAGAGACATAGAAACCATTACTGTATACCTTGGTTCACGTTGGAAGGGGAGCAAAAAAATACATTTTAGCAGTTAAGTGGGGATTCCTCACTAAACCACAATAAGCAAAAATGTAAAATGAACAACAACCATGACACCAGCATAGATCCCATTAGAGGTTGGATTTCTTATGGCTTTCAACTGTCTGGGGAATTAATCTCTAAATGATGGTTCAAAGGGAAACCAACCCAAGAAGCAATTCTGAGACAACCTCTACATGCTCACACCATTCGCCCCTTTGCGCCCCTTTGCGAACCCTTCGCGCGACTGCCAGCTCACTGTGGACCCGCACCTGCGAATCTCCTTGTATCCGTCGAGCTTCCTGGAGCGATGTTCAACCTGAGTCCTCTTGACTCTGGCTGATTGAAGCAACTCGGAACCATTGGGGAGCCTGATCTTGCCGGCCCAAGTCTCAGCCTGGGTTGCGGTGGAGAAAAAAGGAATCGGAAGTCTTCCAAACAACCCCATCTGACTTAAGCTGAGTAGGTAGTGTATACCCGACAAGGCCTGGGCGTGAAAGCAACAAGCCAGAAAAAAGCGATCCGTAGGCCTGGAAAAAAAACGGATGGTGCAACACTAAGCAGGTTGAACATCCCAGGTTGCGATCACCCACTGTGCAAAACATGGCTCGGAGCCTCTGCCCAAAGGGCTCCAAAGTCTCCCTGCCTCTTGTCAAGAGCCCCAAACCTATCCATTGGTTCAATCTCGTTTTTGGGGGACCTCCTCTTTGGGTCCCAGGTTGATCTGGGGGGAGTATCTATTGAGTTAAGTGTGCGTACGACTTGAATCGTGCCCTGATTCATGAATCCCTTCTGTTTTGCGTGGGAGGGTTCCCTAGATCCCTACCAAGGGAAACTCACCTTAAACGGGCAAACAAGGTGATTCAACAACCAAAAAGCTGCTTAAAGCCACCAACAAAGGTGTTTAATTAAAACCATCAAAACCACCTGTTTCGGGGAAATACATTATGACCTACGCTGTCAGCCTACCTGGTGTTTTCCTGATGATGTTTGCTTTGTGGTTTCAGCACGATTGTTTTTGTTTGCTTTTATTATTAACATATACGATTTCAATAAGATGTCCGCAACATTCATGATACATTTACCTTTTTTTGCACGTTAAGCCCCCTCCACTCCAAATAATGTGGTCGTTTCCGATGTTGGCTAAATCTACGTGCTTTTGCGTTTGACTCACGTTGCTATGTTGTGCTCCTCGTTCCTTTTACGACTTCCCGTGACTCACCCAGGAGGTCCGACGGACCCCCGGGCTGGCGGCTTGCGGGCGCCTCTTGGCTTCTTCCGTGAGCCGCAGCAGGGGGATCACCACGAAGAAGTTGTCATTGTACTTCCGCACCTCGCGCGACGCGAGAAAGAAAAAATGTTTAGCCGTGGGGCGAGAAAGCCGGAAAATTCCAAAACTACCCCCGGGGGTCGGACATGCTGAGAACCAAATGCTTGGTGGACATAAACCCACACACGAATAATGTCCACCACAAAATGGCTGTGGCTCAAAAAGCCGGAAAATTCAAAAATGGGTTGTCCTGGTGAGTGGAAACATGGACCAAAACCTGCGGTTTGCCGCTCCTGTTTCATTTGAGCCACCCATCGCCCGAGTCGAAATGAAAACATCGAAGCCCCTCCCTGCGATCCAGCAATCTAAACACCACCAACTGATGGCACCCCCAAATCAGCAATCCAAACCAACTGAGGGAAACCTAATGCTACATGGCGCCCCCAAACCTGCAATCTAAAAACCACCAACTAAGGGAATCCTGATACGTGGTTGTCAAACCCAAGATTGTCTCACTCAAAATGGGCCCGGGTCGACCGGAAGAAAACCAACCCAGATTGCCCAGTTTCTCGCATGAATGAAATGGATGAAACAGCTGGAAACCTGAAAAACAACATGACCCACCTGCTTTGTCGTGAGAGGGATTCCCTTGTCACAGAAAATGGCCTACCCTCCATCCAAGTGACATCCTCAAGAAATGGTTCTCTCGTGGTGGCACAAGGGAAACTACCCCCCCCGGAACGGACATTTTGAGAACCACCTCGAAAAACCCAGTAGAACGTCAAGAGATACTTCGGGCGCCTTGCTCGAATAGCGAATCTGTGTGCACCAATGGCCATGGGTCAAAATCCAAATCGGTTACCCCCCAGTGAACATCCGAATCCAACCGCTAAAATAGGTTCTAAAATGGGCTGTGAATTCACCTACCCCAAAATGGTACCATTGGTTTTGACCCACTGTGCACAAATGATTGCGATTGGCCATTCCCAGATTTTGTCGGAATTCACGGGTGGAATCAATCGTTCATTTCGCCCCCGAACTGTGGACTTCCATTTGCTTAAGTTTTCTCGTGTTTTATTTTCCCCTGCTGGTTTTCAGAGGGGAATCTATCACTACTGGAAACATTTTTCATTTTCTCCTGGGGACTCTAAACGCAAATGAGTCATAATCAAAACCTGGTACTAAAATGGTCCACCCAGAACCATGTAACCAATTAAGAAGGCGGCTGCAGCTATTTATGGTTGGGATTGTCCCTTACTAACCTTCATCTACCCAGGTTTTGATTGTGGCTCAAATGGAGGTCGAGCTCGCAGTTTGCCAATCTTCCCAGGGCTTCACTGGAGCCACGCGGCCTCCTTGTCCCTTCCACCAAGTCCCCCCCCCCAAAAAAAAGAGAAAGAAGCCGGAAAAAGGCGGAGAGGCCCACCCAAAAAAGCAAAGAAGCCGGTGGGAAAAAACTTGGTTGCTGTTGACCCCCCTGCTAAAAGTTTAACTTTTAGTGGTTTAGTGGAAAACCCATTAGTTGGCAAAAAGTTAAAGTCCTAACATCCCTTGGCAAAATGCACCAAAGAAAAGCCTGCGGGAAAAAACAGATGTCCACAAAAACACCATCCCAAGCTTTCCGGACCCAAGGCGAAGGAACTCCGCCTGGGCCCCCTGAGGCTTTTTTCCATCCCTCACCCCCAGAAGCTTAGCTCGGGAACCCCCCCCCCAAAAAAAAAAAAAAAACATGAAAAAAACAGAAAAACAACTAACAAACAAAAAAAACTGCTAAACATCTAAAAAAGAACCTAACAACCCCCGCCAAAAAAAACAAAAACAAAAAAACGGGCGAAGCTTAGCTCCAGCTCGCTTCTCACCTCCCAAGCCCCGAAGCGGTTCTGCCCGGGGCGTCCGGCCATCGGCACCAGCTGCTGCTCCAGCTGGATGGTGTCCTCCACCTCGCCGCTGCCAACGCGCGCGCGCGGGTCGGGTCGCGTTTGCTTTCTTCGTTGCCTGGTTGTTTTGAGTCTTGAGTTTTTTTTTGGGGGGGGGCTTGGGGTTTGAGTTGCGTTTTCTTCTGTTTTTTGGGTTTTGAGTTTTGAGTTTTGAGTTGTTTTTTTGGGTTTTTTGGTGTTTGGTGTTTGGGGTTCTTTTTTTTTGGATTTTTTGGAGTGCTTTCCTTTTTGGGATCGAAAGCGACGCAGAAGCTTCGGAGTTTTTCCTTCAAATGGGACCCAGCCGTTCCCAAAAAGCTCTCCAAATGGGCGAGAGCCCCTCGGAGGGGTTCTTTTCGTGGTCGTCCCTTAAGAGCAACTCATGGGGGCCATGACTTTTGGGTCAAAGGGGGTGTTGAGTTGGTAGCTAAATGGACATGTTTAGGGTCCACATCCGATTTGGACAAGGAGTATGCAAAACTGGGAGTTGAGGCAATAGAACAAACCAAAGTCGTTTCCAAGTTGGAGCCAAAAACACATCGAGCTTCATTTTGTCAGGGATCCTTTCAAAAAAGTTGGCAAACATATGAGAAGAATAGGAGAAACAATAATAGAGGATGAACCGTTGGGTGTCTTCAGGGGGCAAGCGCGTCCCTTTGGTTTGTTGGGGGGGATGCACAAGCAAGCCAAACGACATAATTTGAAGCGTCCTTTCTTCCTGTTGAAACAAGCAGGACACATCCCAAAAAGTCCCTTTCTTAAAGAAGATCTCCTCTTGGAAGGTGTACCCATGGAGTCTCTTCACACATAAGAGGGGCTGGTCACCTGAAATCAACGATTCGAGGAGCTGAATTCACCAGGGGTTGAGGCTCACCCCGCCTCAATTTTGTCAATTGGCCCACGACCTACTGTGGATGGACGAGATCCATTTCGCACCACCTAAGAGACCCTGGAATGATCATTCCCCTGTAAATACCAGCAAATAATTGCCATGGGTCAAAATCCCGTACCCCCCAGTGAACATCCCAACCCCCACTAAAATAGGTGTTAAAATGGGTGGTGAACGCACCTACCAACAAAATGGGATCCCAAAACGGTTTTGACCCACAGCCAATGGTTTCAACCATGGCTTCTGAGGTGGCGCGATTTCTGGATTTCGCCACCATCCACAGTACCTCCGCCAAGTTTTCATGTTCATTGCTACCTCCGGGAAGATTTCTCATGGGGTTTCCAAAAATGAGATGGTCTGACAGCAAGTTTACATGGAAACCAGTGGCCATGGGGAAGAAAGGGCATCCTTTTTTGGTTGGTTGAGGTTAAAGGGGATACAAAAAAGGAAAAAAGGGCGGAATCCACTGGGCAACTAGGTATGAGAGCTTAAGCGCGCTTGCCAAACTTCCTGTTGGCAAGGTTGGCCCTACTGTGGATGGACGAAATCCATTTCCCACCACCTAAGAGACCCTGGAATGCTCATTGCAGGGTAAATTAAATAACAGCAAACAACTGGTTTCACAACAGGGATCCTTACATTATACACCTGAACATTGCAGCTTGTAAATGGTGGTTTCCAACTTTATTTCGGTGTTGAAAACGGATTTCTTTTAATGAGCCCTGGTTCAGGAGCCCTGGGATGCTGATTCCCCAACGTAAATACCAACAAACAAATAGTTGCAACCCTGTTCAACCATGGCTTCTGAACGGTGCAATTTCGGATTTCGCCATCGAGCTACGACCCGAGGACCCCACGGGCAACGGATGCAGCTGGTACTTCACCGCCAGACGCAGAATCGTGGGGCGCTCCACCCGCGCGCAGTGCACCTCGTGGAGGAAATCGGGGAGCGGTTTTTGGTCCGACCCGAACCGTTTATTTATTTATTTGTTTAAACGTTTTTGCGTTTTTGTTTTCCCCCTTTTTTCTGAAGGTGGTGGTGGTGGTGGTGGTGGTGGTGGTGGTGGTGGTGGTGGTGGTGGTGGTGGTGGTGGTGGTGGTGGTGGTGGTGGTGGTGGTGGTGGTGATGATGATGATGATGATGATGATGATGATGATGATGATGATGCATTTGTGCTGGTCCTTCCTGAAGAAAACAGACGGTGGTGGTGGTGGTGATGATGATGATGATGATGATGATCATGATGAGGAATGAGGAAGGATGAGAATGAGGGTGAGGATGAGGATGAGGATGCTCAGGATAACGAGGAAGAGGAGGAGGAGGAGGAGGAGGAGGAGGAGGAGCAAGATGCTGGCAATGCCATGTCGGTAGCGGTAGCGATGGAGTTTCTGCTGTGGCTGCTGTTTCGGCCGATTTGTGCAAGCACGCCGCTGGCTCTCGCCACGTCTGGCATGCCAGAAAAACTTCGAAGAAGCAACAACTAGGTCCTCCAGTAGAGAGGTTGGAATAAGGGTACCGTTTCTTTCTGTAGTCTATTTTAGCAGGGGAACCCTCCCCCGAGAAAAAGGAAACGGTGAGAGGTCGGGCACCTAGCTGGAAGACCTAGACAAAGCGCAAAAGGCTAGGGATCGGACCCAGCGCATTTTCATGTAGGGCTTGCGGTGGGTCAAGAACATGTCCTCGGCAATGCGAGGCCCAGGGGCCCTGCGCCAGGCCCGCGGTGAAGGGCTGAAGGCTATCATACAACCCCTATGAGTGTGACCCTTCTCAGGCGGGTCTAAAGGGAAAACACGGGGGCGGGGGGGGGGGGGGGGAAAAACAGTTTGGGAGGTCCTTATGCTACCAGTATAACCGGGTAGAATTTATAAGAGTACCAGAAGAGTGCATGTTGCCATGGGTCAACATCCCGAACCCCCCACGGCCATGTCAATGATCCATCTATGGCACCAAGTGACACGCTACGTCAAGCCAAGCATCCATCGGCCTGGACGGCCTGCGCGCGCCCGAGAAGGTTGCTCTTGTTGGCGACTTTGCGTCTGAAACCGTTGATTTTAGCTTAAAACTAAATCAAACTGTAGGAGCCAGAGTTGGTCGCAACTTGGGACAAAAGAAGGGTTGGTTGCCTTAGAATGCGAAAATATACAGGACTCCAAGCTTTTGCGCGGATTCTCCTTTGCCGGAAAAAAAACCTCCACCCCAAACAAGGTTTCGAACTCCCAAACAATACCCAGAACCGTTTTCTGCCGCATAGGAAGGCTTGTTCCACAACAGCACTTGCCCGGCCTTTGAAAGTAGCTCTCCTCGATCTTCCGCGGACACCAGTCGATGACGCCAGTGAATCCTGTCTCCTGCGAATCATGCGACGTGTAAACAGACAAAAATGCAAGGGGTGGTGCTTGCCAATACGGAATCCGTGAAGCAAACCTAAAATTGCGTTTGACACCATACATGTGTGTGTGTGTGTCACGGTCAAAACTCCGTGTGGGAGCCATGATCATGGTTTGCTCAACCGGAAACTTTGTGATGGCGCTCTAAAATCCATCCCCTACAATCTCCAGCTGAAAGGATGCTTTGACCATGTCAGCTCCAAATGCCGCAGCCATAGTCATAAAGCAAGTAGTTGCCCATAACATCTGCAAGGGGTTTGCGTGGGTTGGGGTGGCGTGATGATGATTATTTTTGGTGCCGCAACAAACCACGCCCAGCGAAACGCACGCCGAGCACCATGGTCGGGGCTGGGCTGGGGTTGGGGTGATGATGACACACAATCTTCTGTGGCTGTTTTCCGCAGTCTGAGCATCCGGGCTTGGCAGCGAACATATGGACCAGAGGAGCATGTTCGTAAACATCTCTACTCTTGGTATGGTAGCGAAAAACTTTGCTTTTTGCAGACCCCCAGTAAAAATGAACAGAACCAAAAAACTAAAAACCCAAAAAAGATGCCAAGAACAGTGAAGTAAAGCATACGGTTGTCCATGAAAGTATGTCAATGGCCCTGGTGCAGACGATTTTGACCGGGGAGTTGGAACATCTTGGTCAAGCATGTGCTTGGAATGCAAAAGGCGTCAAACCAAGCTTGTTGCCGGTTTTCCACATTCAGAATGAGACGACACTCTACTTTCAAGAGCATCACATGTGCATGTCCTGCATCACATAGGGGCCTCGAGGCGTCGTACTGGTTGGGAACAAGTTGAAACCCTACATCTTACCGCAATTCGACTGGGCTTTGTGTTCAGCTATGTTTGGCCTACTTGCAAAACACTACATCACTGAATCACCCCGCGCTAAAGTTTGAGGCCAAACGGAAAACCGCCATTTTGGGATCCCTCCATCTTGACACAAACCCACCATGTTCTAACCCCAACATGGAAGGGCGCCACCAGCGCCTTCATTTGCCACTCCAGTCCTTCGGCAAGTCCGCCACCTGGCCTGTCACCTGGCGGGGTGCGTGCTGTGGGGGATGGGCTTTTGGCGGGAGGGAACCAGTTGCAACTGAAGACCCTGGAAAGTCTGTGTGTGCGTGTGATCCTGGGGGACAACTGGACCCCTCATTTAGATGGCTTCTCAGGGCGCCGGCTTGAAGCCTTTGCCTTTAGAAACCATCTCAAGAGTCTTTGTTGCAAACAATGGGTATCAACACCCAAACAGGCATGGTGTTGTTCTTTTATTCTCCACCCAAACATGGCCCTCCCCTCCCCGCCAAAAAAACAATAAAAAGAAAGAAAAAAAACAGATTTCCGATGTGTCACCCTCCCATGAAAGTGAATGCTGGGCTTCTTGAGAAGGACTTGGTCTTCCAGAACCCAATCGTCAGCGTCCACTGTTAAAAGGGTTGAGTCCCCATTTTCCAAACAGTGGGTTTCCATCGGACCCCCCCAACAAAAAAAAAGAAAAACAAAAAAGAAGAACAAACGCTGGTCTGGTGGCAAAAAAGTCATGAGTGAAATGACCCAACTATTTTTCCAGGAGCCCTGCCCTCATGCGGGGAGATCCTTTTGGGCCTGGGGGTTTGACCAGGCGCCAAAAGGCTTTCGTCTCCTTTCGGAATCCCCAAAGAGGGGCATCTGAAGGCGAGCATCTGCGGATTTCGTCATGTGCACGACTGGCCGCTCCAAAAAAAAAACTTCTAACCGGAAGAACAAAAGAACCTTCTCGCCGGATTCTTGCACCTGCTCGTACAAAAAAAACACACTGCACATGCTTGCTCAATCCGCCGGCGCGGCGGCGGATTCCCACTCCAAACTTCCACAGAGCCTCAATCGGCGGAGCCGTTGAGCTCGCTGGCAATAGGGAAGCAACCAAAGCCCCCCCCCCCCCCGCAACTCAGCAAAGGTGCTAGGTTCTTAGAAGGGGTTCTCACAAGTATTCTGAGAACCACGTTGGTGGGCGGGGGCTCTCATGGGTGGGGGGTGTCACTACTCACTACCCTAACTGGCAGTTACTGATAGTATGTAGGTTTGTCCCATTTATAACCAAACCTAGGCTGGAATTACGACCCCAGCAAAAAGATATGTTTTTTTGCCTGGTTAGTGGAAAACAAAAGGGATCCCAAAAAAGCAAAAAAAGCAAAAAGATGATTCTGGGGGAGAAACCACGAGGCCAAGTGTGCTTTCAAACTCAGGGTTGCTCCGAAATCCCTGAAAGAGTAGAATCGGCAGAAACGTGGTACATGGTACACATGGAAACCAGGGAAACCAGGGAAAGAAGTTCGCCAAATGTCTTCCCATGTGGTCACCGGCGTTGCCCATCGATTCGCAAGGCTGCCTCCACTACATGCCACTTCAATTGAAGTGGCGCACAACATATTTAGCCACGAACGGGTGCTTGTTCTGCTAATGGTAGCCCAGCAGTTGGGTAAAGCGGTGTCTGGTTGAGCGTTTGCTTGGTCTTCGCTAAGGACGAGGATCCTGTTGCCCTTGCCGCCCATTGCCCCACCATGCCAGCCGCCATTTCGTGCCGCGCGGAGCGGGAAACAAATGAGATTACGGTCAAAACCAAAAGGATGCCTAGGTCCTCCAGTAGAGAGGTTAGAATAAGGGTACCATTTTTTCCTGTAGTCTATTTTAGTAGGGGAACCCTCCCAACCAAAAAGGGTACAAGGGCACCAATTGCTGGGGGACCTAGATGTATTGTCCCTACTGGAGGGTGGACGATCAGTTTTCATCTTGAAGGGACCCGGTCGCCTTTCAAGATGCAAATTCTCTACCGTACGTCCACAACCTGAACGGAATTCCCAGGCAAAGGACCGTTCTTCCCACTCAGTGAGCTCCGATGTTGGAACTGCCAAGAAAATTTTACTCCACAGATCAACATGGAACCCCCCAAAAAAACTGAACGAACCGTGAAATTCCGAGTGGGCACATCATGACGATTGGAGCAACATGAGGTTCACTTTTTTGGAACCCCCTTTGCTCGGTTACTTTCTGCTCTCACTTTTTGTGGCTGAATAGAAAACCCACTAACATCCCTTGGCAAAATGCACCAAAGTAAGCTTCCATTTGATTTCTGGCCCACCCCCAAGCCAAAGTTTGGGTTCCTCGTCTTTGGGAGGGAAACAACCCCAGTTTCTGACCTTGATACACCTACCAGAAACCCTCACAGCCGGAAGCTCCCAGAAAGCCTCTGATGGAATTCCAAGTCTTTCAAAGGGCTCCGTTCATTCGCTTCCGGCTAGACTGGGGTTAAGACTCTAGGCTCTCGTGGCCAACTTCCAGGGGGCCTCAGCTGAACCCCGGCCTCTGGCGATCCGGGGATCGAGCCCGGGGATCGGGGTTCGGGGCTCCGGGCAGGTGCAGCTTCAGGTGCCGCAGCACCGCGTGGAAGCGCTGCAAATCCACCGCCTGGGCACGGAGCCCACGGAGAACTTTGACTTTGACCCAACCTAGAATCATAATTTTGAGACCAAACCTATGACTCACATGGTCGCTAGGTCCTCCAGAGAGGTTAGAATAAGGGTAACTTTTTTCTCCAGTCTATTTTAGTAGGGGAACCCTCCCCCAAAAAGGGGTAAACGGGCAATACTGGGGGACCTAGGTCACATCAAATAATTTTGAGACCAAACCGATCAGAGAACTTTGAGACCAAGCCGATGACTCATATAGTCACATCAGATAATTGTGAGACCAAATCTCCCATGACTCATACGGATGTGTGTGGGCATGTCTTTTGGAGGCTCGGTACAGGTTTTGGTTGATCTGAAAGGGAAGCCGAAGCCGTGTTTGGTTCCCGCTGCCCCCGCACCCCCGGTTTAGTTGGTATTTGAAAGGAAACCAACCAAAAATTTGGGACTCCTATTGAGAAGCACCCGAATGGATTTGGACGTCCTAAAATGGAGGGGCCCTTTTTTGGGGATGGTGTTTGAAGGACAATCAAAAGGACACCAGCCATTTTGGGATCTAAGTAGTTGTGAATCGGACATTTCCAAAAGTGGTTGGTGGACACAAGTTCAACAACCTAAATGATGAGTTGCTTGATCGGCGACTTCACAGCCTACCCCATCCACAAAGCCAAGTACTCTCTGGGGTCCACAAACTGAGATTTATGCCCTCCGGGTGTGTCTCATGGGGCTATGATTACTATGTCCCAAGATAGGCTTCTTTTCTTCCGTGATGCCCTAAAATACGAGCGGTTAAAACGCATGCCCCTTTTCAGTGATGCTGCGGAAGGTATTTAAAAAGAAGTAGCAGCGTGGGTATGGCTGCATGCTTTCTTGAGGGTACCTTGTTCGGCATTAAAGGCCGATCAAAAGCACGATTTGGGGTTTCCGCCCAATTTGACAAACTCACATGTTCTTGGTGGATATCATTAAGGATATACAACAACAAAGGAATCTGCCGTCCCCCAAGTTCTTCCGGAACCAACAGTACTCTCAGTTGCTCATACGCAGCAATGGCACATATGGGGTCAAGATCATGGACCACTTGAAAGGCAGACCCAAATGACGAGGAGGGCACACTGTGAGGCACTTGTGACATCCCATTTGCCTCCATCACCCCCCGGCTTTTTGGGACTTGCCCTGGAAACCAACAATGGAAGTGCAGTTTTCTGCTCGGCGCCATACTGACAGCTGTCCGTGGACGAGACAAAAAAACTGCACCCCCCCCCCCCCCAAAAAAATAATAATAAAAAAGCAGAAAAAAGAACACCAACCGCCCCTCGCTCGCCCCAAACGCCCGCCAAAACCGCTCCCGAACAATTCGGCCGGTTGTTGGCTCCCCGCTCCCCGCGCCTCGCTGCCGATGGCTTCCCAGAGCTGCTGGAACTCGTGGCAGTGCTCGAGGTTCCAAAAGCCTTGCTGCTCCAAAGCCTCACGGCAGACGACGAGATCTCGGTCTCGGAGTGGGAGTCATGTTTTGAGGGGACGACCGGAGACGAGCCGCGGTGGATTTTTGGGGTACCGGGTACCGGAAAGGTTTTTGGGGAAAATGAAGGCTCGTCCCTTATCAGTTGTTGTGGATTGATTTTAGGGCTTGGCCGCCTTTGTTCCATGATTTCGACCGAACATCTGTGTACGAAAGGGACCGGCTGCACATCAAACATACACCCACGGCGTTCATATTTGGCTGTGGGACATTTGGAAGCAAAGCAACGCTTTCCGTCCAGCGCGCATGCCACGAAACAGGTCTTAGCTAGCCGGCACAAGGCGGTCAGTTCATGCGTCCAAAGAGAATGCGAGCTCATTCTCCCCACTCTGAAGTCACAGTGTCTGACAAAGCAGCTGCTACTGTTTAGGGACGACATCCTGCGCCACCTGAGAAGCCATGGCATAAGGATTTTCCTGTAACTACCAACAAACAAATGGTTGCTTCTGGGTTCAATCTGGTGTAGGATTGCGTCCATCCACAGTACCGCGACCACAGCCTCGATGGAAAATCAACACATCGATCCTTCCCCAGAGCAGCTCCCACGCCCCTGGTCCCTCGAAACACCAAAAGCACCAATGCTATGCTCACGAGCAAAACGCCATCCATGCGCCCGTTCCCCATCAAAGTCAAGGCCCTCCGAAAACCCCCGAAAACGCGCAGCCCAGAAAAGAAACGACCGACTATCAAATGGCAAAACGCACGGCCAAACAGGAACGTCTCCACAAACCAAACTCTGCGGATGCCCTCACTGGATGTGCCGTGGTCTCAAATTCCTTGTGTGGGTCCATGCCAGAATGACCCGTGCAAAAGTTGGTGGTCTAAAATCCAGCAGGCTGTATGATGCACACCTTGCTGCACGGCTCTGCCTTGAGCAGCTGGGCCCTTGTCATGGTCGGCTCCTCCATGGAATTCCTGGAGAGAAAGTCGGCTGAAAAGGTGATACACACTCAGCAAACATGAGTCGCAATCAAAACCCGGTATTAAAATGGTCTACCCAGAACCATGCTTCAAGAATTTACAAGGCGGATATCCGCAGCTATTTCTGGTTAGGATCGTCCCTTACTAAACTTCATCTACCGGGGCTTTGATTGTGACTCACATGGAACGCGCCGGAGGAAAATGGCCCAAGCGTCACGGCTCACTTTTGGAAGACCACTTTCCTCTCGGAAAAGGGTCCTGTGTACCACGCCATTTTTGGTGGGAATGCCATGGCGTGAGAAAAAAGAACCCAAACTCTGCCAACCAGAACTTGCAGGCCCATGAGCCAACTCATGGTCAAACCTGCCATGAGGTTTACGTTGTCATCGCTTCGCATAGAACCTCTTGCAATGGTTGTCAGCCCGAAGAGGTCGATGACCATCCCCAGCAACCCCAAAGCGAGTGTCTATGCAACTTACTACACGCAATGGGAGAGGGTTCTGAAAATAGGGGTTCCCAAAAATTGTTGGTGTCCGTTCCCTTTGAACACCAACCCAAAGGGTCGACTTTTCCGAAGTTTTGACAAACACCCAAATCACCTCAGGGGTTTTGATACAAACCAAATTGCTCCAAAGATCCAAAGCTAGAAATGTTTGGCCACGGTCGTGTGAACCTGAAGCAAGCCAGCACCAAGGTTCAATGTTGACCATCTTAGAGAGTGAGCCTGGGAGAAAAAGGGAAGCCCTTCTGGGTGAGTTCCATTTGTCACCTAAAAGGGACATCTCCGAACAACCGGGCGGGTGCATCGGAGCGATCCCGTGGGAAGAATGGACCCTGGCGGCTTCTCAGGGTGGCTTTTGAAGTCTACCTTTAGAAACTGAATAACCGGAATACAAAGCACCAACATCTAACAGGCAAGCTCTAAACCTAACCTACCCCCCAGCTGGAAGGGTCAGACTTCCCCTTGCCACCACACGACTGGACCAAGCGCGGGGGAAAATTTGATACACAAAAGGGGGGGCGGAGGGAGGGAAGGAGCTTCCAAAACCAAAAGGATGGCCACTGTCCTCAGCGTGGCTTCCATTTCCATTCTTAACCCAGCCATCCGGATCTCTCTGGAAAACCACCAAAAACCCCGGGAATAAGGGTGCAAAATTTCAAACAACAGGTGCTATCAGAGTATAGACACCGTCCATTTCCATTCTTTCCAGGGATTCGGATCTCTCTAGAAAACCACCAAACACCCCTGGGAAAACAGCGATCGGTTTTTGAAAACAACGATAATTGAACTGCGACCCACCGGTGTGGGGTCTTTCCCCCCTATTTGGGGCTCTGGCAACGAGGCGCTCCGCTGGCGTGTGAACGACGAAGGCGGGTGCCTCAGGCGGAAAAAACTCTCTGGCCATGAGCAGAGTTCCTTTACTCGGTTGATGTTGGTACCAAAATAGGGAACATCTACAGGTGTTAAAATAGCCTAGGTCCTCCAGATTTGAGCGGAGTCAGAACAAGTTGGGACCCACTTTGTTCGGTAGAACTTTTTTAAAGGGGAACCCTCCCAACCAAAAACGGGGTGAGGAAGGGCACCTGGCTGGGGGACCTAGGCAGAGTTCCCCAAATTTCTTGCCCAGAGGGTCCATTTCCAGGGGCATGGCACTGGCACTTGAGCGTGGGTAGCCAACTACGCAGACACAGCTCGTCCTTCTCTGCGAGCAAGCTGCGGCACCACGTCTGAAAGATCGCCCGTGGTCAGGCGCCTGGAACGCGCAATGGACATCACATACCCCTGCGCAGGTACAGGAGTTGGACATGTCCTTTGTTTCAATTTCCACGCGAGTACAAGAACTTCCCTGCAAAATGATCGCACCAAGCCAAAAAAAGCTGCCGACTCCAGTTGAACGGCGCGTACGTGTCGCTGTTTGGCCACGAGTTCGCGTGGCGCGCACTGTGGACGGCGCATGATGGCGCCGAGCGTCTGAGGACGGCTCTTTGCGCCCGCAAAGTGAGTGCACATGGGTGTGTCTCAGTAGAGGCAGGCACAAAAGGGGTGGTGTCCCGATGTCCCTTCTGGTTTCCTTTAAAATACACCCAACCAGGGTTCCACTTTCTGACTATCCCAAGATAGACTTAAACCCAGGGGTTCTCCTTTTGGGAGGAATGAACCATCCCTGGGTTTAAGTCTATCTTGGGGTAGTCAAAAAGTGGAACCCTGCACCCAACAAGTCAAGACACACCCATCTTGCGTGCTGGAGTAAATCTCAAAGCCAAGCTCCCTCGAGCTCCGCGAGCATCGTCGCCCTAAGAGTACAACTGGGCAGCGTGCAGTCTAGCATCGAGGGAGGGTTCTATGAAGTACGCGTGGGTTGCTTCGCTCCAAGACTCATGCAACCAAAAGCCTTTAGAGCGATTTTGAGTGTTGGTGATCCTTGATGTCACATCTCACAGAGTTCTCACCAAAACACCCAGAAACACTAAACCGCATGTTGCCGCCGTGTGCTACTTTCCAGCCCCAGCCTTTCCAACAAAACAGGGATCCTTACATTATACACCTGAACATTGCCACTTGTAAATGGAGGTGTCCAACTTTATTTCGGTGTTGAAAAAGCAACATGTTTCAAATGGTTGCAAAATGGAGATTTCTTTTGAGGAGCCCTGTAAGAATAACGCCACAAAGTCCGGGCGACACCTCTGACACGGCGCGCACGGCTTGCCTTCTTCAAGTTTGCCGGAATCTGGCAAGGACTGGCGTGGTGCGATTGGGATGAGAAATGGAATGAACCAGGGATTCCCTCAAAGGAAGGCCACAGGTGATGGCTTGATAGGGGTCATTCCGTTTTTCATTCCCTACTGAGCACCTGCAAGGACGTGACTTAACAACTCACATGGCCGTGGGTCAAAACCCTGTACCCCTTGGTGAACCTCAAAATAGGGTGGTACATGTTTATTCATCCGCCCCCAAAAATGGAGGCATAGGTTATGACCCATGGCCACATGTTTCGTGGAACCAGGGGGGTTGTTTGAACAGCAGCTGTCTGCTGGGTGCTCAGCTAGGCCCTCAGCAGAGCTTCTGCAGGTCCATGACCTCCGTGAGGAAATTCATCACCACGGGCCGAAGCTGGGCGCCTCAAGACGAATTTTGTCCAGACAGCTTTTTCAGACTCAGTGGCTTTCTGCTCCCCTGCTAAAAGTTTAACTTTTAGTGGTTTGATACCGAAAACCCAGTAGTTGGCAAGAGGTTAAAGTCCTAACATCCCTTGGCAAAATGCACCAAAGGCTTCAGAGTTCCCTTTTCAATACATGGGCCACCGCACACCCCATGCCATGTTTTCCACTTGGACGTTTAGAGACCCCTGGGCTTCAGTCCAAGTCCGAAGCATAGGCTTTGAGGGTCCAGTCGAGTCTTGGGAGACTCCCCAAGGGCGAACAGCCTCTAGGAGTTGGTAAAAACTTAGGAACCCCGAATTCAAAAGGGTCTTTGAAGGGAAAACCAAAGGACATCGACCCATTTCTGAGGTCTATCTCCCTACACCTCCCCTTGACCCTTGCGATTATTTGTCCGGAAGCTGCCTTTCTTGCGGTGGTCATGGTGGTCCCCTTTTTCGAGGCTCGATGCTCTTTTGCTTGGGGGGCGATTGCAGGAATCCTCATGTCGTGCGGTGTTTGGGTCATTTTGAACTTCTCAAAGTCCTCGTCCCGAAGCCAAACAAATCCTAGCTCACACCCCTTTGGGATCCGAAACGTGTTCGAGCCGTGCACTGGTGGGGGCCTTATTGTGCGTGCGGAAGCCAAGTCCGCAGGATCCACGCTACCCCAAAATGAGCAAAATAAAAGGAGACCTGAGCAAAACGCAGGGCTTCTCAGGTCGCAAACTTGGTTGACCTTTTGGAAGGGGAGCAAAAAATCAAAATTTAGCAGTTAAGTGGGTGGAATTCCACCACTACACAACAATGAGCCAAAATGTGAAAACTGTTTCAAAGGGGTAGACGGGATCCCCATGTCGAGGCGCTGACGTCCAGCTCTGCCCCCGGACCCCAAGGCACGTGGACGCCCCCCGGCACCCAAACGATGCGGTTCACGAACTCCGGCATGCCCCTGGCCAGCAAATAGGTGTGGGTCATCACCTCGGCAACGCAGAAACTCTGTGGGTGTGGGTATGGCTCAAAATTAAAAAGCTGGGGCCAACCGCGGGTTTTAGTGTTTGGTTTCATTTACCAAGGTGCCATTTTGGTATTCCACTTTTTCGAGCCACAGCCGTGTGGGTGTGGGTGTGGGTGCAAGCTCGGCCAACGACCGGGGGGCACCGAACTGGGAGCCCAGGGGGAAAACCGGTTGAGTTGGGGTTGATCAACCATCAGAAAAGCCCCCGGGAGCAAAAACCAACTCGGGGGTCTTTGCTTTGGGATCAACCAAGAGGGAAGGTTTTTTTTTCGAAGGTGTTCTCATTGCAATGTTTGGGAGATACCTCCCTCGCCAGGAGACGGCCCCTGCGGTAGACGTCAGAAACACATTCGGAGTTTTGTCCACCAGCCATATTTGAGCGGGACTGATTGACCCTGGATCAACAAACCCGGCGGATTCCAGGAATCGTTGCGTGGTGTGCCCTCCGCAAAAGATCCGGAGACCCCTTGTGCATAGGAGACAGAGATTTACCCACCCCTGCTCGTGCTAAGTGGCTGGTTCTCGGTAGGGAGCTGACACATTGGAGATCAACTTATGGCTCTGGGTCTCTGGGTCAAAACCCATAGCAACCCCGGTGAACACCCAGACAGCCTTCTGAAAAGACAACAGAGTGGTCACCATCCCCATTTTGGGCACCTTAGGTTTTGACCCACAAGCGTATGAGTTGGACGGAACAATGCTTCGTGTCATTCTTTGGTGTGCTCCGAGAAGCTATCGAACCAGCAAGCCGAGGCACTGCCAGGAAGGGGAAGACAACATTGTCCATCTGCCCGTGGACGTTGAACCTGGACGAGCCCCCCCTTCCCGCAAGAAGTGGTTGAACCGCTTGCTGTTTGCTGCACGCTTTCTTGGTCGCAAAAGGTCGAACAAAAACGTGAGTTCTATGCCCCCAGCTTGCCGAAAAATCCAAGATAAAGGGCTTGACAAGTGCTCTTACCCTCAAGTTTGGGGTGGGCCATGCTGCTACACTCGGGTTTGGGGTGGGCCATGCTCTTACACTCGGGTTTGAGGTAAAAGTTGATTCAGTCGAGCCGGATGCAGCCACGGCACCAGGGCGTCACGTTGCGCTGCTGATTGGAGGGCGCGCCCACCAGGAAGGGCCACATGGTACTGGAGATCCCCACCGCAGCGCTGACGTTGGAGGGATAGCCCGGGCTGCCGCTGTCGCCCTCAACGAACTTTTAAGAGAGAGACCCCCGAAGTTGTGCGAGAAGCCGCGAAAAGCGGAGGTCTCCCTGTAGGTTCCCCTTACGGTTCCGGAAAAAAAAAAGCATCCTGGCACTCAACTGCAACTTCTTGAGAGCCCGAAACCTTCCAATGAATATTTTGACCCTCCTTTCTCGGTTGCGAAATCTGCTCCCCTGCTAAAAGTGACAAACTGTTAGTGTCTTAATAGAAAACCCATTAGGCAAAAAGTTAAAGTCCTAACATCCCTTGGCAAAATGCAACAAAGTTTCAAATGGCCCAATGGCAATTATCCCGCCAGTGTTCGCCCGCCTCGCTGCCCAACGAGTTCATGCCTTGGTCATACCAGGAGTTCCGTCTTTTCTGCCGCTGGAAAAACCGCTGGGTTGTGAAAAAAGACCGAAAAAAGACGGGGAATTCCACCCCTTTTGCTTGGTTCCAAATGAGCGGTGCCGAAAAGAGGGGTACATAAAACCCTCAACTAAACTCAACTAACTCCTTTCATATGGGCCATGGTTCAAAACCAATGGTACCATTTTGGGATAGGTGCACCACCCATTTTAACATGCACCTAGGTAAAGTGGCTGGATGAAAAAATGCTCACTGGATCCCAACCGCGTTTTTGGCCCATGGCCCTCTGGGTTTTTTGATGGTTTTTGGCCGCATGACCGCCACACCTCGCGCGGCCCCCTCGGCCCAGCGGCTGGTGGCGGTGATGCCCCCGGCGGACTCCCCCCACGCCACGATCCGCGAGGCGTCCACGCCGTAGAACTCCGCGCGCCGGGCGATGAACCGCACCGCGGCCTGCTTGACGTTGGGTTTGGGGAGCAAAAAAATATTTTTCTTTCGCAGTTCAGTGGGTGGGGATTTCCACCACTCAACCACCATAAGCAAAAAGCAATGCAGCCCTACGACACTTTTCCGGGTTTTCCTTCTAACAAGGGGTACCCTGAATGACCTTTATGTAAGGGGACCCCTCAAACAATGGCAAAAAGAGCCAAGCCCACGGGCCTTGGCGTCGTGCACCGCGGCGCGCACCGCCCCCGCCTGGGCGGAGAATAAATCCCCCGCGGTTTTCCCCGGCGCCGCCGCCGTAAAAACACAAAGGCGCGCCAAATGATAAGGGACACCCGGAGCGTGCAGAGCATAAAAACATGTGGGGGTGGGGGGGGGGGGGTGAGGGGGGGGGTACCAGATACCCAGAGACCTTATTTTAATACCAGATACCTAATGGCCTTCCATGGCTGTGAATGCCACATTCGGCGGGGGCGCTGCCCCGAAAGCAACCCCGGCTCCTTGGTGGCTGCAACGACCCCCCTGCCAAATAGTTGTTCATTTTAGGGTTTAGTACGGAAAACACCTTTACTTCAACCAAAAAGTGGAAGTCTAAAGATGCAACCCAATAGCGGTCAAGGTTCTTCGGACTATCTGATTGATGAGCTGCTTGGCTTGCCTTTCAGCCTTGTTGCTTCCCTTCAAAACCAAAAAGGGGGCGTTGCTACTTTCGTCCTTTCAGACGGCCCAAAACAGGCAAATCTTGGTCTAAACAACCTTTTCGCTTACCTCCCACCGTGTTCAACCATCTTCCCGGAAAAATGTGGAAGAAGAGTGCTAGTTGAAGCTCTGGGATGTATACCACCCAAACCTGTCAACCGAAAGCTGTGTTTCCCTTTGAACAGACATCAACAAAGTAGCCGAGGTGGTACTGCAAAGGGTAAACCACTTACACACATTACTAAGCTGAAACCCCAGCCCCTTTCCAATTATTTGGACCCTACAATCCTACAGTACTTCTAGTGCTACCTTCCGACAAGAACGATGGTTGGAAAGAATGGGCAATCAGCCCTTAGAGTACTTGACGCCTCTTGCAAAACAATCACTTTGTCACTCCCGACCTCCACGAGGTAATTGCTGCCCTCCAGGCGGTAGTCCATGCTGAATGCCACAAAGCCGGCATTCGCGAAGTGGCGCGCCTGGGCAGGACATGGGGTCGGCGGATTCCTTGTCCATTCTTTTCAGCCATCGTTCTTTTCAACAACCTCGCCATTTCCAACCCGGATCCGTTTGCCCTGGGTTTTTGCCGGTTTTCTAGAAAGATCCGGATCCCTGGGTTTAGAAATGGAAGTTACCCCTAGAAAGATCCTCGTGTCCTCCATTTTCGCGCGCCATTTAACTGCTCCAAAGGACTAACCCTAATTGGCTTCTACGTCCAATTGTCCAAATAGTCTCTGGTCGCTGGACCCCAGAAACTGGCAAAAAAAAGAAAAAAAACACCTCACGCAAGCCCAAAGCGCACAGAAACCAAACAACACAACCGCCTCCCTCCATGTGCTTAGGTCTCCTGGAGGAAAAAAAAACACCCACAGATATTCCAGTGATACTGTGGATGGACGAAATCCTGCACCAGTCTGCAAACATGGGACACAATTTGTTGTTGGTATTTGCAGGGGAATCGTATGATTCCATGGCTTCTTAGGGGGTGCGAAATGGGTTTCGCAACCATCCACAGTAGGTTCCCTCCCTTGAGCCCACAGAAAAGCAGATCGAAGCCTCGGAGACCATGATGCCGTTCCGCTTGTCGCTGCCCATGAAGTTCCCGCCATGGATCAGCAGCACGGCCGGAGAGCGATCTGCGGATCTGTTGGATGGGTGGTACACATCCAGCACCAGCTCCTGACATGGGTCGGGCTCAGCAGGGTAGCCCCGACCTGTTTTTTGTTTCCCAAATGGCCCGATAACCTCCCACATGGGTGCCTTTTTGTTTCGAGGGCCCTTCTCTGCTTGCTGAGAACCGCGAGTTTTAGGCTCACCCGAGTTTGACACACACCCAAACGTGGACATGGTGGTGTAACATATCTCGTTCTTTTCTAAACCGCTCCATCCCCATGGCGACTTGAGGGGACTCTCGACTCCCTTGGAGTAGAGAATGGCCCTAACGCCTTTCTCAGTTTTTTTGTGTTTGCTTGTTGGTTTTCCTCTTCGTTTTTGCCCCAACCCGAGTTCCTGCTGTCTCCCCTCCCGCCGCGAGTGAGCCATGCCATAGACGACATTCCGGTCCACGTTCACAGCTGAGACATTGTTGGCGCAGAAGCAGCCGGTGCATGCCTGCGCTGTCGACATGGAAACGAAACCAGACTTGGACCAGAATCATTGGGCATCAAAAGAGTAGCGCGAACACTACAAGGCAGTGTGGTTGTTTGATTAAACAACAGGTACTATCAGAGTATAGACGAGTACCGAAAAGAAACAACAAAAACTGCTGGAGAAAAGAAGCAACACCATCAGCTGGAGAGGTGCTGGCAGCTCCAGGTTGTCCATGCTCTCCCCGGGCGGGAAGACATGCAGAAAAAGGAAGATCACCGTACAGGCAACCTCACTGCCACCGGCAGTCCAAAAAAAACTTGGTTGACATTGCAAGGGAAGCAGAAATTGAAATGTTAGCAGTTAAGCGGGGATTTCCACCACTAAACCACAATAAGCAAAAATGTAAAATGTTTCCCAACAACAACCATGAAGAGGGGGTTCTGTTGTAGAACAACATGGGTTTTGTGTCAAGTACTAGGAAAAAAACACGTACTCCTCCTGTTGGGTTCCCTTTAAACCAAGGGTGAAAAAGGGTACGGTACCCTCAAAAAACAACACAAATGGGTCCTTGACCATAGGCAATATCAGAATTTGACAAAGAGAGTTAAGAACACTAAGATTTACAGGACGCCCTTGATGGGCATGTGTTGTGTAATCCCAAAAAACGGGGAGGGGGGGGGGACTGAGACCCAATAGTTGGTTCAAGCGCTCCTTACATAAAACGCTTAGACTAAAAGATGCTTCAACTTGTCGTGAGAAGGGCGGCCCCCCAAATGTGAAGGACCCCATCGAAACTTTGACACCCCCTCCCATTCAGCCGGTTCCGAAAAACCCGGGCTGCCAATGGCGAAAAGTCCGAGGGGATCTCATGGAACGTCCCAGGATTTTACCCTCCCAAACGAACATGGAAGTCTCAGTTGTGAAAGGTGACCCTGGGAAAAAAAAAAGACGAATTGGAACCCTTTTGTTGGGCTTGGACCATTTTAGTGGGGCAGCCACCAAAAAAAAAGGTTGGAAAAGGGGAGCCACTGAACAACTGGGAAGTGCAAAAAGGCCAACTAGCCGAGAGGAAAGCCGTCTTTCTACAGTGCACTTCCATGTTAGCTGGGAGGGTAAATACTTTGTCGCTCTTTGAAAATCAACGCCAGCCAACTCTGGTTTTTCGCAACTCCCGACCGAGGTGCCATGCAAAAGGCGCACGCCGCGGAGATGGCCTTCAGGAGAATCCTGCGGGAATTCGCACATGGTTGATGCGTCAAGAACGAGTTCTGCCCGCATGACCTGTCAAAAGCACCAAAGGTTGCAGAGAAAAACAACCCTCTGTTAAAGACTATGTGACTATGTGACTATGTTCACAACAAAAGGCTCCTGAAAAACATTTAAGCCAAATTGCCAACTTTGGCCTGCTCTTCCACATGAGGTCTGCTTGACGCCAAAGGGTTTGACACCGCTGATATGCGGAGATCGTCTTCAAACCTGGCTTTGACCAAGCCAAACCCCACATAAGGCGGATTCCCTAGCAAGAAAGTTGGTTGGGAACGAGTCGAAAACCCTGGCAACTTACCGCAAGTTCTTCGGGTTTGGTGGCTGGATGTGGTCACTGTCACGGGAATCCACAATCTGAGTTGGTCGCCAAATCGGGGGTCTGCAAAGGTGCTTCCCCTTTGGGCTTCCTTTGAACCAGCGCCAAAAAGAGCACCAACTCTGTTGCAACTCTACCCTGCCGGGGTCTTCATCCTCCATTTGCTCAAGTCCCCTGGAAAAAAAAAGGTCCAGTAGTGCTAGATTCCGTTTAAAACCAGCGGCAAACATATTCTTAATCAAATGGAAGCCATTGGTGAGTGGTTTCCGTCGGCTTGAAACCCCGAAAGATGACCAGCACCCACAGAAAACTGAGATCTCAACGTCGAGGCACCCGACCCGAGCGAGCGACTCGTCCTCAGGATCTTGGTTGGGCGCTTCGGCTCCGGGTGGGGCTGGCTCAGGGGCAAAGGTTCCTCTGTGCAGGCACCAATGACCTGCGAGCCGGACTCACCTCTCATCTTCTTGTCCCTACTGCGACTTCCCAAACGGCGTTCCAAAAAACCACCCTCTCAAAGCGCAAGGTGTCTGCCCCTTGGTTCGAGTTCGCGGGCCAGGCGTATGGACAAGTGTGCGCCAAGCCTAAGCCAACACCTCCAAGTGATCTGGAAGCTTTGAAGGGGATTTAAGAAGTTGCCAAACATTAAACAAAACAAAAAAACAGAGGCTCCAATCCGGGGTGATTGCAGGATTGCTCTTTGGATTGTATCACTTTCTGGCGATCAATCTAGTCTGCGGCAGGCAAGCCTCGGTGATCGCACTGGGCTTGCCATCTGTTTGTCCGGGTCACGCTGCCCCATGGCGAAGAAGTCAATCGACCCAGATGGCCCTTCAAAGCAAACCAGTCCAACAAAAAAATGCTTTTCTAAACTCAAGTTGGTTGAATCATCCTTGTGCGGATTCCCGGATAAACAGCCCCTTCACCATGGGCTGTCGCGTGTATCTTCTGATTTGCCGAGAAACCCATCGGTTTTGGAACGGCTGCCAATCCCGCCGGCTTGCCTGACTCTGCTCGCCGGGGATGTACTGCGGCGCCGCCGTCGCTTTGGACTTCAGCACTTTTGGAATCCTCGTGGCTGTGGGTCAAAACCCAAATCGTACCCCTGGTGAACATCAAAATCGGTGGCAAATGGATGTTCATCCACCCCAAAATGGTACCATTGGTTTTGAAGCGATGCGTTCGAAAGAACGATGGGGGAAATAACAAGGGGGAACATCCCAATCCCCACTCAAATCGGTTCTAAAAAGGGTGGTGCACCTAGTATCCCAAAATGGTATCATTGGTTTGAACCATGGCCATGTGTCCACTTCCCGTGTCCCTTTAAAGCGGAAGGGATGTTCCCCTCCCAACAAATATGCCTCCGAGCGCTGCCATGAGCTGTCCTGTTGGCTAACCCCTGAAAAGGGCACCGCTGACTTGACCAAATGTTGGGACTGCCGCGGATGGCTTCTAGGCTGGAATTAGGACCCCAGCCAAAAATTATCTTTTTTGCCTGGTTAGTGGAAAACAAAGGGACCCCAAAAAAAGCAAGAAAGCAAAAAGGGGAGCTAATTCTGGGGAAGGTTTGAGTTGGCTCCAAACAGTGCCTCATTGGGCTCAAAACACACACAAAATATATATATATATATATGTCCTGCCATCTGGGCCAATGATGGGAAAGCAAAAACGCCCCGAACGGACCTTCCTGGATTCCTGGGCCTTTCGCTCGTTTTTCCGTCCCTCACCCCCCAAAAGTCGGACAGTGCTCGCCTCAAAAAAATCGCCCCAAATCCTCGGTTGCTTTCTGCTCCCCTGCTAAAAGTCTTTAACTTTTGAGTGGTTTCATGGAAAACCCATATTCGTTGGCAAAAAATCGTTGCGCATCCTAACATCCCTTGGCTCAAATGCAACAAAGCACCGGTGGGTTCCTTAAAATAAACCCACCCGATGAAGAAAATCGGACAGCGCTCGCCTCAAAAACTCTGCCCATCGCCGATGTCGCCCCCGGGTTGCTCCCGAGGCGCAGCACCAGCACGGCGGCGAAGGACAAGACGCTCAAGGCGCAGTTAGCGCAGAAGACGCGCCAGGCCAGCAGCCAGCCGTGCTCCTCGAGAAAAAAATCATCATGGCTACCTCCAAAAGGTTTTCTCATGGGGGTTTCCAAAGAGATGTTCTGACAGGAGTCACACGGAAACCAAAAAAGGGATGTTCTGACAGCAAGTTGTTGAATGAACATCAAAAAAGAGATGTTCATCTGACAGGACTCCTTCAATGCCAAGTGTTGACTTTGACTCAGCTCAACCCAAAGCTTGGTGGACCACCCGAAATCGCAACTATCGCCCTTTTCCCAGAACAAGACACAGCAGGAGGGCTGTCTTTTTTCTACCAGTACATTCATCACGTCGCCCAACAAAGGCATCGAGTCGCGTCCACTCGAATCCGGGGCTTTCAGTGCAGCTCAGGCGCTATGCTGCCACTCTCGTCAGCCATCAGCGTTGAGCCGGCAAAGACGAGGCCAGAGGAGATGAGCAGACCTAAAAAAATACGCTGCATGTGGCCATGGGTCAAAATCCAGATCGTACCCCGAAGCGAACATCCCAATCCCAACTAAAATAGGTTCTAAAATGGGTGATGAATTACAGCCATGTCAGCGTGCGTCAAAGACCTTGACCTCCAGAGACCGTGGGAAAAACAAGCACGTTGATGTTAATGGGAGCCGCCCTCTCAAAAAATGGAACTGGACCAACTGGCACCGTTTCGCAAAACAGCCCCACCCAGCGACTAGGCAGCCTTCCCGACCCTGCGCAACCCCATTTCCCACTTGGGCTTGTTTGTTTTTGGATGTTGCGGTTGTTGTGGGAAACCAGAGGAAAGCATCCGTTTTGCTGTTGGTATCTGCTTTGGAGAAGCCACCCCTTGCCCACACACACATCACACACACACACAGACGCGCACTTACTGGCCTCTCAATGCCAACTTTGGATTCATCCGGACAGGACCTACTAGGGTGCTATTCCCTTTAGTCGGGGATCTACTTGCTCTGGGCGATTCTGAATATGTTCCCCGCAGGTGAAGCACAAAAACTACAGTGCACAACAAAGTGCATCATAAACCCTAGATTTGGATGCCGTGCAGAAATAATTCACACCCTATGTTAGCATTATGGGGCCTCCCCCCACGGTGTGCGGAGGGGTGGGGGGATACACGAAAGGCTATGAATCACGTACACATATGGGTCTCTCCCCCCAGCAGATTCAAATTGGACCCCCCAAAACCCCCCGTAGCGCACGTTGCCAAACTCGCGCCGCGCCCGGCCGACCTCCGACCTCCGCCCTCCGAGCCGCCCGAGCCGTCCGAGGTGCCCAGCGTCGCCTCCCCCAGGCACCAGGCCGCGAAAAGCACCGCCGAGCGGCGGCGCTTGCAGGCCTTGGCCCCCGCGCAGACCACGCCCAGGTAGACCAGGAAGGCCGCCAGGGCCTGAGGAGACCAAGGGATCCTTACATGACACCGGAAAACTGTGCAACTTGTAAATGGTGGTGTCCAGCTTCATTTTGCCGCAAAATGCAACATGTTTCAAATGGCTGCAAAATGTATCGCCAAGGGGTTGGGTTTCTTGGCGATTAAAGTCTGCACGGCATGGCCCCAAAACAGACGAAATGAGGCTGTTTTCATGCAGAATGTGCTGTGACCCAACCTTTGAGACATACACAAAGTGACAACTGCCTCGGTGAAAAGAGAAACTGGAGGAACCCCCAAAAGTTTTCAAAAAGGCTGGTCGTACGGATGAAAGCATGATTGAGCGCTTGAAGAAAGGCAAGCGCTTGTGTGACTTCCGATGGCCCCATACCTCTGGGCGAACAACTTTGTGCTTCCAGATGTCTTGATCCCATGCACCTCAAGCCTGTGAGTCCACAAATCACAAATCAAAGACTTACCCCTTAAGACTCCAAGCCCTGGGGAAGCTAATCTTTTACAGACATATAGCCCATGTTACCCAAAAAGTTGAAAAGTTGTGCTTTTAAGAGGTAAGAGGAACCAAGGGAGGCCAGCACGAGCAAGAACCCGAACCCGACCAATGACGACTGATGTGGTCCGGTTGGGAAGCCGCCGGCTCCGCATCTGAAAAACTAGCGCGGAGCCGGGGTTCCAGCGATCAAAAAATGGATGGACAAAATCCGCTCGCACGAAATGAAATGGGTGAAACCATGAGGCTTCTTGGTCTCTTGCAGGGGACCATCGAATTATAGGGGAAGCATCATTGCTGCGAAATGGGCTTCGCAGCCATCGATATGAACGGCTTCCCTTCGGCTTCCCTACGACACTGTCCTGCAAGCCCACCAGAGGCACACACGCCAGGGCTGCTGCAGAGAGCAGCATTGCCAGTGACAACCACACTGTGGCCTGCCAAAGGCGGCGAAAAGCTAGAATCTTAGAAGTGTGGAACAAGCCGGCCCCTGCCTAATTAAATGACAACTAGCGAAGCCAAAAAAGAACAAGTTGAGAAGGTAAGCTCAGTCCTGCCATGTGCGCGGCTCCCCCTTTTTTGCTGGTTGACAAGCCAAAGAACACGCATCACTGAGTAGCATTCAACCCCAGCATCCCACTACATCCCGCTCGTGCCGGCCTCTCTTGTTTTGTCTGTCCTCTGCGAGTTGTCGGCACATAGCAGGGCCAAGGTCCAGGCCGCGAAATGCCCGGCAAGTTGGCCTCTGGACTCGACTCTGAGACACCCAACAGGTTCAGAGAGACGGTTTGAAGCCCCAAAAACAGAATCAAAGCACTTGAAAAGGCACCTGAAAAGGTGTGCGGACCGGTGTGCGGATTTCTTTTGGGGTAAGACTAAATCGTCCCCGCTTTGACACCAGTCTCTTGACTCGCCAATCCCTCCCTGCCAAGCGGCATGCCACAAGCACCGAGCCGCTGAAGAACAGTACGGTCAGTGGCAGAAGGCACCACCGGAGTCCAAGCAAGGAATGGCAAAGCAGCAGTGACCTCACCAAAATCCGTTGCTTTTTTTTACATCTCACCCACCAACTCATACGGGTAGGAGTCGGACACGAAAGAAAAAAACACTGGTTTTCCTGTTGGCTTCCCTTCAAAGCAAAAAAAAAAAAAACGAGTACCCAGCGCCAACATGCCACACCCATCTCATCTGGAACCCCTGCAACACGCAGTCCATTGCCCCTGATCCGCCGAAACCGACAACGGGTTTTTTAATCCACCTCAAACCCTATGAGCCGATTCAAGGCGGATAGAAAACGATTGGGCTGAGAGAGTTCAAGGCGTTGAGTATGCCGTTAAGAAACTCCCTGCCAGCACATGCCTGTGGCCTCTGGTCCCTCAAAACCTAAGGCTGAGATCGGCTTCAAAAGGCTGAGATCTGGGCTGCAACTGCCCCAGTAGATTGCCACCCATCAGCTGCCAACTTCGCAGCCAGTTTGTCCTTCCCTCGTGTTGGCTCAAAGCTGTAGCGTCTTGTCTGTGCGCGGCTGGTTGTAGCTTGCAAAGAGTGCACTTGCCACCACTTTTGGCCACAGATCAAATGACATGCTCAGAATCGAGCATCGTTTAGTGAAACATTAACAGCCTGAAAATTGCTCATGTCTGTAATGCCATTACAATGTGTGCATATCTACATGTGTATATGTATATATATATACATACACATTGACATGTGTATATATATAATGCATATGTATATATGCATTGACATATATATATATATATATGGGCCACCATAATTAAATCCAGTAGACTCTCGAAAGAGCTCCCAGACATGACATCATCGCTGCCAAGCTTTGAGCCGCGGCGGCTCTGCAAGCGCATAGCACCCGCTTCCCGAGATAAGCTCATGACCCACGTCGAAGTGACCGTTGCCGGGGACCCTGTGAGATGGGTGCGGATTCATTTTGGGGATTTTTGTTCGGGGATTTTTTCGGGAGTTTTTTGCCTGGGACCCTGTGAGATTTAGTCCCCATGATTCCCCATGCCTCCCGAATTGGCGATGATTGCTGGCTGTTCTAACTAGTCATGAGGGTTGGTCAGAAAGAAAGGGTGCCCTCCATTTTTCCAGGGGAGGGCGGCACAAGGATCCCATAGGCCCACCCTTGAGCAAGATGCAAGCTCGCTGCTCTCGCTGCTCTCGCTGCTCTCGCTGAGACTCCGGCCCTGCGTTCCTCGAAGTGATGTCCTAAGGCCCAATATTGCTCACATCCCTTGGACCCGCAGTGACCAACACCCCCGAAAAAAAACTCAACTGGACCAAAACCTGCATTTGCTCAAGTACCCAGGAAAAATATATATATATATATATATATGTCCAGTAGTGATAGATTCCTTTAAAACCCACAGGGGAAAATAAGTCATGTTCTTAAGCCAATGGACCAAAACTGGGCCTGGGGGTGTGTTTGGGGAGGGGGTGAGGTGCTTTTCTCAGGCTGCCAAAGGGTCGTGTTGGGAACCCTGGCGATACGTGGATGGACGAAATCCTGCGCCACCTAAGAAACCCTGGAATCATGATTCCAATGTAAATACCAACAAACAATGGTTTCCCATGGTTTCTGAGGTGGTGCGAAATGGATTTCGTCCACAGTATTTGTGCCTTCAACTGCGGATCCCTTTGGAACTTGTGCAACGGTCCAAAATTTGCATGAAGGACTCTATGAGTGACGGGTCACTTGAGCGTCGCACATTTGGCACCGGCTTTAGAGGGAGGTCCCAAAAGGGAACCATTATCATAAGGCCAACCCGAGAGTCATCAACTGGATTGATTGAGGGGGATCATCCCACAAAAAGGGCATTATTCTTTCTCAACTGGCGCCCCCTATTAATAACACTGGGCTGCCCTCAGATCCCTCGCTAAAAGTTTAATTTTTAGTGGGTTAAATGGAAACTACCACTAAACACTAAAAGGCTAAAAAGCAAGGAACCGGATGGCTGGGAGCCACCAAGAAAACAGGAGTCGATGAATTAATTCCTCCCGGGTTCCTCACCACAGTCAGGGGGAATTTAAAATTTTAAAGTTCCTCTAAGCCTGGTTTTCAAAAAAAAGCAGTGAAGTGGTTGGATTTCAACCACTAAACCACCATAAGCAAAAATGCAAAACATGTTCGGTCCCGCCTGCTGGTCGTTGGCGACGATGGTTTCGAAGACTCGGGTCGCGTTCTCCAGGCTCGCGTCGAAGCGCTCATGGCAGTTGGCTCCTTGGGGCGTGGCGAACATTTTCGCGGAAACCCCCCCGTCCCATGGGTTTTTTTCCCTTGTCCCGAGGCAAGCCACGGAGAATGCATAAAACGGGCCCAGGATGGGGGCCCCTCCCTCCAGGTACATGAATCAGTTGACATGGCCATGTGCAGAAACTGGTCTCATGGAAGAAAAAAAAAGGGACTAGGTGGTCAGTGCAACAGGGACAAATCAGCCCGGAAACTCA
Organism: Effrenium voratum; assembly: GCA_963377175.1. Classification (NCBI taxonomy): domain Eukaryota; class Dinophyceae; order Suessiales; family Symbiodiniaceae; genus Effrenium; species Effrenium voratum. The sequence continues at coordinate 166,967 of CAUJNA010003752.1, read as the reverse complement.
AGACACATTTGCCACATGTTACTGCAATATGTTGTCTGCACCCAGAGCCATGCTTTGGTTTGGCCTTGTCTATGGAGCTCCAGGCCGAATACAGCGGCACGCGTGCCGCTTTTTCGGATGCATTTTGGCGCTCGCAAAAAACGGCAAGGGGACCTCACCTACCCTGCACGTCAAACGAGACAAAAACGGACAACGCGAAACGCACCGCAGTCCGCAGCATCGGACAGGTCGCGTTGCAGCTGAAACCAACTTATTCAAAAGAACCGTTACCCTCCCTCAGGCGATTCCATGGAAGCTCCCGAACGGACCCCTTTGGAACACTTGGATCCATCGGAGGCCTTCTGAGAGCTGCCATGTTGGCCTGAGGGAGTGTATACACTTGCTAGGTACAAAGCAGCGGAAAGCTGCTTTCTGCTACTGTGGACGAACGAAATCCATTTCGCACCACCTAAGAAACCCTGGAATGATACGATTCCAATCTAAATACCAACAAATGTTCTGGTTTCAACCATGGTTTCTGAACGGTGGTGCGAGAAGCGGATTTCGCAACCATCCATAGGACATGCCCCTACTGCGCGCGCTGAACGCCCCAAGCTGAGTGCCGCGCGCCACACGTCGTCCAGCAGCGGTCTCCCGCAATCCCGCGCGATCCGCGCGTAGATCTCGCTCATCAGGGAGGCCTTCCGATCTCGATCTCTTTACTCGCTGAGAATTTTGTTCCTCCGGTCCTGATGTGTGGGTGTTGCGCAAAATAGGGGTTTCGGCGCCCTACGGAAAGGATGGGTCTCCTTTTGGCCTCCTTTCACACCACGCAAAGGGGGACACCCAGAAGGTTTGACATTCAACGATGCAGGTCAGATTCCGCCGTTCAGAATCCAGGCCGCAAGGCTCATGAGTCCCCTGTCCCCCAGTCGTCGAACCTTAAATTTACCGCAGGCGACTGTCGCGTTGGACTTTGAATCTTTTGACCCCTCCCACATGGCGAAACTTGTCTGCAAGGCCTGAGACCTCGAGTAGACTTGGATTGCGTTTGTTCAGTCGGTAAATTTCAGCATGCCTCGGTCCACACCAAAAGGTTTGGGGCAGCTGTCAAGGTTTCAGAAGTTGGCCAGCTGTCGGTTGCGCACGGGGCTATACAGTAAACCTTATAAACCTACTGATCCCTCCAAGAGGTACAACCCCCACCAACAAGGCGGCGAAGGGCAAATGGGCGATTGTCAGGCGTCTCAAAGCGCCTCCAGGGGCGACTTGTTTGCTGGAAAGGGAAAATGGGTGGACAGGGGGGGGAGGGGAGAGGTCAGTGAAGGGCATGTGGCTCAGGAAGCTCCCAGAGATTCGACTTACTGGCATGGTGGCTTATTGGTATCAGGATATGGATTCGATGGAAATCCGCTAGTCCTTTACCAACTGCGTTCTTGTATGGAATGGTCAGGTTCATTTAATGAGTGAACTCCGAACTGCCTTGTTACCAAAAATGGTCTTCTCAAGATGGCTGGAACTCAGAGAGCGAGCATGTTCCCTAAGAAGCAAGAGACAGGGTTCCCTATCCTTCCCGCTCGAACACCACCCAAAGTGAACTCATCTAAAGGTTGCTGCTTCTTGGTGAGGTTCAAACCCACAGGTGGAGGGGACAACATGAAACAAAAAAATGCTGCCCTCAGATCCCCCGCGAAAACTTTAACTTTTAGTGGGGTAGATGGAAACTAGACGAAACACTAAAAAGCTAACAAGCTAAGGGGATGGCTGGGAGCCACCAAGAAAATCTGGTGATAAAGGAAACATAAGCAAATATGGGGAATGTAGCAAAGTACTGTGGATGGACGAAATCCTGCACCACTTAGAAACCATGATCATTGTTTGCTGGTATTTACAGGGCAATCATCACATTCCAGGGTTTCTGATCGGTGGACAGTATGCCTCCGCCGACTGGTTTACCATGATTCCCCGGTAAATACCAACAAACCAATATTTCAACCATGGTTTCTAAGCACTGTGGAAGGACCGGGAAAACTTGGTTGACGTTGGAAGGGGAGCAAAAATTGGAAAAATAGCAGAGCCACAACAAGCCAAAAATAGTTGGAAAAATGTAAAACCCAACGACAACCATGAAAAGATGCCCTGGTTTCTAAGTGGTGCGAAATGGATTTTGTCCATCCACAGTAGCACCTGTTTTGGAGGACTCTGGTAGTTTTTCACCCTTCAACCCCCCAGAGGTTTCTACGCCCTGTGGAAGGACCGGGAAAACTTGGTTGACGTTGGAAGGGGAGCAAAAATTGATAAAAATAGCAGTTAAGTGGTTGGATGTCCACCACCAAGCCACAATAAGCCAAAAATGTAAAACCCAACTGGTAACCCAACTACAACCATGCAAAGTAGATGGGATCCCCTGTAAATACCCTAGCAAACAATTCTTTCAACCATGGTTTCTAAGTACACAGGAAAAGCTAGGGAGCTTCGGCGAAGAATGTCTAAAAAAGATCCGCGACATCAAAAAAAGTAAAACCCAACAACCATGCCCAAAGGACTCTGGTAGTTTTTCACCCTTCAACCCCCCAGAGGTTTCTAAGCACTGAAGGACCGGAATGCCTCCTTGGAGCTCTGCGGGCGCGCGGCACGCAAGGGCCGCTCCAGCGGCTCCCCCAGCCTCGGCACGGCGAAGTGCTCGGCGAGCCGGACGAAGCGGTTCCGGGGTGGTTCTGGGGTATGACTGGGGAAAGTCAAAAAGGGTTCTGGGGTTCTGGGGTTCTGGGGTCATTGATATCCCCAGTTTCTGATTTCGACTGGGGATAAAGTCGGACACTGACTGACATTTGGGTTGTTTCTTCAACCCATCTTATGTTAGGGGTGACTTTGATAAAGGGAAAATGACGAGGCCGGTTGTTCCAGGTCTACTTGTGCAAAGCGATTATTATTCTAGGGGTACCTTTCATTTCCATTCTTTCCAGGGATAATCCTTTCTAGAAAACCTGCAGAAACCCAGGGAAAACGGATCCGGTTTTTGGAAAGAACGATGGTTGAAAGGAATGGGGGAACAACCCCTAGATTTATTATGTTCATGTGCAATCATCAATCGTTTATTCCTGCAACTACAAGTATGGCTAAGTCCCAAAGCCACATTCTACATCTACCATATGTGAGGGAACCTGGGAAAGCAAAATCTCGTGAAGCCTAAAAAAGAGGTCAAAAGGCTTCCAGAGGTAGCATGGGAAAACTCCCAAACATCAGAGTCATAGTGTGGTCTAAAACCCCCTGCGATGGCCATGACCATTCCGACCACCCCAAAGTAAACAGATCTTTTGCTCATGGCAAAAGATAGGGAAACTCATGAGAGGCAACTCTCCCCTGTTCGGTTCACTTTGATTGGGTTGAAACCACCACCACAAATGGCTGTGGGTCAAAAACATTTGCCAAAATGCCACCTTGGTTCATGGAACCAGAGACTAAGACCTGCGTAACCCTAGCTCTTTTAATTTTGAGCCACAACCAAATGTTGGTGGACATACAGTAAAAGCCCGGCTTTAGAGCCACACGCCAGTCCAAAATGCTGCCTCGGCGCCGCTTCTTCAGCGTCGGGATCATCAAGTTGTCGAGGTCAAGGCATTGCGAAGACATCGGGCCTGTGGCATGACAAACCTCTTAGTGGCCTGCCGAAAGGGACAACCCGTCAACACCTATCGTTACGCACAACTAGGTTCCATCCCCTGGCTTTTGTGGTTGATCTTCCAGCGCGTCCGGGTCCTCAACCGAACCAAAGCAGGATATGGTCTTAGTTGCTGCAACGACCCCCCTGCAAAAAGTGTTAACTTTTTGGGGGGTTAGTGTTAGTGGAAAACACCTTTCTTTATTTCAACCAAGAAGCTTTGAAGTCTAAAGATCCGTTGCCCAATAGCAGAAAAAAACTGCGTGTCAACGGCGACCCCAGGCGGCTTTCGGTGTCCCTCGCAGCTTTCCCCGAAGCCCCGAAGCGCTCGCCTCGCTCGGGCCAAGAAAAGCCGCGGCTCGGGGAGTGGTCCTCCATAAGCCAAAGGGCCTGGCGTTTGGATAGGTCACGGCGGCTTTGGCGCCGATGCCTTGCTTCTTGTTGTGTTTGTCGGGTTTCTTTGTTTTGGGGGCTGTTAAAAGGAGAAGAGACATCTTCCGGACCACACAAAATCAGGTGATCATGTCAGGAAACCTTGAAGTGTAGCTTCAGGGGTGTGTCACAAAAGATTCTGGCAGGGTGGAATCTGCGGCCCAAGAGCTGGGTTTCTCTTCCCTGAGCAAAAGGTCTCGTCTTTTGTAGCCTTTGTGCAAAAGCCGAATTTGCTTCCGAAAGGTCTCGGGGCTCACACCAAAGACTAGTGAGAGGAAAGCAAAAAGGACCCAAGAGCAAGTTTCTACCCTTCTGGCTTGGCCGTAAGCTTGGGAATGAGCCTGTGTCACCTTCAAGGGTGTAGTGAACATGTCTTGGTTGCTGTTGACCCCTGAAAAAGTTCAGCTTTTGGTGGGTTTAGTGGAAAATCCCATGATTTCACAAAAAGTTAAAGTCTAAAGATCCAACCCAATAGCAGTCAAGATGTAGGAGACAATTCTGAATAACTGGGGAGAGGGGTAGCACAAAATGACTGTCGCCTATTTAATTCCTCCTCGGGAAAATATAGCTAAAGAGGCAACTCCCAATGATTGAAGGTGATTCAACTCCCTGTAACCAACCAGCTATCACCTGATCACACAAATGAGTATTCCCACAAACTCCAACCGCCATAGCAAACGGATTCTCCACTCCAACCTTATTCAAGAACCTGGTATGGCCAACACACAGTGATGGAAATCTCACAACTATCGTGTAGCTACTCTCCCGTGTCTCGCCTCAATCACTGCAAAACATGAAACTTCAAAATCGTGTACAACTCCACGATCCTACGCAAGCGGAACAAACAATGATGTAAGCAAAATGCCTTCACGATCCTACGCCCGCCCATCCCCACTTAGATTGCCTAACACGAACATGATGCAATTCCCTGCTTGCATACTTAAAACCTTTCATCCAATCAAAAAGAGCTGCCCGCTATGTCTTAAACGAACAACCGCTGTCCCTTATGGGACGAAGGTCTGGTTGTAGCCATGGCTGAAACAATTGAAACAACTTCCTGCTGGCTTTGAAAGGGGAGGCTTGGCTTACGCAGTGCCTTCGGGAGCCTTGGGCATGGGAGCATAGGAGCCAAGAAACAACTTGAACACCCTCCATTTGCTTAAGTCCCCTGGAAAAAAAATCCAGCAGTGATAGATGTCCTTAAAACCAACAGGGGCGGAAAAATAATATAAAGCAAAAACATTGTTTCCAGTAGTGATAGATTCCGTTTAAAAGCAACACGGGAAAATGAATAATATAAATATATATATATATAGATATTTTCTTAACCAAATGGAAGTTTCCGGGCCCTGCCTCGGCGAGCCTGGCGCGAAAGAGAGACTCTGCGCCTGTGGCGCGAGCAGCCTCCCATCGGATGCGGCGAAGGAGAATTGTTCCAAACTGCGGCTTGGTTGCTGTTGACCTAAAAAGGCCTGAGCCAAAGTTGGTATGGTTTGTGAGGTAGCTTAATAAGTCCAGGAGCTCAAAATGGACGTGGGGCAACAAGCAACAACCACAAAACCCTGCCACTACTTGGTTGCTGCAACGACCCCCCTGCAAAGAGTCGTTCACTTCTTTTTGGCGGGGGATAGTACGGAAAACACACCAATATTTCAACCAAAAAGTGAGAGCCTAAAGATCCGTTGCCCAATAGCAGTCAAGGCAGGTGTTCGCTTTGTGCTCGTGCCGAATGCTCCTGGTTCCAATATGGCGCAGCAAATATCGAGTTGGCAGCGGGAGCCTTGGAAAGCTGGTCTTACATCAAAGCAATGAGCATGTGTGCCTCTCTCTGTCTCTTTCTCTCTGTCTCTCTCTCTCTCTCTCTCTTTCTGGTTCTCTTTCTGGTTCTGTTTCTCTTTCTCGTTCTCGTTCTCTTTCTCTCTCCCTCTTTCTCTTTCTCTTTCTCGTTCTCTCTCTCTCTCTCTCTCTCTGCGTCACTGAATTGTTCCTTGCGCAAGTCGAATTCCAGCTGGAGCCATGTGCGCGGCGGTAGGGATGTCCACTTCTGGTTCGCGGACTGTTGGCTCAAAGGAAACCAAAGCAAAGCCACCAATTCCGTCGGAGCCCCTGGGACCAACTCAAATGGTTCCCAAGGACTGAGAAGCATCCAATGCACCCCGAACCAGCAGGCTCTTTGATCACGAAGTCATGGCCAACTTTAGGTGGACTAAACGCTTCTTGTTCCAAGGCACCAGACCCCCCACTCAGTCGATGGATCTAAGGCCCCGACAAGCGCTTTTCTTTTTTTCGAAGATGGCTACATGACATTGGCGGCGGGCCAAAGGTCTTGCCTTTAGCCACAATAACATGCCAGCGCCTGAGGCAATTAAACCGGAGAAACCTCTGGTCGCGAGTGAATTAGGAACGGCAGTCATCCTCTCATGCAGGATCAGCTCCTTCACACAACACTCCAGCATTGGTAATCACATCCAAGCCATGGTCGATATATGCAGTTAAACGCAACCCCGTGCTTCTTGCGTGAAGGCTATTGAGTCCGTGAAGGCTATGGTGTCCGGCGCCAATATGTGGTTATCTTGAAGGAAATTGGAAAACTAGAGTTTGTCCCCTCGTTTGGAAAATTCAGAGCTCGTCCCCTCATGTCCCTCCTAAATTGACCATAGAGATTGTTGACCGAGCCTCGAAATGTGCCACATGATTGGCTGCCTGATTGGCCGTCTCTCGCGGAATCCTGTCACACTTCAATTAAAGCGATCAAGCTGCAGAGTCCCAATGCCACAAAGGACCAAGTGGGTGCTTCTCAAAATAGGGGAGGCAAAGGTTTCTTTCTGGTGTCCCTTTAAAAACAAAGCACAAGACTGGGCTGCCCTCAGATCCCCTGCAAAAGGTTTAACTTTTAGTGGACACCACCACTAAACACTAAAAGGCTACAAAGCTAAGGAACCGGATGGCTGGGAGCCACCAAGAAGAGTGTCCAAAAGTTCTGAGAAACTCATGGGTCAAAATCCAAATCGTACCCCCAGTAAACATCCCAATCCAACCACTAAAGTAGGTCCTAAAATGGGTGAATTCACCTACCCACCAAAAATGGTACCATTGGTTTTGCGCGAAATTTGGACCCTTGTTGTAGAACCGACTCAAATAGGTCCTAAAATGGGTGAATTCACCACTCCCAACCAAAATGGGGTATCCCAAGACGGTTTTTGACCACAGCCAATCCTTGGTAAAACGCTCTGGCAGTCCTGCCATCAGGGTACAGCTCCTGGCAAAAAAAGATCCGCGCCTCTGAAAGCCGTCCCAAGGGGATGAACCCCCCATCCCATGTTGCCTAGGTCCTCCAGAGTTGAGAGCTTAGAATAAGTTGGCACCGATTCTTTTTTCGGTTTAGTCTACTTTAGTAGGGGAACCTTCCCCCCAACAAAGAAACGGTAGAGAAGGGCACCAATTGCTGGGGGACCTAGTTACGGTACACGATCTTTCGAAAACTGGGGGAACCATCTGGAAAACTAAATTCCCCCCAAAAAAGGTAAAAATGGTTCATGGTTCGGACGTTACCATCTTTCCGTCTAATGGGTTAGGACGTTACCCTTTCACGGAACCCTCCCCCCAAAAAGAAATACTGAGAGGTAACCATCCTAAAATACCATCTGGTAACCATCCCAAAAAGGGGTGAGAGGTCGGGCACCAATTGCTGGACCAAAAAAGTTGCGTGGTCGCACCCGAAGCCCCAAAGCCGAATCCGAAATCCGCTCGAATTTCCCCTGGTCTCGGTGGCAACATCTGCGGCTCGCCCTGCTGATTTTTGTTTTGGCTTTTCGTGGTTTAATGCCGAAAAACCCAAAAGCTTTTCGTGGTTTCATACGGAAAACCCCAAACATTTGTTGGCAAAATATGTTTTAAAGTGCTAACATCCCTTGGCAAAATTCGCAGAGATGTGCCCACGCCTGCAATAGAAATTTCCGCTGCGTCTGCCACCACTGGACTTCTCGAGGCAGTCCCTGAAAGCTGGAACGAGCCTGCGCCACATGCAGGCCATCAGCACGCTCCTAGACCATAAGACCTTCTTTGATACCAAAGGGCGCTAAGCCCCCTGATCGCGCTGTCGTTTTAAAGGGGGGGGTTCCAAGGCGGCTATGGGTCAAAAATAGGTATCCAAAACGGAACCCTGGTAAATGGAACCAAAGACTAAAACCTGCGGTCCCCTGGTGGCCTAATTTTGACCCACACCCAGGTCGACCAGGTTTGGGAGTTTTGGAGAACAGGAAGTCGGAGGCTTGCCCCTCGGATTTGGACTGGCCCGTCCCCTTCGGTCCTGTCCTGTGTGGACCCCCTGTCTGGCCAACAGGGGTGCAATCATAGGTCTCTTTTTAGGGGAAATAGATGGCCCTGGTAGATGATTAAACCACCAGGTAAACCAGGAATGGCCATCTATTTTTTCTAGCAAAACAACCAAAAAGGACACCTATGACTGCAATAGGCTGTAAAGGAAATTGCAGCCCAGTCCAGGGTTGGAGATGGCCAGGATGAAGAGGGGTTTGTTGGTGTGCTTCGGGGGGTCAGCCTTCAAGGCAGGGTACTCTTTACGAGCCTGTCCAACCTTGCTTAAAAAAACAAAAATGTAATAAGAACATTGCTGCTTCCGGCCAGCCATTCGTTTTCCGGAATGGCAACCCTGAGACTATGACAGGAGTTAGTATTGGCAAAAGTATCTGCAATAGCTTTGGCAATCCAACGTATTGACTTGTTTGTCTGTTGCTATTTTTTTGGCCGAAAGGGGCGTCTTTAATCAAAGAGGGGTTTTGGGAGGTGCCCCAAAAACATAAGAGGGCTCTGTTGGCCAAATCTTCAGGGTTCCCTTAAACTAGTATGGCAGTCAACTGGGAGCACCGGGTGTCTTTAATCAGAGGGGGCTTATTCATCATGTGCCGAAAATATGGTTCCATCGCCTGTCCACACAGGTTTTGAACACGGCTGGAGTGATTTCAACCGTCAAATGAGTCATAATCAGAACCCGGTATTAAAAATTGGTCGACCCAGAACCATGTCAAGAATTAAGAAGGCGGATATCCGCAGCCATTTATGGTTGGGGTTGTCCCTACTAACCTTCACTTACCCGGGTTTTGAGCACGTGACTGAAATGAGAAGCGAGCCTTGTGCCAGGCTACCACCTGCTTCTTTGCCAGGGCCTTCTCAAGCCTTCGGCCACTCAGCCCACCACCGGCACCGACAGCAACTTGCGTTGAAGCCGAGAACCATCCGGCCATCCGCTTGAAAAATGTTGTTCAAGCGATGTGTTCGCGAACCCATGGAAATCAATGGAAATCAATGGGGCCGTATATTTCCATTTGCTTAAGTCCCCTGGCAAAAATGAAAAAACTTTTCCAGTAGTCATAGATTCCCTTTAAAACAAACAGGGGGAAAATAAAAAAATATGTTTTTCAGCAAATGAAAGCAGATAGCCCTCTCCTGCCTCCCGGCAAAGGTTCTTATTCGGAGCCAAAGGCTGTCTTCAGGCTTCATACTGTGGATGGACGAAATCCATTTCGCACCACCTAAGAAGCCATGGGAGACCATTTGTTTATTGGTATGTACGTAGGGGAATCGTATCATTCTATGGTTTCTCAGGTGGTGCGAGAAGCGGATTTCGTCCACCCAGTGTACCTCCAAACAATGAAGGCCTTCGCTGGATCCCCTTCGCGAGTTTCGAGCGAAGCTTTAAACCGAGCGGCTGGTCATTCTTGTTGCGCAAGGCGTGGAGAGTGCGGAGGTTCTCCTCCTGCCTAAGACCAACTCGCTTCTACATCTAACTGCCCCCGCAAGGCAACGCGGAACTTGGCAGGGCCCGAAATTGGAGGAAACTGACTTCTGCCCGGCCGTCATCTTCAGCGCTGAAATGTTGAATGGATCCCGATTCAGGGCTCGGAACCCCCAACCAATTGCGTGGGCAAAACATAGGGATGGCAGAAGGTTTGGCGCGTGGCTTGGATTGGTAACGGGGCTCCAAGAAAAAAGACATCCAATTGAGTTCCATGTGAGGAGTTCGAACAGGCCTCAATTACAAGGTCATATCATCAAGATCATTGGTATCCATGAAGAAACCTCTGGTGGACTCAAAGGGGTGTCCCTTCAGAGGTTTTCAGGCTGCACTCCAGTTACGCTGTAAGCCAGGGATGTCCACACAGGGTGCGCCTCCGAAGCAAGTCAGCCCTGGCTCTCTCTCTCTATCTCTCTCACACGCACACGCACACGCACACGCACGCGCACACGCACACGCACACGCACACGCACACGCAACACCACACGCAACACGCACACGCAACACGCACATGCACACGCACACGCACACGCACACGCACACGCAACACCACACGCAACACGCACACGCAACACGCACAGGGCAACACGCACACGCAACACGCACACGCAACACGCACACGCAACACGCACACGCAACACGCACACGCAACACGCACACGCAACACGCACACGCACACACCGAAATAATTCATCCAAGATGCTTTCTCTCCATATCACGTTGAAGCTTCCCAAGATGCTCCTGGATTCATATGGCTTTCTGTCGAAAATAGGTACCACAAACGGAACCCTGTTACATGGAAAGAAGAAAAAAAACCAAAACCTGCGGTCCATATCCTAGTGGTTTCATTTTGACCCCGACCAGCGCATCCGTCTGTCTGCGCCTGCCTTTCCATGAGCCCGTCCTCCATCTCCTTCCTCAGCTCCAGCAACTCCGGCTCGGATCCTCGGCCACCCGGCGCGGGGAATGGACCCCCAGGAAGGGAGAGAGACGCGCTTTGGAGCGCCAATCTTCCGGATTTTTTTTTCAGGAAGCCGCCGAGAGAATCGGGGCGGGGTTCCGCGAAAAGAGGAGCCAAAAAAGAAGAGCACGGCAATGTTAGGGACACATTTTGAGGGCACCCGTTGAATGGGTCCAATCAACGAGTTCCAGCTAAATGACAATCATGAGTGCAGCCCCCATTCAACGAGTCACCCAAGTCTTAGCCAGAACCCCCGCGCCCATGATCAACAAGCCACTGGTTTCTTTGGTATACTTGCTCAAGTTTCTTGTGCCCATATGCAAAGAGCACCTGTTTTTTGGTATGCTTGTTCTTGAAGGGAGTTCCTCTCCACAAAAGTTTTGAACAAATGGCTCAAGTCGGGCAACCTTGTCCCTTAGCGGCGCCGAGCGCGGCGCGCCGGGAGGCCTTGCGGTCCTCCAAGAGTCGGGGCCTCAGATGGGTCTACTTTCCACTCGGAGAGCGAGAGGTCCGGCGGCTTCGAGAGTTAATACACCTAGGTCCTCCAGAGAGGTTAGTACAAGGGTACCCTTTTAGGTCCTCCAGAGAGGTTAGAATAAGTTGGTACCAACTTTTTGCTGTAGTCTATTTTAGGGGAACCCTCCCCCGAGAAAGGGTAAAAAGGGCACTGGGGGACCTAGCCACACAAGGTCGCCCAAAAGCGGCCAAAGGAAGGCTGGGTTAAACATGGAGACCCTTGGGTCGAATCCATGTCGCTTTAGGAACGTGCCGCTTTCGGTCTGGTGCAACAGCGTCAGGGGGTGGCGTGAAGGTTCAAAACACACCACGCCTAAGGATTGGGTTAGGTGACAGACCTCACTTTGTGTTGCAAAGGAAGCTCATTCGCCGCGAAGTAAAGCAGCCAGGGTCCCTCGAAACTGCGCCTGGGCATGGGTTTTCTTCCATTCCAAGGTGATTCCTTGACCGGAGCCAGGGCTCAAGGCGGCATCATATCGTTTTAGCCAAGACGAACAAAAGAAGTTGGATCTGCACGGCTTTTGGCGGGCTTGCAAGGCAGAAACACTTTATGCGCCACGGGAGCAAAACCTACGCCCGCGCCAAACCGCCTTGGGAACTTCGAAAAAGAGCGGTTCTCACCGAAGAGTTCAGCTCAAATCTCTGGGCAGGGCTACGGGTTCAATTGTGTCACTCCTGAACGTGCACTCCTGCAGGTCATTGAAACCCCTGAAAACCGTCGTTTTACCGGAGTTTTCTTGTGGAGACCCCATTTTTGAGTCCCATGGTAATCTGCAGGGGATCCTGCGTCCAAGTCACAGCTCCAGGCAGAAGTCGTCCAGCATTGCAACGGTCTAGGCTTTTGATGCAGACTCTTTTGCCCGGATAGATTCGAAGTTTCTGGCACGGCCACACACGAAGGAAGTCTCATACGTGTGTGTGCGGGGGGGGGGGGGGGTCGTTCCCCACCGAAGCTGAAACTGGAGTGCTTGGGCCAAGCGAGCGGCTTGCGTCTCCAAGGCCGGTAGCCAATGAGAAAAATACGCAAACCAGTCGGCAGCGCATCTTTCGCGACGGCATGCATTCCGAGAAGTGATTAGGTCTGCCGCTCAACGAGCAGGAGACATCTGAATTTCCGTGCAAAAAATGTATCCGATTCTTGCAAGTGCATACGAAATGGCGAGGCGACTTGCCCGACGTTAGCAACTGGAGACTGGAGCAGTAGCCCAGGAACCAGAAAATGCCGGGCATGGCGGTGTCACTTGTTGCCGACGAGCAGAAACAGCGTGGCTTGTGACTTTGGGCTAAAAAAACTCACACGGCAGCCAGTCTGACACGCCCAGCGAAAAGATCGGGCCACACTGGCCCGACACATCTGGAAGGGCTCGTCAAAACCAGAGACCCCAAATCTCCATGGCTCCTCGTTCCGGACCAAAACACAGTTCTTTGCTCCGCCCCTCAACTTCCAGATGTCTTCTGAAAACATCCGCTCCTTAGACCAAAACGGCTATTTTTGTGCCCGCCCCCCAACAACCTCGGCCAACAACTTCCAGATGTTTTCTGGAAGCACCTGGAGATCCAGAGGTGTCCACCTTCGACCGCTTCAACGCGCCGGCTCGCGCCGGCTCAGTAGGCGCCCCGCTCCGGGGTTGTGGCCAGGGTCTGCGTGGCGCGCCGCTTCCGCTCCGCCTGAGCGAGCAGATCTCCGGCGGCTTCGGAGTGGTCAGACTCGGTGGACGTTGGAAGGGGAGCAAAAACTTAAATTTCACCAGTTCAGTGGTTGGATTTCAACCACGTTTCAACCACAATAAGCAAAAGTGGAAAAAATGTGTCCCAACAACCATGCAGAGCTCAAAATGCCGGGCCCACCCACCAAACCAAGCAATATTTGGCAGCATTCTGGAGTTTTTGGCGCTCAAAATGATGGAAGCCCACCCACAAAAACCAGCAATCGTTGGCAGCCCGAAATAGTAGGGTTGTCTTCCGTCGCTTTGAGACCTGACAGCAATTTGGAGCGTTCTTAGAATGGGGCCTGACAGCTTTTTGGAGCTTAGGCTCAAAGTCCACGGTCTGCCTCTGCTAGAATACCACTGCATCTGAAAAGAAACCGCCAGTAACAGCCCAAGTCCAGGCAATTTCAAGCCCATCTCTTCTTGAATCAATCCATATTTGTCAACCATCTAGTATCTGCTAGTTGTTCCTCATCTGGAAAAGCAATGTCTGCGAATGAAAGCCGCCGGCTTTCCTCGCCTGAATGTGCATCAACCTGCACAAAAGAAGTGAAGCAAGCCACCAACATTCCACCACGTGCTTCGGGCACCACTTGAAGCATGGCACCAAACACACCCAGCACCCCGGCCTGCATTTTCTCCCCGGCACCCCCGCCGATGCTGGACCTTCTGGTCCGGGTGCTCCTGTCGAATTTGTTTTTTCTGCTAGACTTCAACCAGCGAGAGGCGCGGGAAAGGCAATGGAGGCGCTTCTGCTACTTTCAGAACCCCATCAAACCAAGCAGCACCACCTACAATGACCAATCGGGGGTTTGGGCAGCTGAAGGTTTGGTCCATTTGGGGTCAAGGTCCCAAAAGGGTACTTCTGAGTTGATTGGCTGAGCAAAGGTCGAACAATGTTGGGGGCCTTGATGAAAGTGAAGACCAACCAAAATATGCTGAAGTTTGCCAACTCAGGAAAGCCCTCCAGTTCCAGTTTTAAAGCCTTCCCCACTAGGATGTGGTTGAGTCTCTTTTCCTTTGGAGTTCCTTTATGGACTTGTTCCCCTTTCTGTGGAGGGGAACACGCAAAAGCCTTCAAACACCGGTTGGGAATCTTACCCTCCCAAAAAACAAGATGGAAGCTGAAGGGCCAATATCTTGATGCCACGGTGAAGTTGGTAGACAGCACTAGAACTGCCAGTCAAACGAATCGCTGTTTCAGTTTCTTCCCCAGCCAAGATCAGATCTGTGCCGTTTCTGTATGACAACTGGCCCCGCGCGACGCCATCAAAGCCTCCACAGCTACAAAAAGCAGAAACCGTTGGCTGTATCTCACTTGAGTCTTTGCTAGAATCATGCCAAAGAGGGTGATCATCTTCTTGGAAGATCGATGAAAGTGGTGTGCCTTCAGGGCGTTATCCTCCTCCCTCCTCCCAAAGGAAAGAAGCACTCATGGGTCACCTTGTCGCTTGGTCCGGTGGTTTGGAGCTTGAGCTACCTTTTCATTTGACTTCCAGAGAAACTGGGGCAGGCCACCACTCCAGCCAGGAGGGTCTTAAGAAGTGCAGCAAGCAGCGACTGATGAAGCGACTATGGCCCACGCCTGAACCGCGGATGACAGCCCTCAGGATAGAGGTCGCTCATCAGAAAGTCACCTCAACGGGAAGTCTGAGACACAAGCCCAGGACACTGCACCGGAGGTTAGCCAAATACCCACTGCATAGCAGGGTGTTGTCTATTTCCTGTTGAGGATGCAAGCAAAGTCAGCAAGGTCTGCCGTGCTTCAAACAGGTCCGTTGAAATTCACATGCCCTTTCTGATGCAATTCATGAGCGCTCGGTGTCTCCAACGAGTAACCGAGTAACCAGGCGCACAGCACAAGAATGGCAAAAGAAACCCAGGAAATCCACCTAAAAACTTCACACTCCGAGAATGCAATACGCCTCTTACAATACGGGCTGTCGCCATGAAAGGACATGGAGAATTTCGGTCATGGTCAAAAGCAGCTACAAGACGACATGCAGCATGGAGCCACGCGAGCCAACGGCTTTGGGCATTCGATGCATCCAATCCAATGGCTTACTTGAGCCCAAGGCACGCTGCTGTGTCCAGTTGGCCTTGTCGTTGTCAATAATGCTTGTTCGCCGATCATCCTCACCCGAAGGCAGGCAGCACCGGCTGCGAAGGCCGCTCAACGGGGGACAGAAGCTATGGAGCCGAATGGAACGCAGGTCTTATCCCTGAACACTACCCCCAAAAAATGCTGGCTTCGTTTTGGTCTGCTGGAAAGGGTCATGGCTGAAATTGCCGAATGGATGCCAATAGTATGTTTTAAGGATCCCTTGAACAGTGGGCAGCAAAACAAAATACCCGTCCAGGCTTATCTGCTTCATCGCCGATTGATCCCATGAAGGTGGCACCCGGTGCCTTCCGATAGAGAGCCCGCAACCACTTCGGAGGAAAAAGTTGGGCATAAAAGTTAATGTTTGGCCCCCTTGGTGGACATCCTTTAGGTGAGGATTCATGTCTGCCAAGCACTTTTGAGGTGGTTCCTCATTAAAGTTCACACCCAATGCGTGTTGCTTGGCAGGAATTCTCATCAGTCCCTGTGGGCTGATTCTCAAAAGAGGTAACTAAAACCTCTGTTATCCGTTTTCAAAGATGCCCCCCCCCCCCCCAAAAAAAAAAAAAAAAAGAGAAACGTTTTGTTTTGAGATTCTTTGACACCCACAAAACCGTGAAACGTTCTTTAAAACAAATGGTCGGCGGACATGACAAAGTAAACTTGATGTGCAAAGGATCCATGTTCAATCATGGCTGGCTGGTACCAGGACACCTCTCGTTTGCTCGTGTGCTCGTTGTTCTGGGAAAATAGATACCCCCTGCTCATTTTTGAAGTCGATCTGTCCAACCAAAAACGAGCCAGACATTCATATCGCCAATGAAACCAATGTTCGCCATGCCTTCGGCATCGGAACATGGTGTCAACCCAGGGGGGCTTTCTCAGTGTAATACCACTGGTAGACCTATGGAAGCTTCTCAAAATGGATTTCGGACACTCTTTTAGTTGGTATTTAAAGGGAAACCGAAAGAAGACCGTTGCAATTTTGGGGGGGACCCCGATTTTCAGAAGCACCCCTATGAATTCTCACTTCAAGGGGACAATGCTTCCCGGCCTCACCGTGGTTGAAACATCCCACCTCGATCTCACCAGCAAACCAGCCAGAATCATAGGCTTGGTGGCAAGCATCCAAGACCATCCAAACCGTAGGTGTCCCTTTAGGAGAAATGGATGGGCTTCCCTGATTAAACCACCGGGTAAACCAGGACTCGAAACCCATCTACTTTTCGACCAAAACAGCCAAAAAGGACACCTATGATCCAAGACCAGACCTGGAAATGCCAGCTTCACATAGCTGCCGAAGGCTCCCCGGTCGGGCGCGAGTCAGTGGAGATCCGCGCAGAGGAGATGCGTGGCCGGCTCCTGATCCAAGCCCAATGGGTTCGGATCTGAAACACGTTAAACACGGTGAACTTGAGGAAGTTTGGGGTAGCTTGAAACATGGGGTAGCCACAGAACAAGGCCAACCAACCCACTCCCCCTGACCCCAAAAAACCTGGGGTGACGGACCAGCAAACCACAACAACATATTTTTTTTGGCCAGCATGGTACAAACAAATGTGTTCAACCAAGCATGGTTTAAAGTTTTGGCCAGCACAGTACAAGCGAGCAACCCCGGATGACACTTGCGACACATGGCAAATCACAACAAGTTTGGTTTCAACCAAAGATATGTGTGTGTGTGTGTTTTTAACCAACCATGGTTTAAACTTTTGGCCATGGTGCAATAAGGCCATGGGTCAAAACCCCGTACCCCCCGTGAACATCCCAATCCCCACTAAAATAGGTTCTAAAATGGGTGGTGAATTCACCTACCCACCAAAATGGGATCCCATTGGTTTTGACAACCACAGCCATAAGTGTGGCTCGGGCGCGAGCCGTGCGCCCAGGCTGGTTCTAGTCGTAGCCCCAGTCCCAAAAACCCAGAGGGGTCCAATGTACCAGCAAACTGGCCAGCATGGTACACACATTTTTGTTCTTCCCGAGCTCCTTTGAACTTCCTTCCCTTGAAAGGGGACTAGGGTCCGGATGTGTTTGGTCGAAATGTGTCTCAACGCTGCTATTTATCCACCCGACTTCCAGACCCCTGCTTGAGGGGGACCAGGAGCCGGTTGAGTGTTCACAAATTGTGCCACCAGCCCAGATTGTTACACCTTTCTTTTGCTATGGCTTTTAAGTGCAACCAAACAAGACTCCACAGCCAACACAAAGCAGGATTGTCCCTTTTCTTCCCCTGCAAACATCAAGAAAGCCTAAAATCCAACGACTCGACGGGTGCTGTTTTCTCGTTTGCTTTCTGCTCCCCTGCCAAAAGCTTAACTTTCCGTGGTTTAATATGGAACACCCATGAGTTGGCAAAAAGTCAAAGTCCTCCAAACAAAATGCACCAAAGTCACCTCACCTAAAATCAAACGACTCAAAGACAGCTGTTTTTCTTTTTCTTTTCTTTTTTACGGATGTCCAGGTCCCCAAAGAAAAAAAACCAATTCCTCCGGCTCCGCCCGTCTCCTCGGGGGCGTGGAGGGCAGCTGCAGCAACTCCTGGCGCTCCTCCGGGGAGCCCAGCGGCACCCTCAGCGCGCGAGTTGATGGCGGAGTTCCAAGGTCAGAGGCTTCGAAAGGGGCCGAAGGCTGACGTTGACTGCTATGGGTTGGATCTTCAAACTTTCACTTTTTGGGGAAATCCCGGGGGTTTCTGTATTAAACCCCAAAAAGTGCAACACTTTTTGCAGGGAAAAAAGTCCCATGTGGGTGTTCCGCCTTTCGCATCGACTTCTAGGGGTACCTTCCATTTCCATTCTTAACCCAGGGATCCGGATCTTTTTAGAAAACCTCCAGAAACCCAGGGAAAACGGATCCGTTGTTTTTGGAAAGAACGATGGTGGAAACGAATGGGGAATCAACCCCTAGAAACATAGGACACAGCAGCTTTTGGCGTCCGCTTCATGTTAGCCAAAAAAAACCTTTGTAATTTTGGTGTCCACTGGATGTTAGCCAAATAAAACAACTTTGTACTTTTGGCGTCCGCTTCATGTTAGCCAAAACCAAAAAACAAGTTCGTAGATGCCAGCGTGCCAAAAAAAACAGATCTCAACATGTCAGCGCCAAGTCAGCTGGTTCCCCGCCTTTGGGTCCTTCAAAGCAAGCCACAGCTTTGGCTGCTTCTATTCGCGGCGGTTCCTCAAACCCTTTTTCCCGCAGTATTCTGTGGATTTCTGTTCGAACCTGTTCAGAACGTAAGCCCGAGCTTGGCAATCCGCTTCTTGGGCCCCGTTTGAGCAATTTCCGAGAACTCGAACTCCAGGTGCGCGACTTTGTGACTGCATGTCCGGGTTTCATGGAATTTCACGGCATGTACCATGCTTTTCCCGACCGGGAAAACCCCAACACCCTTCGAAAGCCGTTTCAAGTCCTTCCTCGGCCATTTTTGTAGGGCCGACCCAACGAAAGTTGGAAGCTTCCCGGTCCCACACACCCGAAGGCCAAGGGCCACCCGGGCGGAGGGGACTGAAATTCTGCCGGCTCACTGCGGCTATGAGTGAAGAGGCGTCCAACTAAACCATGTTAAAAACAAGCACAAAAGGCAAAAGCCGCTAAACCAAAAAAAACGCAAGAGCCCCTGTTTGCCCCCCAAGCTTCAAGCCTCTTCCCAAGGTTTTCTCCTCCGGGATTTTTTTGACAGACGGCCCGAGGATCGCCCAGCCGAGTTGCATGCCTTGAGTCCTGTGGAAGAGGGCCATCATCTCTTCCTGGGTCTGGGTCTGCCTGGCCGAGGGCGAATGGTTTTCCCAGCGACACAGCTCGGCTTCCCTCTTGGTGATGGCAAACCAGTTGAGGCATTCAAGCGAATGCCCTGCGCAAAATCGAGATGGACAAGCCTGCGTTGCACCTCTGTTCGTGCAGCTCTTCCGACATTTACGTGGGGATTTATGCCCACCAACCATCCTGGTGGGCATTTCTCGCTCGAAATCACCGCCACATCTCGGCCATCGCCCGATCCCATCCGGCTTTCTCGCCATCTCCTGCTCGAGTGCCTTGATGCGCTCTTCCATCTTCTGGAACTGTGACATTGAGATGGTCACACCTCAGCTGATGTACTCCCATGAGTCCCATATGGGCACCACAGGTTTTTTCCATTTTGCCAGGGTCCATTTTGGGGTTACCCTATTTTTGACCCACAGCCATATTGACATGAAGCCCAAAAGCAGATCCAAAGGAGATTCCTCCAAACATGAAGCGCGTTTTACTTCCACACATATCTGCGTGAAATTCAAGCCGAAGAACTGCTTGCTCAAACCAAAATGCATTGAGCATTTCATGAAGTGGTACTGTGTCCGATGTCATTCTATGACGTACGATCCTGCTAAATGAAGATTCCTGCTGAGGGACGACCAGCAGCACGAGGCGGTGTGGAGTCACAAGCGCGGCAAGAAGCCCCAGTGTAGCATATAATTCATTGAGATTGCAGAGACTCAATATGAGCAGCGCCCAAAACCCATTAAAGTCGGTTCCAACCAGGTCAGGTAGTAGAACCATCTACTATGGCCAAAACAGGTTTGGGCGCTCGCTGCTCATATGCCCTCAGCAAATTCATTCAATCTTGGCGCTGTCAGATGTCGCCAACATAACCAAGCAAAGCGAGCAAAGCGCGAAGCTGGAAAACCAAAACAAAAAATTACAATCGGAGGCTTTGGAGGCAAACGCAGGGCAACTGCGCCTTAAGAACAACTCAAACACCCCCAGGCTCTGACACATCCAGCGCTCCATCCTCCAATGAAGTGACATCGTCAATATGACCCTTTAAACGGACCGCGCGGAATGTTCGCTATAATGGACACAATCCACAACTGCAAAAACAAAAACGCCAATGCCAGCCAGCTTCTTTCGTCGGTGTCGCCAACACTCGTTGAGGCATCGTCCTGGCATCTC
The DNA here is from genome assembly GCA_963377175.1 of Effrenium voratum. Taxonomy (NCBI): domain Eukaryota; class Dinophyceae; order Suessiales; family Symbiodiniaceae; genus Effrenium; species Effrenium voratum. The sequence continues at coordinate 146,865 of CAUJNA010003752.1, read as the reverse complement.
ATTCTGACAGTCAACGCCTCTCCTTCGCTCACGGGCAGTGCTGCCACTTGGCACCCCGACAGCGACCTTAACCCATTGACCGGTTACTCCAACCTGGACCTGGTTCTAAATAAAATTTCATTTGGGTTTGTCTTGGACCCCAAGAATGGTTTGGCTTCTTTTCTGGGTTTCCCTCGGAAAAAAATACCGCCCCCCCCCTCCGTTTACAGGGTGCATGTAACCCAGGGAGGATATGCCCATCTCAAAAGCACGAGAAGGAAGTATCAAGTGGGGTGTTGAGGAAGCGCAGGATGTGCGCTGGCGTTATGTCTCTCTGTACTCCGTGAGGCTAAAACCAGCAACTGAGACTACGAATGGCCTTCAGCCCAAACGACGTGCACATCATAGATTGCGCGAAGGTCAATCATCTGGCAAGCACAGAACAAAACAGACACAAATTCTTTTGACCCTCAGCATCGAACTGAACTGTTTGTTACAAATCGCGACGATGTGAAGCTGAGACCTGCCCACCATATAAGAAGTGGTATAAATTATCAAAGCACAAATTTTGGAAGTGTTGTGGTTGCGTCTGTGTCGGGTTTTGGCACCGTCGTGCGATCTGAGGTCAATACTCTGATCTTTGGGATCTTGGTACATAGCATTGGTGACTTCCATGACCATGCGTCGCCCCTTGAGAGTCATCACATCGCTTAGCTGAATCTTAAAGATCGAACATGTGTCTTGCCCTTTCTTACCAGTTCCAGCGCGCATGTTCTGGAACGACGGCTTAGGCAAGGGCCTGAGATGGCTGAAGAGCCTTTCTGTTCTTGTTACAGCGCTTCCTTCTCATCAGGCAACAAAAGCTCGACCCCGGCTCCTTAGGTGAAATGGATTCATTCTGCGTTTTACTGACCTTGATCGATCTGGTTCCAAGATCCAGCCACGGCTCTCCGTCCAGGGAAATGACCCTCAACAGTATGCCTCCCGTGCTTCCCTCAAAGCTGGACTGGCCCTCTTGCCACTTGTCACCGATGCGACGAGGCCTCGAGCTCGCTCACAGATTCTGCGCAAGACCTTCTCCCATTTCGCAAGATATCTGTCTTAACACTAATTGCGCGAGCGTTTGCAACATCAAGCTGCATGATATCTTCCGGGCCTCGTCCAAAGCAAGCTCCAGTGAAGTCAGCCCTCCATAATGACGTTCGCCGCCTTCTTCTCTGGTTTTTACCACTTCTGCAGCGAGCAATGTAGTTGCTCCGTCCAGAATTATCAAGGATGAGAGTCATGTCGGCAAAGGTGTCTGCTCGCAAGCCGTCTGCAGGCGACCTGCTTGAGAGACGCGCCTGTGTTGATGGAGGTACTGTTCTGCTCGATTTGGCCACTTGGTCCCGAGGATGTCGGTGTGATGTCAAGGGCTGGTAGACGGCTCCCCACTTGTTGGTGCAACTGGCGCGCTTCTCAGTGACAACCAACCGCCACCAAGCCCGCGGCGGTCATTAGCCCATAGCCGAATCTGACCTCTGCAATCCCGACAAGCACAGGCCACCAAAACGCATGAAAGACCTCATCTCCTCGCGCAAGGGCGTGGGCTTCATCAGGATCGGTGGCTGGCAGGATCGGCTGAAAAGCGTCACGACGTGCCATCGTCGTCATCACTTGAGAACAGCCCTATCAGTAAAGGCTGGCGCTGAGAGATTGACGACTGCGGCATGCTTCGTTTTTGTCCTTTCCACCTTGTCCTTTATCATTGTGCCATGAATATTTCCACTTGCGATCGTTGAGATCCGTGGTAACATCAGCGACAACCTGGCCTTCCGCTTGCTGCATGCAAAAAAGTTCCGACATGTGACCCTCAGAAGCAGCAGCGCACGCCTTGTCCAGCTTGCGCAACTCATCAAAGGAGCCGAGGCATACCACGAAAAGGTTGTTCCCTTCTGGCACAGGTTGTCCCTTTGCCCCTTCGCTAGCAGGCGCAACTACTTTTTCCAAAAGCATTGAAAAAACGGAGAAAGGATTTCCTTAAATATATCCGGAGTTGGGGAGTCCAGGTATGTTGCCTTGACCTAATTAGTTTTGAACAGGCTAGATTAGGAAGGCGGGAGAGAGAGAGGGAGAGAGAGAGGGAGAGAAGCACGGATTAAATGACTGCCACTGATGATAGCCAGCCCATAGGGACAACAGCCATGTTTGGGTAAACAAGGCACGCCTCCCGTCACACTGCCATCGACGGGCTTTGCAAAGCGGAAGACTGCGGCGGCAGCCTGAACAGGTTGAAGCATGACGCAAAGCCTCTGAGTCCACAAGAACTTCTTGACGCTCATCCAAGGTCAACACAGTCAGCTGGCCCAAGGAGGGCGAAAAACTTGTCCCTTGCTCCTCCACTTCCTCGAAGGTATGAATCTTGGCGCGCTGGTCACAAAGAAAGCTCGGGGTACTGTGTTCTCAACATCTCGTAACTCAAGCAGGTGTCTCTCAATGACACTGCACTAAGCCTGTATTCTCGTTGTTGGTTGGCCAGCTCACTCTGGATGATGAAGAATGAAGAGTTGGGCAAGAAGGTTGTCATTGAGTGGGACGCGTGTCGGGGTCTTGCTGACATTGAATCAACATATCTCGGCATCATTCGGGCCCGCGTAGGCTCTGGGCGGCGCTCCGGCTCTGCAGCTGTGCGGCTTGTCTTGCACTTGCTGCCTGCGCTGCTTGGAGACCACGCGGCGCCTCTGCCGTGCTTGCAGGCATCAGGTCGCCCCGTGATGATATGAGCCCTCCCAAACAAACCTCAAACTGCGAGTCGAGATAGACACACTTTCGTAGCTCCCTCCTGGAAGTGGATCTTGAGCGTGTGCTTGATTTAGCCCGCTCCTTCACATCGTTGTCTAGCAGGTCTCAGTACACGAGCGCATCGCCACTCAAGCAGGCAGGAGACGTTCCTCCGCTGACGTGAGCGCGGTCCAATCATCTATGAGCTCCTCACACCTGATCCAGCTGACACGTCCGTCGTACAATGCTAGAAACCTGGCAGTCGTCGACAGGTCGATAGGTTCCTCGGTGGACTTCTCCATCGGATGACATCTTCCTTTGTCTGAAAACCTGCTCTGCTAGCACAATTGTGGTACTGGGGGGCTATGCACACGCTTGTCAGGGTTCACTGTGTTCCTGGACCTACCTCAGAAGCGACAAGGAAGCATCAAATGATGGGTGTTGATGAAGTTCAGGCTCTGTCCGGTAAGCACAAGCAGCTATGGCTCTTCTGTTGCTCTCGGGGCTAAATGTAGCTACTTAGGCTACCCACCAGGACAAAAGTTGCGCCTCTTGGGCCTTCTCAGGAAACACAACCCCTTCCCCCAGAATCCTGCAAGTTGTTGCGGGGTCATTCGCGGTCGAATTTTCAGACTCCAAAGCCTTTAACGCATTTTAAATTTAAAAGAGGCTAACAATTGACTGTCCCACTTTGCAGAAACCATCAAGAGGCATAAACTTTTGTCCTTCTGATGTCAAAAGGGCTTTGGGCCAAAAGACGTAGATTGCGTGAAGGTCAATCATCTGAAAAACCTCTGGAAAACACAGAACAACCACCATGCAATCCTCTCTTAAATGGGACACCTCTCCTTTCCATCAAACCAAGGGTTTATTCATCCTGAAGTCCCATTAATACATATATATATATATATGTATCGGGGAATTCAGCATTTTTCCTCATTGGCCCCAACTTTCAGGGGGGTTCGCCCCCCGCCCCCATGAACACCCCCCCACTTGACGCCGACCCGCCCTCCCTGCCTCTGCCTCTCTCTGGCTGCCACTCTTTCGCACGCGCCTGGGGTGGCTCCTTTCTTTAACTGGGATCCTTACAATGGATCCACCTGAACATTGCAACTTGTAAATGGTGTCCTGTACTTTGGTGGGAAAAGCCATGTTTCAAATGGGCGAAATGTATCTTTTAAGGAGCCCTGTTTCATCATATTCTTTGATCATGTGGGTATGGGTCAAAATGAAACCAACAGGATATGGACCGCAGGTTTTAGTCCATGTTTCCATTTGCCAGGGCACTATTTTGGGTATACCCTATTTTTGACCCACAGCCATATCTGTTTGGGTTGTGCGTTGTTCTTTGGGTACTTATTGTTTGCTGCGTTTTGGATACCCTTCGGTGCAGTCTGAACAAAGCGAAACCTAAGGAACGTCCCCCCACATTTTTGGAGTCCATTCGGGGACACAAACTCTGAATGACCTAAAAACACTGGAGCCGCGGACAAAATTGCTCGTGTTGCCCAAAGGGCACGGGCAAATGGAGTCGAGGTTGTTGGTTCTTGCGTCAAATCTCCCATGTCCGCAAACTACCAATAGACAGCTGCCAGCTGCTCAACGCCTTGCTTTCTGAGAAGCAGTGTCACCTAGACTTTGCACACACCTTGCTTCACGGGGGCGCCGATTTGCTCCGGAGGAAACTGGGGGAACCTGCCATTTGCGCAGAGCGCATGTCGAGCCCATATGGGTATGGGTCAAATCAAACCACCGTTTTGGTCCATGTTTCCACTAGGGTTCCATTTGGGGGATTCCTATTTTTGACCCACAGCCATATGGCCATGGATCAAAATCCCGTACCCCCAGTGAACATCCCAAATCTCCACTTAAATAGGTTCTAAAATGGGCGGTGAATTCACCTACCAACCAAAATGGGATCCCAACACGGTTTTGACAACCACAGCCATGTCGTGGTTCCCTGCCTGGAAACTGGGGAACTTCTGCACGGCGAGGCCACGTCCAAGATGCGCTCCTGGCGGAATGTATTTTCGAGAACCAACTGGTCGGTGGTCTCATCGACACCGGAGGTCCAAACGGTAAAAACCGGAAAAAACCGGTCGGGCGGCGCGAAACCGGGGGAGCCCTCTGAGCATAGGTGTCCTTTTGGGGCAAATAGATGGGTTTCCCTGGTAGATGATTAAACCACCAAATAAACCAGGGCCAGCTATTTTTCGACCAGAACAACCAAAAACGACACCTATGCCTCTGAAGGTCTGGGTTTAGCATCAGCTACCACCCCAAGGGGGTGTTCCCATGCCGCTGTCAAATCTTTTCAGACTCAAGCTTCCATTTGGTTAAGGCCCCAGCAAAAATCAAAAATAAGTCCAGTAGTGATGAATTCCTTTCAAAACCAACAAGGGAAGAATAACATATTCTTAAGCAAATGGAGGCAAGAGCTCTGCGTCGCCTCATCTTTCCTCCTTCTGAGCTCAGCAATTTCCCTCTCCTGCCAGGCACGCATGGGGGACCCTCGAGCAGCTTGCTTTTGACATTGCCCCTCACTGCATGCACCACGCTGCCTGCTCTTCTTTGTCCCTCTGCATCCTTTCCATCTCCTGGAGAGAGAGAGAGAGAGAGAGAGAGAGAGAGAGAGAGAAAAAAAAAAAAAAAAAGAGACTGCTGACAAACTGTCTGTTCAATTGAGCAAGCAGCAGCAACCTCACCCGGCAGGCAAACACAGCGCAACTGAGAGACCAGCTCTTGTAAACAGTTGGCGCCAATGTAAGCTCAAAATATAACCGTGCCATCTCACGTGAACTCCGGTAGTTTATCGATTTATTGTTGCGTTATTTGCTGAATCCTTGTCAAGTCCGCAGCTTTGTGCCATGATGATAACGAACAGCGTCTATTGCTTTGATAGTAGGAAAATGGTGCTGCGGGCTGTGTACAGGTAGTAGTTTACGTTTTTGCTCTGGCAAAAACAACATTCTGGGCAGCAAAAAGCAGGCTTACACGTCTGCTCTACAATCCCTGCTTGTTTAAACTGGCTCCATGTTGTATGTAGAACGGCAAACATCACCGCACACATGTTCTTTGCGAGCATGCAACTTCATGTGTTTCGGGGAATTTGTGAATCCAATGGCCCTGACAAAGTGCTGTGTTGGTCACGTATCTTTCACCGATTCGAGTGGTGGAAAGCATCATCTGAACCGCTAGACAAAGCATGTCGCTGTGTTCGGCAAAACCACGCCATCAAGCCCTATGTTTGTCTTTCACCATGGCATATGTCAATCAAACCACAGGGATCCTTACAATGGATCCACCTGAACATTGCAACTTGTAACTGGTGGCGTCCCTTTATTTTGGTGGAAAAAGCAACATGTTTCAAATGGTGACGCCAAATGGAGATCTCTTAAGGAGCCCTGAACCAATGCAGCGATTGCACATGACACGGGCGCTAGGCGCTAGGAGCCTACTTCCATGCTGAAAGTAAACAGGCTGCTCCTCTTCAAGGCCATCCCGAAAAAGGTCGGCCTACTTTTGACACATAGCATCTCTACTCTTGGTATGGTAGCGAAAACCCCCCCAGTAAAAATGAACAGAACCCAAAAACTAAAAAACCAAAAAACATGCCAAGGACAGTGAAGATAAGCATTTGCAACTTGTTGTTTCTTTGTGGGTGTGTTTGTGTGAAGGCAAACCCAACGCATTTGCTGGGCTGTGCAAAAAGGTTGGCCAATCGCAATCCACTCTATTGGGAGACCACACCCCAAGTCTTTTCGTCAAGCGAATGGACCGGCCCGGGTTGGAAATGAGTCATGCAACGGCAACTCCTAAGTGACGGACCCTGCATGGCGAAGCTTGCTTCTAAACTTTAGCCCTCGGTAAGCTCTCTTGAGTCCAAACGGCATGTGAGCCCACATCATACGACTTGCTTCCCGACAGGACATGGTATATAAATTGGATCCCGCTCTCCGGGGTTTTGGAATGTTGGTTGTCCCCACCCCATGCCGCAGACACCAATAATCTTGAACTAGATAGGGGAAACCAGTTGAAACACGGCAAAAGGATACCCGGAAACGGCCGCCTGCCCCAATTCTCGGTCGCTTTCAACCAAACCACACTCCCCACCACCCAAAAAGGGGCGGCACATTGGGCGCCAGGGCCTCAAAGAATCCTAGGCCTCACCCCCCCGAGGCTGGGGGAGTCGAAACGCCGTCGCGGTCGACTCGTCGTCCTCCCGGACCTTTCGGATCTCGTCCAGGCGCTTGGCCTCCGCATGCTCTTCCCTGAGCCTCTGCTCCTCTTCCAGTTTGGCCTCAGCCGAAGACTTGGAGCCGTTGCAGACAACCCGAAAAAGAAAAATGAAGAAAAACAAAACATCTCAAGAAACCAGGCAACAAAAAGAGCACATGTCCTATTCATGGACGAAACCCTGCACCAGTTGGGATGAGTGAAACCCCAATCATTACCGGGATTGTCCGTCTACCAACCGGCGCAGGACTTTGTCCATGCACAGTATGGGCGTGTCTTCCATTAGGGAACCTCCAAAAAGTGTTGGTTTCCTGTTGGCATCCCGTTCCATTAGAAACTGGTGCCCGCAAAAAAAGAAAAAAGAAAAAGCGCACCCATACTGCAACGGGAAAAAAAAAAGGAAAGCGGGAAAATCCCGTCATGTGTCATGGCTGCGTGGTTCGGTGCGGTTGGGTTACTTGCAATATTTAGGGCATCCACCGAATTCATGGCTCCAAAGAACCCTAAGGAGCTCCAAGATCCTCAGGTGGGGTCCCAGGTCCTTCCCGCCGCGGCACGTTTGGCTGGGGGGTCACGTGTGTGTTCGATCAGAACACTGGGCCGCGCTCTGTTCTGCCAAAAGAACGCGACTCGCGTTGCGCTTCTTCGTAACTTTCACTCAAACGATCTAGCAGAGCATGATTCGGTCCACGTGCTTGGTTCTGTTTCCAGGGGATGTCAGGTTGTCAGTCTCAAAAACTAAAAAAAAATGTGGTTCCTGTCGCATCTGGTCGCACCATTCATGGCTCTGCCTCCCAAGCCTTTCTCGCAAGTCGCTTCCAACATATTGGGCCATTGAAGTGACACCCCAGAGATGTAAATCAAAGCAATCAAGGTTTCTATGCTTGTGATTTGGTCATTGTGTTGAGGTTTGAGGCACCCTTGGTACGTATACCGTCATTTTGATACAACCTTGCGAGTGGTTGGAAGAGCGTCGACCTCCAAACGTCCTCTGAAGAACCGCCCAGAATGCTCACCCAGAAACTGACGGGCTTCGAAAGAAATGTCTCAAGTGAGGGGGGCCTCACTTTGGTGTTTGAGAATCATGGGGTTTCCCAGTTCCCTCCCACCAAACCAACCTGGACGTGCACAGACCCCCTTTCCTAGAGGAAAGTAGTCTTTCTACAGGGCTCTGTGCACTTCCATGTTGGTGGGGGGGTATCTGTTCGGGTCTTGTAGAAACCCGGGGAGGTGGATTATGATCGCTGTCACAAAGCCGGCTCCCAGCCGCTACCCAAGCGAAAGAAACTCTTGTCGTCAAGCAGCTTGCCCAAAACGGCAATGGTGGGCAAGGTATGCACCCGAGTTGGATGCCAATGAAATGTGCGGAATGTGGAACGCAAAAAGCAGATGGTAAAATGGAGGGTGCGATGCAAACTCCTGTAACAAACAGACAGGAGTTTTGCGGACAATAGTGCTCGCTGGTTCACTTGGGTAGTCCCATCCCCTTGTGTCGGTTGTAGTATAGGAGGAGATCGGGGATTTGTCTAGTGGGCGGGTTCCTTCGGCTTCTGCGCAATGACCGGAGTCACACGGGTTGATGACTAGGCGGGGCATCGGTCAAAATCCCGCAGCCCCAGTCAACATCCCAATCCCCGCTAAAATAGACTAAAATGAGTGGTGCACCTACCCCAAAATGGTACCATTGGTTTTGACCCGCAGCCTTGTCCTTTTCTGGGGCTGTTCTTTCTCAGTGCTGGTTTGTCTTAAACGTCCCCAGCATCACATGGACCCCTTCCGTGTTGGATGAGCCACTGCTAAACCAGCCGCAGACCTGGCGCAGCCCCAGGCCAACCCAAACCCACCGCAAAGCAACCCAAAACCCACCACAACAGCCGCCTGGATATCAGGCCTTTGCCGAGCTCAATGACCTACAAACCAACACAAGGCCGCCCTAATGAAGATCTTAGAGAGCCTTAAACTCACCCTAAATCAACCCGAGCAACTCCCAATTGCTACCAAATCTGATCTAATTGGCAAGTGAGGCGGGTGATGCTGGGGATGCGGGCAACCAACCGACCGACCGACCGACCAACCAACCAACCAACCAACCAACCAACCAACCAGCCCTAGAACAAAACGTCCTGGTGAATGAAGAAAGGAAACAAACACCTCATCCCAAAAAAAACACACCTCGGAAAAGAAGACACGCGCATATTGCAAGGAACAAGGGAACCCCCACCCTCGTCGATCCTTCCACTGGGCTCCTGCGACGGGTCCCGGTCCGTGTACCCGTGTACTGAGCGTCCGTGCCAGAGCCAACCGTCGCTCCTCCTCCGCCTTCTGCCGGACCTCCTCCTCCATCCTCCGCCGCTCCTCCTCGATCTTCCTTCGCTCCTTCCCGACATCGGGTGCGGGCTGAGGGTGCCCCTCTTCGTGCGGGCTGAAGTGAAGCAAAAAGGAAACCCCACCCCTTTTGGGGCGCACCCACACCCAGATAAGCCCCGGACAACCGCAAAATAACACGGGAAAGTTGGGCTGCCCCCAATACCCCCGAGCCGACAGTGGACTACCAATGATGTGTTCAGTTGCTCACATCAGTTCGCTGACAACACGAGAGACTCTCGCGCGCTCATCTATGAGATGCAGCAACCTCTTCAAGACTTCCGTGCCTCAGCGATGCGACGCTCCTCTTCTCGTCTCCTCTCAGCCTGCGAAGAAAAGGATTCTATTGCAAATTGGTCCGAAGACACCTGGCATTAGACGATGAGGTCCCATTGGAAATATGTCCGAAGACACCTGGCATCAGACGCACCGATGCCCCACGTTTGCCCACCCCGCCACCCCGGCTGCCACGCCTCTTTCTTCTTGGACTCCTCTGCAGTGCGCTGACGGGCGCCGTCAGCCAAAGGACGAAGCCTGCGCTCGCACTTCGCGGCTCACTCTGCAGAACTGCTGCGGATGGTTGCGTATTTCGCACCACCTAAGAAACCACGGTTGGGAACCATTGCTTGCTTGGTATTTGCAACGGAATCGAATCCATCCAGGGTTTCTTAGGTGGTGCGAGCTGCTGGGAGACACAAAACGGCACCTCCTGGTTGGCCGCTCATTCCGGTAAACACCCCTCAAAAAAGAGAACCGCACTGCGTGCACCGGCGGTCCTTTTGCACTCCACCCAAAGACTGGCTGATTTGCCCTCACAGAAACCACAAAGCCCTTGAGAATGATCTTTCTCGAGAAAGAGTTCCTGCACCTTTTGCTTCTGCAAAGATGCAGAGAATCCGGCTTGCAGCCAAATCTCGCATTTTGCAAGCATTTTCACCAATGATCATGAGGCAATTCCTCTTAATCGTACCCACCCCAGAACGCTTGCCCAAAGAACCTGGAAATAAAAGGTTAACCGAGTAAATATGGACCAAAAACGGGAAACCAAAAGGTCAAAAGGTCAGCTTTGGACAACTGAGAGCATCATCCCAGGAGCCTCTTCTGCATGAAGTAGAAGAGATGCAGCGACTTTGCCAGGCGCTCCCGTCTCCGAGCGCGGGCCTGCGACTGGAAAGAATCCGAGACTTGCAGTGGCGGGCACCCTCTGTGTGTGGCCGTCAGCCCATTGTAAAGTGAACCCTCTCAAAACAAGCAAATAACCAAGAGCACTGCATGTTTCAGGGACAACAAACTCCGTTTTTGATTTTTGGTGAAAAAACAAACACCAACCCAACTGAGAAGTGCACCCACACTTTCATGAATCAGGAACCTGAGGTCGCCACAATTCCCTGGCTTCTCCCCTCCTCTTCCACAAGGGTTTGCGAAACGAGCGATAGATAGGGTTATAAGTCCGGCTTTGCCTCGCCATTTCAAGGGCTCGTTCCTGGCCACCTCACTCTCTTCAATAAATGCGGGGATAAACCTTATAAAGCTCACAACCCCTGATTAGCAGGGGTTGACCGCCTCGTTTGGTCCAAGCATTCGCAGGCCAAGCTCGGCTTTTAAGGGTCAAGGGTGCCCATGTTCAGCCACAGCTGCTTTGCAAGGGCTGACAAAACTGATACGCGTGCGCGCGCAGCGGGGGAATGCAATGTCCGATGCTCAAAAGTGTCTTCCAATCGCGACGCTTGGTCGGAGCACTCCCAAGGCGCTCTCGAAGTGTTCGGAGCTGGGCCCATGGGGGACGCACACAAGTCGCGCGAACTTGGCTTTCGCGGCAGGCGCCTTTCGCAGGATCAGAAGCCGCCCTTTTTTTGGGCACGCACTTTCGGAAGGTCAGGCATGGATTTGAGGCAGCTGGTACAGATCTCATGTCAGGCGAAGCACTTTCGCAAGGTCAGGCACAGATTTCGCTGATGGCGCAGCACTTTCGCAAGGTCAGGAGCAGATTTCGTGGCAGTTTCGCTGGACAGATAAATATATAGAGAGAGACAGCGAAAGAGACAGATACATAGATAGATAAATAGATAAGATGAGATGAGATAAGACTAGATTAGATTAGGTTTGGATGAGATTAGATCGACTGGATAGAATACATATCAGAAGATAGACAGGATAGATAGGATAGATATGATAGAGAGGATAGATGGGATAGATAGAATAGATAGGATAGATGGGATAGGATAGACAGGGTAGATAGATAGAGATAGCTAGTCATAGATAGAGATAGATAGAGATAGACAGAGATAGATATAGAGAGAGAGGTAGAGATACAGAAGAAATGGAGATAGAGATAGAGGTAGAAAAAATTAGGGATACATAGACAGAGATATAGAGATGGAGATAAGAGATGAGATATACATGGAGACGGAGATAGAGATATGATATAGAACTAGATAGACATAGAAAGATCGATAGATATAGCTAGATCGATAGATACCGATAGAAGACAAATATAGGTAGATAGAAGATAGATAGATAGATTGATTGATATAGATAGATAGAAATATATATATATATATATATTTATAGACAGATAGATAGATAAATTGATAGATAGAGAGAGAGAGAGAGAGAGAGAGAGAGAGAGAGAGAGAGAGAGACAGAGAGTGAGCGAGAGCGAGAGACGGGAAGGAGAGAAGGAAGGAAGGCAGGCAGGCAGCCAGGCAGCCAGGCAGCCAGGCAGGAAGGAAGGATGGGTGGATGGATGGATAGATGGATAAATAGGTAAAATCCGCCGACCCCTTCTCCTCAAAGGGGGAGGCGCACGGGAAGGGTGGTTACAGCACAAGTCCAAGGTTGGTTGGTAAATGAGCATAGCCGAAGATTCAACATTATCAGCGTAAGCAATACCGTCATCGTAGCAGAGGGTGCGTAGTCATGATTATCATCATGACTGTTGGTGATGCAGAAGATGCACGATGATGGTTATCGTCCATGATGACGATGACCATGATGCTGATGATGATGACGATGGTGATGATGACGATGATGACCACAATCATGGTGATGATGACATGCTCATCGTCATCACATCATCATCGTTGTGACCTGATTGGAGATGTAGAGGATGCGTAGACATGATTATCATCATGACTGCTGGTGATGCAGAGAATGCACGATGATGGTTATCATCCAAGATGATGACGATGATGATGACGATGATGATGACGATGATGACGATGATGATGATGACGATGATGGTGATGATGAACCACCATGGCGACGATGACATGCTCATCATCGTCACATCATCATCGTTGTGACCTGATTGGAGATGCAGAGGATGCGTAGACATGATTATCATCATGGCTTGGTGATGCAGAGGATGCACGATGATGGTTATCATCGATGATAATAACGGTGATGATGACGATGACGATGACGAAAATGATGCTGATGATGATGACGATGATGATGATGATGATGACACGCTGTCAGTATATCACATCATAATCGTTGTCGTCCTTATCTTGTTAAAATAGGTTTCAAATGTAGCGTTAGACCCGATTGGAGATGCAGAGGGTGCGTAGTCATGATGATCATCATGACTGTTGGTGATGCAGAAGATGCAAGATGATGGTTATCGTCCATGATGACAACGATGACGATGATGATGCTGATGACGATGACGATGTTGTGACCTGATTAGAGATGCAGAGGATGCGTAGACATGATGTTGTCGTCCTTATCTTTTTCTAGAAACGGTTCTAGCGTTAGAGCCGATTGGAGATGCAGAGGGTGCGTAGTCATAATTATCATCATGACTGTTGGTGATGCAAAGGATGCCCGATGATGGTTATCGTCCATGATGACCACGGTGATGATGACGATCACGATGATGATGATGATGCTGCTGCTGATGACGATACATCATCATCGTTGTGACCTGATTGGAGATGTAGAGGGTGCGTAGACATGATTATCATCATGACTGTTGGTGATGCAGAGGATGCACGATGATGGTTATCGTCCATGATGACAACGGTGGGTAATGATAACGATGACGATGATGATGATGCTGCTGATAATGACGATGATGATGACGATGATGACCGCCATCATGGTGATGATGACATGATGATGACGATCATGATGATGACGATGATGATGATGACGATGATGACCACCATCATGGAGATGATGACATGCTCATCATCATCATCACATCATCATCGTTGTGACCTGATTGGACATGCAGAGGATGCGTAGACATGATGATGTTGTCGTCCTTATCTTTTTTATATACGTTTCAAGGGTGACGTTAGAGCCGATTGGAGATGCAGAGGGTGCGTAGTCATGATTATCATCATGACTGTTGGTGATGCAGAAGATGCACGATGATGGTTATCGTCCCCACCGGACGTGATCGGGCCGCAGGCCAAAGCCCGGTAGGGCTTACCTTCAGGTATAAGGCCGTGCGCCCCATGCCGCCGACCATGAGCGGACCATGAAGGTAGGTTTTGCGCTGGGCCCGCCCTTATAAGGGGCGAAGGATTTGCGGATTGGTTTCGGCGATTTTTGTAGCATCTCCCCGCGGCGTCCAAAAACGAGCGTTTTTAGGGGGTGCCTAATACTGGACAACACCCCCAGCATTGCCAGCATCATCCCGGATGATGCAGATGATGTTATGCATGCTGGCGATGCGGGTGATGCTGGGGATGTTGTCCCCTAAGTCGGGCCAACTTTGCCGAAAACGTGCAACCTGAAAAACTTAAAATCTTAAAGTGGGTGGAAAATGGCCTGGATTGAAATCTCAAAATCCTAAAGTCTTAGATTCTTAAAATCTTAAATTAAAATCTAACAATCAATCTTAGAATCTCAAGATCTTAAAATCTTAGAACTTAGAATCTTAAAATCTGAAAATATAAAAACATCCTAAAGTCTTCGAATCTTGAAATCTTAAAAACCTTATGTCTTAGAATCTTGAGATCTTAAACTCTTAAAATATGAAATTCCTAAAGTCTTACACTCTTAAAGTCTCAGAATCTTAAAAAGCTTTAAAACTTAAATTCTTTAAACCTCGAACAATTGTAAATTATTAAAATATTACATTCCTTCAATCCGGGCTATATTTTAAATTCCTTAAACTCTTAATCTTGAAATTTTGAATTCTTGAAACCTTAAGATCTTAAAATTACAACCTTACAAGTTAGAATCTTACAACCTGAAAATATAAACATCCTAAAGTCGTCGAATCTTGACTTCTTAAAACCCTCATGTCTTTGAATCTTCAGATGTTCAAATCTTAAAATATGAAATTCCTAAATTCTCAAAATCTTAAAATCGCAGAATCTTAAAAGTTTCAAAAACTTAAATTCTGTCAATCTCGAACTATTGCAATCTGAAAATATTAAATTCATAAACAAGTAAAATATAATAAAATTCCTTCAATCCGGGCTATATTTGAAATTCCTTAAACTCTTAATCTTGAAATTTTGAAGTCTTGACATCTTAAGATCTTAAAATCTTAAATTACGAAAGTCACCAAATCTGAAAATCTCACAAAAATAAAATCTTAGCCTGCGAAATCTGATACTGGATGGAAAATGGCTGGGCAATGGCCTGGCTGTTATAACCTTCAAAAACCTTAAATCTTTGAATCTTAAAACCTTAATTCTTAAACCATTGAAACCTTAAATTCCGAAAGTCTTCAAATCTGAGACCCTTAGAATCTCAAAGTTTTTAGAATTTTAAGATCTTAACATCTACTAATCGGACTTACAGGAAAGGGAAGTGACAGAACGGGCAGGGCAAGGTGCCCGGTGGCCGGCTGTGTCGCGTCAGCGTGTAAATCCGGCCACCGGGGGCCCTGACCCCGTGGTCCGTGACATCGCCGAAGGCCTAGGCCCGCAGGGCCTACCTTCAGGTATAAGGCTGTCCGCCCCATGCCGCCCACCGCCGACCATGTGCCAAACTTTTGCGCTGCGCCAAGCTGGGCCCACCCTTATAAGGGGCGAAGGATTTGCGGATTTGTTCAGGCGATTTTTGGCGGCTTTTTGAGCATCTCCCCGCGGAGTCAAAAAACGAGTGTTTTTTGGGGGGTGCCCATAGTGGACAACATCCCCGGCATCACCTGCATCATCCGCATCCTTGGCGGACATTGATGCGGATGATGCCGGTGATGCGTGGGATGCTGGGGATGTTGTCCCCGAAGTCGGGCCAACTTTGCCGAAAACGTGCAACCTGAAAATCTTAAAATCTTAAAGTGGATGGAAAATGGATGGAAAATGGCCTGGATTGGTTGAAATCTCAAAATCCTAAAGTCTTAGATTCTTAAAATCATCTTAAATTAAAATCTAACAATCAATCTTAGAATCTCGAGATCTTAAAATCTTCGAACTTAGAATCTTAAAATCTGAAAATATAAAAACATCCTAAAGTCTCGGGGGATGCTGGGGATGTTGTCCCCTAAGTCGGGCCAACTTTGCCGAAAACGTGCAACCTGAAAATCTTAAAGTGGATGGAAAATGGATGGAAAATGGCCTGGATTGAAATCTCAAGATCCTAAAGCTTAAAATCTGAAAATTTTAGAACATCCTAAAGTCTCGGGGGATGCTGGGGATGTTGTCCCCTAAGTCGGGCCAACTTTGCCGAAAACGTGCAACCTGAAAATCTTAACATCTAAAAGTGGATGAAAAATGGATGGAAAATGGCCTGGATTGAAATCTCAAAATCCTAAAGTCTTAGATTCTTAAAATATTAAATTAAAATCTAACAATCAATCTTAGAATCTCGAGATCTTAAAATCTTCGAACTTAGAATCTTAAAATCTGAAAATATAAAAACATCCTAAAGTCTTCGAATCTTGAAATCTTAAAACCCTTATGTCCTAGAATCTTGAGATCTTAAACTCTTAAAATATGAAATTCCTAAAGTCTTACAATCTTAAAATCTCAGAATCTTAAAAAGCTTTAAAAACTGAAAATTATTTAAACCTCGAACAATTGAAATCTGAAAATCTTAAATTATTAAAATATTACATTCCTTCAATCCGGGCTATATATTGTAACTTCCTTAAACTCTTAATCTTGAATTTTTGAAATCTTGAAACCTTAAGATCTTAAAATTACAACCTTAGAAGATAGAATCTTGCAACCTGAAAATATAAACATCCTCAAGTCTTCGAATCTTGACTTCTTAAAACCCTCATGTCGTTGAATCTTCAGATGTTAAAATCTTAAAATATGAAATTCCGAAATTCTCAAAATCTTAAAATCTCAGAATCTTAAAAGCTTCAAAAACTTAAATTCTTTAAATCTCGAACTATTGCAATCTGAAAATCTTAAATTCATAAACAAGTAAAATATAATAAAATTCCTTCAATCCGGGCTATATTCTAAATTCCTTAAACTCTTAATCTTGAAATTTTGAAGTCTTGACATCTTAAGATCTTAAAATCTTAAATTCCGAAAGTCACCAAATCTGAAAATCTCACAAAAAATAAAATCTTGAAGCCTTCGAAATCTGATAATGGATGGAAAATGGCTGGGCAATGGCCTGGCTGTTATAACCTTCAAAAACCGTAAATCTTTGAATCTTAAAACCTTAATTCTTAAACCATTGAAACCTTAAATTCCGAAAGTCTTCAAATCTGAGACCCTTAGAATCTCAAAGTGTTTAGAATTTTGAAATCTTAACATCTACTCATCGGACTTACAGGAAAGGGAAGTGACAGAAACCCTCATGTCTTTGAATCTTCAGATGTTAAAATCTGAAAATAGGAAATTCCTAAATTCTCAAACTCTTAAAATCTCAGAATCTTAAAAGCTTCAAAAACTTAAATTCTTTAAATCTCGAACTATTGCAATCTGAAAATATTGAATTCATAAACAAGTAAAATATAATAAAATTCCTTCAATCCGGGCTATATTCCAAATTCCTTAAACTCTTAATCTTGAAATTTTGAAGTCTTGACATCTTAAGATCTTAAAATCTTAAATTCCGAAAGTCGCCAAATCTGAAAATCTCACAAAAAATAAAATCTTAAAGCCTTCGAAATCTGATAATGGATGGAAACTGGCTGGGCAATGGCCTGGCTGTTATAACCTTCAAAAACCTTAAATCTTTGAATCTTAAAACCTTAATTCTTAAACCATTGAAACCTTAAATTCCAAAAGTCTTCAAATCTGAGACCCTTAGAATCTCAAGGTTTTTAGACTTTTTAAATCTTAACATCTACTCATCGGACTTACCGGAAAGGGAAGTGACAGAACGGGCAGGGCAAGGTGCCCGGTGGCCGGCTGTGTCGCGTCAGCGTGTAAATAAGATAAATAAGATAGATAGATCAGTAGATAGATAAATTGACAGGCAGCCAGACAAATAGATAGATAGGTAGGTAGATATATAATGAAGAACAAACACTGATGAAAAAAACGATTTGATTGATTGATTGATTGATTGGTTGGTTGGTTCGTTGGTTGGTTGGTTGGTTGATTGATTGATTGATCGATTGATTGCTTGATTGACTGATTGATCGATACTTTAAATTAGATTAGATTTAGATTAGATTAGATAGATAGATGGATAGATACACGAATTAGACGAATACATGTTTAAATTGATGAACAAACAGACGGACGAACAGACAGACGGACAAACAGACAGACGGACAGATAGACAAACAAAACGATAGACAGACAGACAAATAGACAGAAGATACATCATAGCTATAGAAGACTGCGGCAGTGCACTTTCTGCTAGATATAGGATCTGCTTGGCACATGCTTCGCTCATGTTGAGCACCTTTCGAATGAGTTGTTTTAGCTGAATTGAAAAGATAAGTATTATCGTTCGGAAAATTATGTGTAAAGCTTAACTTGAAATAGAACAATTGTTGTCTAAGTTCTGATTTAAAATAGAAACCCTGATGGGATTCTGTCCTTATTATATTCATAGTCATAGTCTGTTGGAATTTGAGTACAATTTAATAAGGGAATTTGATAAAGATACTAAGTATAAATTAAAAGGGAAGAACTCAGAGATCCAAAAGTTAAGATGTTTTCCTAGCCCCCAGTACTACCGTGGTCAGAAAACACTGTAAAACACAGTGCGTTGTAGCGTTGTTCACACTCGATTTACATCTCCACCAACGGCTGCTATCTGAAATTCAGAATTTGCATAGAATCCGGGTAGGACTCAATAAGAAAATACGTATTCCAACTCTTATTGGACTTTGTACTTTAAAAATGTATTTCTTGCTAAATACAACGTTACAATTCAATTTGAGTTTAGATAGCACTGACGACGAAAAACAAAAACTAACCGAATGTAATTTCAAATTAGAGCTCGAATCAGGCTTATGTTATTTCAAATTAGAATTTGCATATTATGCTGGATGTCTTTGCCAATAGACTGTTCTTTACAAATCAGTCAGCATTTACAAACAATCCATTCAAAAGAGATTAACTCAAAGTTCGATTTGAGTAGAATCTTCATTTTATTACTTAGATAGAAGTCCTTTCCAACGGTACAGTTCAATCTGCGTTGAGTCTTAAAAAAATAAAAAAATAAAAATGTTGAGATAGAAATTAAACGAGAAGTAATTCAAATTAACCCCCATCCGAACCAATCTAAACCATCATGGACCTTCTATTGTTACATAAATGTGTGTCACACAAAACATGCTCAGGACAACTATGTTTGCCCAATGATCCAAAAAGAGCTCGTTCCCCCAAAAACGCTCCTTTCATGAACACGGGCTTCTTGCAAAATACCAATTGTTGCATGTTCAGATTTGCGCTCGTTTTGCAGGTACTTGCGCGCGCTATTCGGGTATTTGCGCCCGTGTTGCATGTATGTCTCGAAACGCGTCCACGCAACCGACTATACGAAAAAAGAGAAATCGCCGCAACAGCCAAAAATGCTCGAATCCAAACTTGCGCCCGCTCCCCCGAAAACACGCGATTGGCAAATGTCTGCTACGAAACACCCAACAAACACATTTTTTTGCGACGACTCAAAGTCCAGGATTGAAAGCGCCTCCCCTTTTGGACCCCCACGAGGGGCTCGTTTTGAGCCTATCAAAGTGCGCGAAACCGTAGTTTTCAAGGCAAATGAGAGGAAGCCACCTATCAGAAGGAGATTCCATTTGGAGAAGCATGGAACAAACCCATGGACACGGCCAACTTGTGAAACCCATCCCAAGAATGTTCCAAGGAGAAACCCAAGGAGAACATGAAGGCGAAGCACAAGGGGGAAAACAAAAAAAACCGTCTGGTTCCATTTGGAGACGACCCCACGGCCAGAAGCGACCGCACGACCCCACGCGCGCAGCGCGCGGAGCGCGCCTCCTTCATCAGCACCAGCGAGAGGCGCACCGCGCAGAACCCCCCGCAGAGCCGGCGCCTCGCCGCCAGCGCCCGCAGTCGCAGCTTCTCCCTGTCGATCGGAGACGCACCGCGCAGCATCATCGAAAACTTGGTTGTTGGTCCGTGCAATTGTGTTGTTTTTTTTGGGGGGGAGGGGTTTAGTGGAAAACCCAACTTGATTTCAACAAAAAAGCTAAAGTCTAAAGATCCAACCCAATAGCAGTCAAGAACACAGCAACCCTCGAAAACCAAGCAACCAAAACAGTGCCTCCGAAAAGACACCTGGGACTCGTCCGATTCTTGCCCATCCAAAAATCTTAAACGGGTCTGACAAGTTGTACACGGAAAAACCAATGACGATTTGTATTCTTGGGGTATTCTGTATTTGGTGGTCTGCAAATAAAACCTCTATGTGTCAATGCCCCCCTTCCCCGTGCCCAAGGGACTCACTTCCCAAGTCAGGTTTTGTGTTTTTTCCCCTTTTTGAGGAGCTGTGACGAACTGATCCCAGGGTACCGGGTGTCCAACTCTATTTCCCCTTCAGTTGATATTCATCACGTTCTAAGGAAAGGCCAAGCTCGAATTATTTTACAATTCATCTTTGACGCTTGAAGGGGAGACATAGGGAACCCTTCCCAGGTTTGCACAGGTGCTTTTTTGCGCCCCGTCCTTCTTCCGCCCCAATTCTCGGGCCCCAGCTTGCGGATTTTTGGCAAAAATGGCCCCGAAGCCTCCTAGTGAAGCACCCCCCCCCCAGGACTCTTGGCACTTTATCAGCTCGGAAGTGATTGTTAACCCCGGATTCATAAACCCCTGGTTGATATTGATTGGGGGGTGTCCAATTCCTTTTAGTGGGGGTTCAGCACTTTTGGAGGCCAACACCCCCTAACAATAGGACGCCTTTGTTTTTGTTAATTTTTTTTAAAAAAAAAAAATCCTGGGTCAACAAATGATTGCTCCCTGTGAAGCGGGAGTCACCCCCGGGACTCTTGGCCGCTGGATCCCAAGCGCGGAGGCGCTTCGGCGTTTCCCAAAGCGCCCTTCGGCCGGTGGAAGTTGACGTGACCGATTTCCCCTGTCTGCCTCGCTCCACACGGAGAACGAAGAAACCAAGACAGGTGCGACGGCACGAAGGAGAAGCTAACCAATACGAAACGCTTCCAATACTAAACCAGTGCTACCAAGTATATACAGAGAGCAAACATGGTGGGCATGCGAACCACTGGAATCCCAAACACAATGCATGCTGCAAATTGCCGGAACGTGGCACATGCATTCTGAAGGGTAAAAAGCAGAAGCGGGCTTTTCAGGCTTCCAATCTCTCTGGCGTCTGCTGACCCCATGTCCAACAAGCTTGATCCATGATGAATCACCCAAAAATCCAGCACACCATCAATCTTCAGAACATCGAATCAATCGAATTCCGGCAACGGACAACAAAGGCTACGATAGCCGCTGGCGTAATCTGCTGCCATTGCCGAGCTGTCCTTGCAACCAAACCTGGTTCCCTGTCTCCGCGGGGAACCTGACCGTATACTCCATCCGATCCAGCCTCGGATCTTGTATGATGTTGCCATATTGTCATATGATATGGGTGTGGCTCAAAATACAAGAGCTACCGTTACGCAGGTGTTAGTCTTTGGTTCCAGTTACCAAGGTGCCATTTTGCTACATGTTCTTGACCCACAGCCATATTGTTGATTGAAACAGAACCAAACCGCAGGATCTAGCACAAAAGCAAGACCAAACTAGTGCACGGCCAAACCCACTAAGACCGAAACAAACCACCAGTGGACAGCTATCCTCCGTCACCTCCAGCTACCCTTTCAAGTGGATTCAGGGGGACATGGAAGTCTTGCCTGCTCCTCCCTGCCAAGTGTCCGATGTCTTATATCAGGTGATCTTAACAACCAAAACAGGGCTCCTCTAATACAAACACCTTCTTGAGGGGATATCAGCTGGTATTTAGGTGATCGTTCAAGTGGCCCAAATCTATCTTTCAACGGCTCGGCAAGAGTGGCAGTTTTGCAGCTCCAAGCGTTTTTGCAAAGCAACTGCGATCCTTTCACGGGGGGGAAAACTCTTCGAAACGCTTCCGCGGCTAGCGCCTGGCCGCCAGCAGCATGGGCTGCACCCGTCCCACCAGCAAGGCCCGGGTGGCCAGGATCCTCGCGGCTTTCGCCCGCCGCAGCTCCGCGAGGAACCTCCCGCCGAAGGCCGAAGGGGGAGAAAACCGCCGAGCTGGGCTGAGGTTCAGCGGGAGGTACTGCTGGGTTCCTTCAAGACCCCGGGAGGCCCAGGATTCACCTGGAGGTACTTAGGTACTCTCGGTGGCTTTTTCTGCTCCCCGGCGAAACGTAGTTTTTTTTGGGGGGGGCGGTTTGATGGTAAAACCCAAATGTGTTGGCAAAAAGGTTAAGGTCCTAACATCCAAGCAAGATGCCACAAAGATTTACTGGTGGGTTCCTTAAAAAAAAAAACGCATGTTGAGGCCCAAAGGATCCGAATGGAGTAAAAAATCTATGCCCGGCTGAATGGGACATCAACCTCTGAGGTGACATGGACTCTCTGATCCACCAGAACTTACAGTACACAAATATTCTAAGGGTACTTTCCATTTCCATTCTTAAGCCAGGGATCCGGATCTGTCCAGAAAACCTCCAGAAGGACAGGGCAAACGGCCGCTTTTCGGAAAGAACGATGGTTGATAAGAATGGGGAATCAACCCTAGAAACATTAAACCCTGAAGCCCTCAACCTAGGCCAGAGAACATACCAATTTCTGCAAGCCCGCCAAAACCCAAACGTGTCTGGACCCGAGTTCAGGCTTAACATTCCAACCAAACGAGCGTTGGGCGAACTCTGATGCTCCAACTGCCCTTTGGCAGCTCCTCCAAACCGCCCACATTTAGGCCAACTTGCCGACCCCAGGGTTCCTCACACGTGCAACACACACCCAAAAAAAAACAACAACATCACCCCACAAGACAAGGAAATGAAATGATGTCTAAACCACAAGGATAAACAACTTTTTGATCAGGCCCCGTGGGCCCGCCATCCGGCCCAATGAGTAGGGGCTGGGCCAACCGCCTGATCAAACATATGTTCAACCTTTGCTCAAACAACCTCTTAGAGGTTTTCCCTTCAAAAAGGGGCCGGCCCGAAACGGGTCCGCTTGTTTCAACGCATTCCCCCCTTCCCCCTGTGCTCACCCCCCCCCCCCCAAAGGTTTCGGCTCCAAAGGCGCCTTGGCAGGTAGAGGCACAGCTGCACGGCGTTCTTGGCCCGCACCCAGCGCTTCCGGATGATCTGCCGCACGATCTGCCGCAGCTTCTCAGGGTCCGGCTGAACACCTCGCCGGCAAGGGCTTTCGCGGGGTTGCCTTTCAAGCGGAGGCGTGCGGCCCTCTTTCACCAGTGGTTCAACTGGGTATGGGTCAAAATTGAACACCAAGGTACCGCAGGTTTTGGTCCTTCTTCCGATTTACCAAGATTCCATTTTGGGTACCCATTTTTGACCCACAGCCAACTGTTCCTTTGCTCCGAGTCTCAGGGTGTTGTTTGATGTAGGGGAACCCATCCGCAGAAAAGGGATCAAACAGCAACAAAGTGCCCCCTCTCAGTCGAGCGCATCACAAGGTTCTGTAGCCGGCGTTAAGCCCGCTTTCAGACGACTGACGCGATGAACTACGGAAACAGCCTATCCAACAGTCGCCCTGCGGATTTAACGCGGCGCGTTCGGGCCGCATCAAAAGAAGCGGACCCTGCTTGGTCTGATCCAAACCTGAATTATTGATCCAACTTGATATTTTTCCCCAACAGCTGAAAGCTTTGGGGTCTCAGCCAGGATAGGCTCTGGGGTGGTCCGGGGCGGCCGTGAGGTAAGGTTCCACGAGGGTTCCACGAGGGTTCCACCAGAGTTCCACCTGGTTCTGCGAGGGCTGCGGGGTGTGAGGTAAGGTTCCACGAGGGTTCCCTACGAGGGCTGCGGGGTGGTCCGGGGTGGTTTGAGGTAAGGTTCCACGAGGGTTCCACCAGGGTTCCACCAGGTTCTACGAGTGGTTTGAGGTAAGGTCCACGAGGGTTCCACCAGGCCAGGTTCTGCGAGGGCTGCGGGGTGGTCCGGGGTGGTTTGAGGTAAGGTTCCACGAGACGAGGGTCCAACAGTTCTGCAAAGGTTCCACGAGGGGTTCCATCAGGGTCTGCAAGGGCTGCGGGGTGGTTTGAGGTAAAGTTCTCCGAGGGTTCCAGGGTGGGGTGGTTTGAGCTAAGGTTCCACGAGGGTTCCACCAGGGTTCCACCAAGGTTCCACAGGGTTCTGCAAGGGCTGCGGGGTGGTCCGGGAGGGTTTGTGGTAAGGTTCCACAAGGGTTCCGCCAGGGTTCTGCAAGGGCTGGGGGTGGGTTTGTGGTAAGGTTCCCCAAGGGTTCCGCCAGGGTTCCACCAGGTTCTGCGAGGGCTGGGGGTGGTTTGACAAGGGTAAGGTTCCACGAGAGTTTCGCCAAGGTTTTGAGGTCAGGTTCCCCCAAAATCACCAGGTTCAACGTAAGGTTCCACGAGGCACCAGGGTTTTATCAGGTTCTGCAAGGGTGGTTTGAGGCAATTCCCAGGGTTCCACCAGGCTCTGCAAGGGCTACGGGGTAGTTGGGGTGGTTCATGAGGGTCGACCTAGGTAAGGTTGTAGCAAGGCTGCGGGGGTTCCATGAAGATTTCAGGGTTCCACGGGCTGTGGCTGAGGTAAGGGTTTCACAGCAGTTCCAAGGATTCGACAAGGGTCACAAGGCTCCACAACGCTCGACAAGTTCCACAAATGTTCTGCAAGGAAGCAATGTGTCGCGCCCCCGCCGTCTGAAAAGCCATCGGAGCAGTAAATTGAGGGCTCAGAAGATCGCTTTGCTCATGGGCGGAACACTAAGCAAAACCGAAATCAATGGTTTTCCTGCGCACTTTCACTGTGTTGTCAGTTGCTCACTTGCTCAGGCAACGCGAGAGCTTTGTGGCAAACTCACTGTGTAGCAGAGCAAACGCTTGGCATTACTGAGTACTACTTAGTGGGCTTTTGGGTTCCAAGGGTTCCACGAAGCTGCGAGGCTACGGAATAAAATTCCAAAAGCGCTCCACGAGGTTTCCACCACATTCTGCAAAAGCTATGGGGCAGCCCTGAGGACAGGTTCCAACAAAGTTTCACGCTGAGCCTACGAGGTTCCACGAGAACGGTCTGCGAGGTTCACCGGGCCCAGTCGGGCAGGTCGGGGCCCGATTGCACCGTCGGGGCCCGATCGGGCCCCCATTGCGCCGTCGGGCCCCGATCGGGCCCCATCAACTACCAAGCCGGTATCGCCTAGTTTTGCTAGATACACTTGCAAGGCCGCAAAACCGGTGTTCAGCTACAATATGGGTGGCTGGGGTTGGTGGGAGCCCGCTTTCAGACTATCGGGCCCCAGTCGGGGCCTGATTGCACCGTCGAACCCCACTCGGGCCCCGATTCCACCGTCGGGCCCCGATTGCACCATCGGGCCCCGATCGGGCCCCGATTCCACCGTCGGGCCCCGATCGGGTCCCGATTGTGCCGTCGGGCCCCGATCAGGGCGCGATTGCGCTGTCACTCTTAGCTTTGCTTCACAAATTTACAAGGCGGCATCCTCAGCAAAACCGGGTGAGGTGGGTCCCGGGGCGGGTGTGGTGCTGTTGGGGATATCGCCTGAGCTTATTGTTTCTGGGCCGCAAAAAAGAAGATGTCAGGATTCCAGAGAAAGCCCGGTTCCTTAAAAATCCCAGCAAGGGAAACACTTGGATGTGGGTCAAAATTAAACCACCAGCCAAAACCGCTGGTTTTAGTCCATGTTTCCATTTACCGATCGGGTTCCATTTTGGGGTTACCCTATTTTTGACCCACTGCGAAAGTGGCCGATCCTCCCATTTTCCGGGCCTTCGGAGCGCATGTCCTCGAGAGCCTTGAGCTGCCCAGCCTTCAGGAAGAGCCGCGACATGCCCAGGGCCCACTCCTAAGGCGCGAAAACTGGGGGGGGGGGGGGGAAGTCTGATTTCAGGGGAGGGTGGCAAAAGCTGGGGGGTTCGTGGGAATGTTCATTGGGGTGTTTCCTGCTTCTGTGTTGCCATAGTGAACTCGTTGAGAGCCTCTGCTTTGATTCTTAGGAGGGGACGCTGAGTAATTGGGTGGCGGGACAAAGGCAAAAAACCCTTTTTTTGCAGAAGGATCCCTGGAAAGAATGCGGAAGTTACCCCTAGAGACCTACACCAAAAACCAAGGAAGCTCCCATTTGGACCAGGGTTGCTTGTGCGTCCAGCCCCCAAAAAAGCACATCACTGAAAAGGAAACTCCAACACCAGTGGCAACCACACGATATTGTCCTATGATCGTGACTTAATCTGGCTCGTAAGCCATTACCCCACGACCCCATTCTACTGACTTAGGCCTTCCTGTATTCCCCTTTCAACATCACCCCACCAAAAGGAGACCTACTTTAAATTGTCAACCAGAAGGTGGGCCGAAAACCACCCCCCTTTCGACATCTGCGTGGGTCATGCGAGGCGCCATGAGAAACCCCCCAGATTCGGAGCCCTTGGAGCCTCGGGAGGATCGCAGGATCCACGTTTTTCCTATGAGCATCTTTTTTTTGGGGTACCCTTTGGTGGACGGCATTTGGGGAGTCATGTCCACCAACCATTTTTGGGTGGGGGTGGAGGGTGGGGTCGCGCCCCCATTGAATGTCACAGCTACGTTGGTAACCGCAATTTGCACCCCTTTGGACTGGTTTCACTCAGCCTTTTGAAAAGCGAAACTTTAAAAAGCCCGTCAACATATGATGTCCAAAAAATGGGCTATGTCCGCAACCAACCCCTCG
The DNA here is from genome assembly GCA_963377175.1 of Effrenium voratum. NCBI lineage: Eukaryota > Dinophyceae > Suessiales > Symbiodiniaceae > Effrenium > Effrenium voratum. The sequence continues at coordinate 120,313 of CAUJNA010003752.1, read as the reverse complement.
ATAGCTCGCTCCGTAGCTCCGGCCTGCGGGTGGACGTCATAGGCCAGCATCAAGGCCTCGATGAAGGTGCGGTCCCCGTAGCGTTGGAAGCTCTCGGGCAGGAGGTCCCCTGAAATATCACCCCAGAAACGTCACCCGGAGTTGTGCCAGTGCCGTGTGGCTGTGGGTCAAACATAGGGTAACCGGTAACCCCACCATGGGTTGCCCTGGCAAATGGAAGCATGGACTAATTGCTGGTGGCTTTTGCTGGTGGTTTGATTTTGACCCATACCCACGTACTTGGATGGGTTTGTTTATCTTTGAAATGTGGTATATGACATATGAGGTGAGTAGCCAGGGGTTACAAGAGGGTGAATTCGGGGAGTCGGGGCTAACCACTTAGCCAACTCCCGAGCCAGAAGTAGCGTGCGGATTGGACCTTTCAGGGAGTGTTGACCTCAGTGTGGAACTTGGAAATCGGATGTAAAGAAAAGCCTCCTCGGCCTAAGAATGGCGCCCGAGTGGAAATAGAATCGTCTGTGAACGTCATGGGAAAACTGGGTGTGTGTGTGTGTGGCCAACAATCATGTTTGATGTTCCCAGATCAGCTTCATAGCCACCTCACCAACCAACACCCATCAGAGAACAAAAGATGGAGCCGCAGTCTCCCAGGGCATCAATGGTCAAAGCTGCGGGTCATGGTCACGGATTCCTGAGGAACCAACCTTTCTGGTTCTCAAACACCCAGAAAGGCGCTGAAGACTGAGGCTCTTGTGGCCTGTGCGGGTTGAAAGCTTAAAAGGTGAAGGAGTCCACAGCCAGCCCCAACTGCAAGTAGACGGGTGTTTTGACCATGTGCGATGCGGCAAGTGTGGCCAATTACCAACGCCAGAGGGCGGAAGCGCGTGACGATCTCATTGAACGGGCAGCGGTTGGGATAGCCGTCGTGCATGATCTTCACCAGCTCAATGGTACCACACCTGCGTAACCAGCTCATGTGCAAGAGACCAAATCGAGCAAACGTCATGAGCCACCCAGCTGCAAGCATCCCATGACGAACAAATGGGACTCACGACGGTGCTGTCTTCTTGGTTGCTGCAACGACCCCCGTTGCAAAACGTTTTCCACTTTTTTGGGGGGGTTAGTACCTCAAAACACCCCAAAATATTTCAACCAAAAAGTTGTTCAGTCGAGTTTGATCCGTTGCCCAACAGTCGTCAAGTTTTGAGGCGGCCGCTGGATGATCTGATCCAAGACCAACTTGTCCTTGAAGAGGCTGGGCTTTTGCTCCTCGTTCGGCTTGAAGCAACCTGAGAAAAACGCGCGCCAAGGCTTCAAGGAAGTGTGGCTCGGCAGATCTGCTAAGTCCAAGCAGCGGATGTAATGCAAATGGCAGGTGTTGAGAGTCTGCAGCAAGCTTTCGAGATCTGCACAGTACTTCTTGCTGATGGACCTGAATGGCACCTTGCGGCACAGGCCGTTGGAAAATAGTGCAAGTAGAGACCCTTTTTTTGGCTAGTGCAACAAGAAACCAACGAGACAATCGTTTGGAGGGCTTTGTAACTTCAAAATCTCTCCACCACGGTTCGAATTCTAGGGGTAACTTACCCATTCTTTCCAGGGATCCGGATCGTTCTAGAAAACCACCAAAAACCCTGGTTGGAAACGGCGATCGGTTTTTGATAAAAGAACGATGGCTGAAAAGAGTGGACAAGGAATCAACCCATGGTGCAATCCTTGGGCTCACCAGACCTCCCGATGGCGGTTCAATAGGGGACCGTTTCGCGTGGGGATTTGTGTCCACCAATGATTTAGGCTTGGGTGTTCCCTGCTGGTCAAACATGGGGGAACCCCAAAACCGAACCCTGGTAAATGGAAAGGACTCAAACCTGCGGTCCATATCCTGATGGTTAATTTTTGACCCCCTTCCCAAAATTTTACAAATCACAGCGTCTGCCTTGGTCTTGTCCTCATCACGCAGAGACTTCACGAAGTCAAAGCTGGAATCGCCTGCAGGCGAAGTCTCTGGCGGCAAGCCACCAACATCTCTACTCTTGGTATGGTAGCGAAAAACTTTGCTTTTCGCAGACCCCCAGTAAAAATGAACAGAACCAAAAAACTAAAAAACCAAAAAACATGCCAAGAACAGTGAAGGGCCCCAAGCTTGAGCTGCAGCCCAGGCGCAAATCAACTCTTCACATTCCACAAGCAGCCGATCGTTATTCCTTGGCGGCATGTGCGTCTGTGTGTGTGTGCCATGGAAAAAAAAACTTCGTTGAAGCGTGGTGATGGCTACGCAAAGGAAAGCTTTTTCACCTTCATCTTTACAAGCTATGGGCTAGAAGACCATCCCCGTTTGTCGAGACCAAGGCACATGCGGGCGTCTGATTGTGTCGAGGGTGCCCTTGGGATGAATTTTGACGGGCAACGGAACATACTTGGGGTCCTAGTTTGAGACAAACCCGTGTTCAAAATGGCACTTGAGTCACAATCAAAACCCGGTATCAAACTGGTCTACCCAGAGCCATGCTTCAAGAATTTAGAAGCCGGACATTTCCGCTATTTCTGGCGAGGGGATGGTCCCTTAACCTTCATCTACCCGAATCGGTTTTGAGAACGCGACTCAGGGAATCAGAAATGGAATGACCCTTACAAACTCTCCAACTGGTGGTTTCCCTTTCAGTTGGAAAAAAGAAATGGAATGAACCTGGAATTCCGCTTGGAGTTTGGCCAATGCGCTTCGGTTCAATTCGAGACGCTTGTCCAGCCAGCCCTTGGTGTTGTACTCTACCGGGCCGGCGTAGTGCTTCACGACGAAGCCCTCGCCAGACCGGGGCAAAGCCGGGAAGATCAGACATGTCATGCGCGACATGGCCTCCACAAGCCCCAAACCAAGTACCCCAAAAGGTCAATGCATCAAATTGGCTGCACTTGTTCAAGGGTATGCGTTATGTATGCGGAATGGGACGCTATGGGGGCTGTGTTTTTTGCAGGCAGGGGGGATCACTAAACATATACGTATATATATATATATATATACATATATATATATATATATACATATATATATACATATATATATATATATATGTGTATCTACGCCACGCCTCGTTCAGAGCTAAGCCCGTCCCGGCTTTGCTCCCACGCTTGTTGGACATCTTCAAGGGTCTCAGCACCTCTTTGCGCAGCGAGTCCTGCAAACAACATGTGACCCATGCACATGTGAAAAAAAGCTGGCACTGGGTGAGTGAATGAAACTAAACAAAAATCCATCTATGGTCAACTGACGTAAAAACAACTCCGCTCTGTGTGTGTGTGTGTGTGTGTGTGTGTGTGTGTGTGTGTGTGTGTGTGTGTGTGTGTGTGTGTGTGTGTGTGTGTGTGTGTGTGTGTGTGTGTGTGTGTGTGTGTGTGTGTGTGTGTGTGTGTGTGTGTGTGTGTGTGTGTGTGTGTGTGTGTGTGTGTGTGTGTGTGTGTGTGTGTGTGTGTGTGTGTGTGTGTGTGTGTGTGTGTGTGTGTGTGTGTGTGTGTGTGTGTGTGTGTGTGTGTGTGTGTGTGTGTGTGTGTGTGTGTGTGTGTGTGTGTGTGTGTGTGTGTGTGTGTGTGTGTGTGTGTGTGTGTGTGTGTGTGTGTGTGTGTGTGTGTGTGTGTGTGTGTGTGTGTGTGTGTGTGTGTGTGTGTGTGTGTGTGTGTGTGTGTGTGTGTGTGTGTGTGTGTGTGTGTGTGTGTGTGTGTGTGTGTGTGTGTGTGTGTGTGTGTGTGTGTGTGTGTGTGTGTGTGTGTGTGTGTGTGTGTGTGTGTGTGTGTGTGTGTGTGTGTGTGTGTGTGTGTGTGTGTGTGTGTGTGTGTGTGTGTGTGTGTGTGTGTGTGTGTGTGTGTGTGTGTGTGTGTGTGTGTGTGTGTGTGTGTGTGTGTGTGTGTGTGTGTGTGTGTATGTGTGTGTGTGTGTGTGTGTGTGTGTGTGTGTGTGTGTGTGTGTGTGTGTGTGTGTGTGTGTGTGTGTGTGTGTGTGTGTGTGTGTGTGTGTGTGTGTGTGTGTGTGTGTGTGTGTGTGTGTGTGTGTGTGTGTGTGTGTGTGTGTGTGTGTGTGTGTGTGTGTGTGTGTGTGTGTGTGTGTGTGTGTGTGTGTGTGTGTGTGTGTGTGTGTGTGTGTGTGTGTGTGTGTGTGTGTGTGTGTGTGTGTGTGTGTGTGTGTGTGTGTGTGTGTGTGTGTGTGTGTGTGTGTGTGTGTGTGTGTGTGTGTGTGTGTGTGTGTGTGTGTGTGTGTGTGTGTGTGTGTGTGTGTGTGTGTGTTTGTGTGTGTGTGTGTGTTTGCGTGTGTTTGTGTGTGTGTGTGTGCATGTTTGCGTGTTCGTGCTTGTGGTTATGTTCGTGGATTCAATTTTGTGTTTATGTTTGTGTTTGTATTCGCGTGCGTGTGTTTTGTGCTTGTATGTGTGTGCGCAGTTGTATGTGTGTTTGTGGGTCTGTTTTGTGTGCGAGGGTGTGTTTGTGTGTGTGTGTGCGTACGTACGTACATACATGCGTTCTTGCGTGTGCGCGAGTGTGTGTGTGTGTGTTTGTTAGAAGGGGACCCCCCAACCTTTGGCGTCCGTTCGCTTGCGTTTGGCTTCCCAATAAACCAACCTAAAAAGAGGACCCTGTCAAAAAGACACACCCACCTATGCTCGGTTGCTTTCTGCTCCCCTGCTGAAAGTTTGACTTTTAGTGGTTTAATGGAAAACCCATAACTTGGCAAAAAGTTGAAGTCCTAACATCCAAGCAAAATGCACCAAAGTATGCTCATGAGTCTTCGCACGCCTGCACTTTCCGTAAGAAAGTCCTTCTGAGCCTCCTCCACCGTCTTCTGGCAGAAGCTCTCGTCAGACATCTTCTCAAAGCCTGCCAAACGCCAGCAGAATATCGCCGCCTTTGGTTGGCAGGCGTACAAACCGGAAAAAAAGAAGAGGGAAGCCTTGATGTGCGATCATGCGAGACGTCGGACCTCAGCCAAATACCCCAAAAAAAAAAGCCGCTTTCTCGGCTTGGACGGCGCACGGCGCCCGCCTTTCGCCAGCTGCTGGCTGTGCTCGTCCAAGGTCTTGAAGGTCAGCGTGATGGCGGACACCACCTGAAGTTCTAAATCAAAACCCCAAAACGGGTTGCCCTGGTAAATAGAACCAACGACTCAAACCTTCCGTCCATATCCTGGTCGTTGAAAATGTTCACCCATACCCATATCACAGTCATATGAGCCATAATCAAAGCCCGGTATTAAAATGGTCGTAATCCCAGAACCATGCTTCAAGAATTAAGAAGGCGGCCGCAGCTATTTATGGTTGGGACTGCCCCTTGCTAACCTTCATCTAGGTTTTCATTGTGGCGAAATCGTTTCGAGGTTCAAACCACCAAGGCATGGAGAAAACTGGGTGGCCTCGTCGCCTAGGCTTTCGTGGGAAATGTGGGTTTTGTTTGTCCTAGCTAAACACTAACAACGAAAACAAAAACAGGAGGAGCCTTTGTTTTAGGGGATGCCCCGTGTAGAAACCATGGTCTCAACTCCTCAATGGGTCACGGTACTCTTGCAATGGTGAGCTAGAATTCCTAACAAAGGGTTGAAGACCCTACCAACCCCAAACGAAAAAGGGAGTGCGGGGATGTCAGCCACCGGAGATCTACTCACTTCCCCACCAAACACGTCTCTTGTTTAACGGCGCGATTGAGTGGCCCTGCATGATCTTAGCATGGTGGGACTTCTCCAACTTACTGTTTTTGGATCCATTCCAACCATCTGAAAGGCCGTTCCGCTTGCCACTTGTCTGGTTTGTGAACCTTGGGACTCGAGTCCATGCTGATTGGACCTCCATTTTGCTCGTAAGTGGGTAAAAACTTGGCCATCCTCGTCTCCATGTCCTCATTTGCAACCCCAGTCTGCTCGTTTTTCATCCTGTGGATGAACTAAAACCAGTTCGCCCCACTTTGTCACCATGAAAAACAACAGTCTTTGTTGGCATTTGCGGGGGAATCGTGTCAGAAACCCGAGTCTCTGGAGTGGTGCGTTGGATGCATTTCGTCCGAAGTAGCCATGGCCCCCCTTCGCCCCCATTCGCCCCCATTCGCCAAGTGGCCGGGGTGGAGTCCGGAAGCGCCAGGCCCAGCCAGGGCAGGCCCTCGCGCTCGTAGAGCGCCTGCTCCGCCACCAGCACGTTCCTCGGGACGACGGACATGTGCCCCGTGCCGGGCTGCCGGGTGCGCCGGGTGGGCGAGCGGCGGGGGTACGATGCCTATCTGTGCTTGGCGTGTCTTTGTGTGGTGACTTACTCTGCGTTCGTGGTGATTTACTCCGATTTTGTGGTGATCTACAGTGTGTTCTCAGGGATTTTTGTGGCTGAATCTGGAGCTCGTCCCCGATTTGTGCCCGGAAATAGACAGGCTACTGGGTGTGAATTTCTTGAGGATTTTGGGAAAACTCGAGGGATATAAGGTCATTCCCTGAGAAACAACAAGTTGGGTGAATGGCTCAAAGAAAAACGAATCAGACGGGTGCCTTGGACCCTTCGGAAACCTTCCAAAGGCTGCGTTCAGCTCCCCGGCTCATGTTTGTTTTTTGTTTCAGTTCGCAAGTTTGCGGGGGGATGTGCTTCCCATGCAGGTTTGGCCGTTGGCAAAAAAGATGCAGAGAGCCCCGGGGGAAGGAGTCGTTCCAGAAACAAGTGGAGCCCTGCCCATGACCGCAAGTCATGTGAGCGACAATTGTGTGACGAGCGTGCCCAGAAAATACTGGTAGATCAAATGTGGGCTCAGATGCCCCGGAGTGCTCCATCTAGCAAACTCTCCAAGCTGAAGCAGGACCGGGCAAGCAGTGTTGGCCTAGATCAAATGTGGGCTCAGATGCCCCGGAGTGCTCCATCTAGCAAACTCTCCAAGCTGAAGCAGGACCGGGCAAGCAGTGTTGGCCTGACCAGGCAGAGAAAGAGAGAGAGAGAAGAGAGAAGAGAGAAGAGAGAAGAGAGAAGAGAGAAGAGAGACGACAGAAGAGAGAAGAGAGAAGAGAGAAGAGAGAAGAGAGAAGAGAGAAGAGAGAAGAGAGAAGAGAGAAGAGAGAAGAGAGAAGAGAGAAGAGAGAAGAGAGAAGAGAGAAGAGAGAAGAGAGAAGAGAGAAGAGAGAAGAGAGAAGAGAGAGAAACAAAAACAGCAAGGAAGAAGAGACAAAGCCAAAAATAGCAATTTCCGCTCCAGTCATGGCTCGCAATCAACGTTGTTTTTAGGTATCATTGTCGGTTGCAGTGGAATCCAAATACCTGCTAAATCCCCTGGTCTGCGGATAATGTGTCTGAGTGGAACACCAACAACTATACAATTGCTCTCTACAATTCTCCCCTACATCTCTGCCCAAAAACCATTGCCCTTGACCTGACTGCTGCAGTCTGAGAGGGAAAACATGTAGATATGGTACGAAGCCACCCTTGCCCCCAGTCATGCAAAGAATGACTCACGTGTGAGCAGCATTGACGGTGTGGTTCTGCCAAAATGTTTCTGCCTGATGCAGAGCGCATGTCGACCAATTACTCCGAGCTTCACTTTGGGGGACTCGCAGTGCGACTCATCAGAACCCGGAAATGAGCGGAGTCATTGTGCCCTTTACAAGAATCCTTGGGCTCACCAGACCTCCCGAGCCCGACCGTGCCAACAAAAAGTCACCATGCCAAATGTTTTTCTCATCACGGTGAAAACCAGCTCAGGTGTGTCAACAAAGCTTCTCTGACTAAATCAAAACGCTTCAATAATGAAAGAAAGAAGCTTCCGTGAAACCTGGTTGCTGTTGACCCCCCTGCAAAAAGTTGTGCTTTTGTGTGTGTGTGTGTGTGTTTTTTTTGGGGGGGGGTTAGTGGAACACACCCCAATATTTCAACAAAAAAATTAAAGTCTAAAGATCCGTGGCCCAATAGCAGTCAAGCGTGAAAGCCCGGTTTTTGTTGACTTTCGCAGAGTGGCTCCACAAAGTACTGCTGCAAGCGCTCGTTCGCCAGATTGATGCAGAGCTGCTCGAAGGAGTTGCCTGCAGCGGCCGTTTTTCCGATCGATGCATCACTCCAGGGGTGCCAAGGTACATACCCCGTTTACATACCCCTTCGACACATGAACCCAAATGGCCTGCTGCTGTTCATACCCCTCTCCCCAAAAGCCCTTATAAAGTGGGTTGGAAACCAGGGAAGCCAAGGGGTATGAACAAGGGGAATGTACTTCCACCCTTAGAGTCACAGGTCTGCCGGAGCGATGCGGCACATGCCGAAACCTCTTCTTCGACTGCATCCCAATCCCCCCAAAAATAGGTTCTAAAATGGGTGGTGCGCCAATCCCCAAAATGGGATACCATTGGTTCTGACCACCACAGCCAAATCACCCCCTTCGCATGGAAAATGTTCGCCAACAGCTTTTTACCCCCGGGCTTGAGGCCCAGATGCGCTTCAAGCGCTCAAATCCGTAGATGTCCAGGATTCCGATCTGACGCCAGGTGTCGTCCTGGCAGAAAACCAGGGAGCTGAAGCTCAGAGGCGACAACCACTGGCAACTCATAAAGTCACCCCCGTTCAGTGGTGGGTTAAAGGGAAACAACCCCACTTACTGACTTTGAAAACCTTCAGAAACCGTCAAAATAACAACCCCAGAACCAATGCTGACGGACAGCTGCCTCATCTGGCGTCGCCCTCCACTCTCCAAAGGAGCCTGGGACACACGACGTACCGTTGGCCCCAATTTTCCCAACGTTGCCAGTCATGCAAAGCCCATTCTGGGGTGGAAACCAAAGGGAACCAAACCGGGAGCACATTTGGAGGTTGGGCTGGCTTCTCCTGCCCAAGAAGGGGGGTAACCCAGCCAGTCAGGGTGCTAAATTTATTCGGGCCCAAGGCGTTGATTGAAAAAATCCCAACCCGAAATGGGAAGCCCAAATTTTGGGCATCTGTGTCACACTCAAAAACTGTCTTACCATTCTTACCCTCATGGGCTTTGGTTCTCACAAATCCCCACACTCCCCACCACTGGTGACACGGGTGCTTCCGCCTTTTTGTAAGAACGCCCATACGCACCATATGAGTGTTTTTGAGGGTGCCCCTTTTGGAGCGGGTTTAAAGGGAACCAGAAGGAAACCGCAAGTGCAGGAGTTTGTCCCTCCTTATCAACACAAATATGTAGCATGGCAAATGTTGACCCCAGATAAAACCCACCCCTTCTAGCAATAGGGTTGGTGTTCCCCTCCAAACGTGCTAAACCCGCACTAAAAGTGGGTTTACCCCTGGCCCCTGTCAATCAACCGGGGGTTCATTCATCTGGGCTTCCCAGCACAGTCAAAAAATCCGAGCGACTCCGAAGAAGAAAAAGAACGTTGTAGGCATAGGTGTCCTTCTAGGGGAAGTAGATGGGTTTCCCTGGAAGATGATGAAACCACCAGGTAAACCAGGAATCGCGATCCATTTTTTCGAGCAAAACGACCAAACAGGACACCGAGTGGCTGTTGATGCGCTGCACGAGGCGCTCGAAGAGCCGCTTGTATAGGGCCTGGCTCAACAAATTTTCAGGGCCGCACATCGCAGCAAACCCAAGGAATTGGGAGGAGATCAATGGAAAAAGCCACCTATTGGTGGAGAACCAACCCTGAAAATGCCACCATTTCAAGGGCGACCTTTGGTAAACCAAGCCGAACCTTTGTCTCCCTGTGACCTGCAAGTCACTGACCTTTGTCCAAAACACGGCACGCCGGTTGGCGCCACATCGGCGCCTTGATGAGGCTGTGCAGCGCCGTACGGAACTGAGAGGTGGAGCGGGGCACCTGGCGCGCGGTTTGGTAATGTGGAGCCCTGAGTACTATGTCCCCAAGACAGCCATCAGGGTTGCTTTCATAGGTGCCTTTTGAGGGCAAATAGATGGGTTTCCCTGGAAGATGATTAAATCACCAGGTAAACCGGGAATCGCCATCTATTTTTCGACCAAAACAACCAAAAAGGACACCTATGGTTGCTTCCCTGGAAGAAACTCCGGACTCCCCACCAAACAGAAAACCCCTGCTGAATGACTGGGGGGGCTTACTAATCAGAAGTCAACCTTCTCGACTTGCCGATGGGCAGGAGGGGAAAAAACCGTTGCTTTTGGAGCACCAGTCAGCAAGAACCCCCAGATCTCGCCCGATGTCTCCTCCCGCCTCGTGCAGGGACTCCCGGCCAGCGCTCTGCACCCGCACCTGAAGCCATGGCAAACGTACCAATTGGACCAACGAACAAGTGGGGAAGCGGGAGCGGGGATATGGGGGGGATTCCCTTGGCGCCACTTCCCATCTCAAACTTAGCCAAGGGGCATTTCGGGGGAACCCTTCCGTATCCCTGGTTCCCCCTCTATCCCTGCTAGTTGGTTTCCCTGAACCAATCTCCCGCAAATCATGAATCATGAATCATCTCACCAGCCGCAAATCAGAACTCGACCCAAGAAAAGAGAAGCTTCACTTTGACGTCGCATCCCGGCGCAACATGATTTCAACTTGCGTCTCACTGGGCAATCAACTCGGGGCATCAGTCCTCGGATGAACTGAACCACTGGATTCCAGGCGGAAGCACCGCGAATGGTTTCACCACCGGCTCAGAGGCTTCCCACCATGGCCCATTTGGAAAAAAATACCTGGGTTTCGTGGGTGAATATGGCGTAACACCCAGCTCAACAAGCGAAACACCCATCCATTTTTAGCCAAACCCGATTCGCGATCAGACAGGACACCTAACACCTATCTACAAAGTATTGACCTCTTCCAAACGCTGAATTCAGAGTTGGACCCCCAAAAGGACCCTTCTCATTGCCCATCGCAAATCTTGCTACTCCAAACAAGCTGAAATAAGAATTGGTATCCGCCAAGGACCCTTTCTCCTGGTGAGCTCCTTATAGGCAGATGGCTACGGGTCAAAAACGCGTGAAACCCCAGAATACCTGCGGTCCAATTCCTGGTGGTTCTATTTTGACCCATACCCAGCTGGGCCACGCGCCTTGCGGCGCTTCAGCGCGGAGCCCAGCTCCGAAGCGTCCATGCCCAGCAGCTCCGCCGCCTCGCGGAGGTTGGGCGGTGGGGCGGTCGGGCGGGTGGACTGGACGGGGCCCAAGAGGTGACGAATCTTCCGGGTAGAGAGGGATGAGTCTCGCCTATCTCTGTCTTTATCCTTCATTTCCCTCGATTCACCTCACGATCGAGACTGTGAAAGGGTGAAATGGAGAAGGGAAATGATGGGGAAAGAGATGTCCCTGACTTGCCACTGTCCTCTGTCCCGTCCGGGCTCGCATATAAACGGTTTAACCGAGAGAGCGGGCTGGGTTGCTTTGCCCGGTTTGGCTGGAACATATGGGTGGGGAGGGCGGGCGGGGACGCCTGAAGTGGCCTAAAAGCTGATGTTGAACAAAACATGTGAACGGGGAAGTTACCCGAGAAGCGCGCTGGTCGCTAGTTATGGTCTTGTGGTTACACAACGCTCTCCAAAAGAAGCGGCGTCAAAAACGCCCAACAAAACATGGCCCTTGGGCAGAAATCCCCGTGAAAATCATGTCCGACAAAGCGTGGCCGATTCAAATGTCATAGCCATGTAGGAGAGAAGACCATAAGCTCAATTTTGATGATATTTCATTGGATTGCATTGCCCTCTAATCACTGCACCTTTCCAAAAAAAACAGTCATATAAAACTCGGTCGGACCCAAACTCTCCGCGTGTCACCAGAGAGCTATGCCGCTGGAAGACAGCATCGACATCCTGCTTCAAGCAATAGTTGATACCCTATGTCCAACAACCATGGAGGGCCTTGAAGATACCATCTCAAAAAAAAAGAGTCCCTGTCCACCTCCATAACTTGTTGGAAAAAGATGGATAAGCATGGCAGCATGGCTACATATCCAGTGCCCAAAAAAATTGACGGCAAGGGGCTCGCTGTAGCAAGTGCTACATGGCCATGGTTCAAAACCAATGGTCCCGTTTTGGGATAGGTGCACCACCCATTTTAGGCTACCTATTTTAGTGCTTGGATTGAATCGGATGTTCACCGGGGGTACGATTCGGGTTTTGACCCATGGCCACATCTAACGCGAGCTTGGCCCAGGAGCCCGGCCCGGCCTTCTCAAGCGGGCCTTCATCCAATTGCACCGTGGCTGTCTCGTCTCCTGGCATCGCCAGCAGACCGCCGACGGTTGGTTCAAACAAACGAAATGGTCTCAAAATAGGAATGGGTCCCCTGAATTTGTTGTTTTCCGGTGCATTGATTTCCAGTTGCATACCCACTACAAGGGGTCCAAATTTTGGGGAACCCAACCCCTGGTGCAACTTGGTAGGCACCTTTTCTGGTTTTTACAAATACCCAAAGTGGGGCGTTCCACCATCAGACAATCCATATGAGCCCTGGACAGATTACTTTCCCAAGAGGACATCACGGTATCTTTGGAACATATGGGATTCGGAATTCCCGTGTCCACGGTCTTGGGCGCTGCGGCGCTGCTCACTTGACAGGAGTCAATGCCGTGTCCGCCACAGACTACACCATACAGTGGATGGACGAAATCCTGCACCACCTAAGAAACCCTGGAACCGTGATTCCCCTGTAAATACCAAGCAATTATTTCCCATGGTTTCTAAGTGGTGCAGGATTTCGTCCATCCACAGTATGGTGACAGTAGATGGCACAATTCCCTTTCTGTTGGCAAGTGAGTTGGAACAAGCTGCACCATGTACGTTCCCGCGACTGGCGAGAATTGCATCTCTACTCTTGGTATGGTAGCGAAAAACGTTGCTTTTTGCAGACCCTCAGTAAAAATGAACACAACCAAAAAACCAAAAAACATGCCAAGAACAGTGAAGATTGCGCCGCATTGCGCCGGCCTTCGTCCTTCTCGCAATTGGAGAGGTCACCCAGGTGGACAAGCCCGGCTAGCACCTGGCAAACAAAATCCACCGATGGGCCACATATGCGGGCGGGGCAATCTGGGCAATGTTGTATTTGTGTCATAATCAAAACCTGGCACTAAAATGGTTCACCCAGAACCATGTAAAGAATTAAAGAGGCTGGCTGCACTCATTCATGGTTGGGAGCATTCCTTCCTATCCTTTATCTACCCTGTTGTTGATTGTGGTAAACTTCGGTAACTATCTTCTGGCACCTATTTTTAGACCTGCGGTAAAGTGAACAAGCCCAATAAATCTAGCCTGTACACTGGATAAAGCGAGAGGGGGATAAATGTCTCCGTTCCAAAGATTAACAACAGTTTGTGTTTTCAAATGCACATAGGGGATGCTATCGATTAATTATTGCCGATAACCTCTCCGACTGATGAGGAATATGAATCCACTTGCCTATGTAAGATGAGCAAGTAGAAAAGACCAAGTTTAGATGGAAAAACATTAGCTCCTAGTGTAGAATAAGCAAGAATTAAAGGTGCAGAATCATACCACGCAGAATCTCGAAACCACGATTCTTGATAAGATTCATGAGGTGTGAGGTGCTTGTGGAAAATAGGAAATTAGGAGTTTATCCATGTCTTGGTATTCAGCATCCAGACTTTGCTGGATAACAAGCAATCCCAAGCTGGAAAAAAAAGAAAGACGCATGTACCACCTCGACCTGGTCCCAATGCCACCTCCCAATGAGTGTTCCCCGTCTTATTTGGATCCGCGAGCTCCAAGAGCTCCCAAGTGAACATCCTAAAATGGGTGGTGAATTCACCCATCCCAACCAAAATGGGATGCCATTGGTTTTGACCCGCAGCCATATGTGCATGGGGAGACTTTCGCAAAGCTGAGGGGGGTGCCCACTACGAGAGCTTTCCCTAAATCAGTTGCCTTGGCTGCCTCATGAGTCTTGAATAAGTTGAGCATTGGTTGGTTCTATGGAGACTTGCTTGCTTAGAGAGTTAAATGGCCATGGGTCAAAATTCCGTACCCCCAGTGAACATCCGTACCCCCAATGTACCAACCAAAACATTGGCTTTGACCACCACAGCCAAATCCTCGATCTTCACTTCGACACCACCAAGGCTGAGCACCAAAATGCCAACTCCAAAGCCCACGAGCTGCCAAGCGCCACTTTGACACCACAGCTGAACAAAAATGCCAAAGCCAACCGCCAAAAACACAATGGATGGTTCTGTCTGCAGTCTTCAAATGGTGTGGGAACACTTCACTACCCCTCTTCTGAGAAAAAAAGGGGGGCAAGCCAAGCGCCTGAAAGATGGCGTCGATGTCCTCATCGCTGAAGCCCACGATGCTCAGAGCATCGCACAGCCTTTGGAAGAGCTTCACATCTCGCGCCTGGTCGCACCAGCCGCGAGTTGCTCAGATGGGTGTGGCTCAAAAAACCAGTAATTACCCAAAATGGAACCCGATCGGTAAGTGGCAACATGGACCAAAACCTGCGTAACCTCTCCTGTTTAATTTTGAGCCACACCCAAATGGGTGCGGCTTAAAATGAAAGACCTAGGGCCAACCGCAGGTGTGAGTCGTTGGTTCCATTTACCAAGGTGCCATTTTGGTGCCTTTTTGTGCGCCACAGCCAAATGCAAGATGCAGTCGAAACAAAAAGAACCTCGGCTCAAGTGCCAACGTCCAGTCCTCGAATTGCGCATGCCACTTCTTTTCTTCGTCAGCATCCTCCTGCATCACAACTCACAAGCGACAGTTGCGCATTGAACCAGCAACGCACTGCCTTTTCTCCCCCCACAAAAAAAAAAAAGAACAAGCAAAACTCGGGGAGAAAGAACAGCAATCAATGCTCTGAATGGTGGGTTTTTGGGGGCTTCCACGCAAGTGTGGCTAAATGACCCAAAAACATCACATTTACCGGGCGAACACATGTTGGAGGAATCTGAGGACAAACAATTCCTGCGCCGAATCCAAGAAAAAACCTCAGGGCATTGGCCTCTCAGAGAAAAAAAGAAAGGTCGTGGCGCACTCCTGGACGTCGCTTGCGAGGAGCGTGTAGAGCTGAGTGCGCTCGAGATGCAACTGGGACAGCCTCTCCTCGGGCAGGCCTCCCAGCATCTCCTCAGCCGAAAACGTCCTCTGCCCGAGCAATGGCCTTTATGGATGTTCGAGCCAGCCATGTGAATGAGCCAGAACCTGGTTACAAGTCAACACCTGTTGTCCCACTTTGAAGCCTAGCTATTACCTTGCTAAGTACCTTGAAAGTCCAAGTGCCCAGCCTATGTTCAGGCAGCGGCAACTCGAGACTCCCGTCAAGCTCAATGTTTGACAATCCTTTGCATGTTAACACAACCTGCCCCCCCCCCCCTGCCCGAACCATAAGAAAGCAAAGCAAAAAACATGGCCAACTGTGAAGATATCGTTCGCCCTTCCTTGATTTGGACACGAGATTGGCCACATTGTGGGTGATGCCCTATTTGGTGTTCTACTGAAACCAAAGTTAAACCAGTCTTGATGTGGTCTCTGCAATTTGGTAAGACCAAAACTTGGAGCTTGTGAGCGCCTCGTTCTCAGTGCGCCAAGCTTCGTAAAAGCAATGGTACGTTCGCTCACGAGAAGCATGCAGCACCACACGGGAGCTCTCAAGCAAATACGTGGTCACCTCAGCTCAAGCGAAGGCCATGGCAAGTTTTACGTAGATCTTGTGAGTCATGTCATGTCACACATGGCTCTGCATATTCAGCGTCATGGACACTGACGGCACTGCAACAACACTGCACTCGGAAGTATCCAAGGTCTCCGACGAGCCACAAGGAACCAGCCTTCCAAGAGCGGGGAGAAAATGGTTCAAGCATGTTCAAGCCACGGCGCCGCTGCATCAACAAGCATCCCATCTTGATCAAAGAAGATGCGGTTGTACTTGCCGAAGCGGGAAGAGTTGTTGTTCCTGCCAAACAATCTTACATATTGCATGTACGAAGTAGATACATAGATTGCACGATCTATTCAGAGAAACACTATGCTATAACATTTAAAATCCCCACTCTCCCAATACAATATTGGACTTACACGAGAGAACCCAGGACAGCCTTCCTCAAGCTCCATCCCGATCTGGCCCTGGTCCTCATTGTCACTGCATTTCCGAAGGATTCAAGAATGGGCTGTGCTTGCTGCACGCGTCTCTGGATCTGTTCCTGAGAAAGGCAGCAACACTGCGAGAAGTCTTGACAACTTGCAACAAAAGACAACCGTTTGATTCAAACGGATTGTGAATGCAACTATTCGATCCTATACCATGTAGCTATGTTTCTCATCTACAGGTTTGATTTCAGTTTGCACGACTTGGACGCTTCAAACTGCACAAAAAACTTCCAAGGAGTGCCATCCACCGATGTCTCTTGTGCTTTTCCTGGGTCCGGCTCTGTCGCCCGCCCGACCTCGAGATGCCCCCAATCCCCTGAGCAAACCGTCGATCACCTTTTGCAGGTTTCATGGAAGAAACGCCTTTCCAAATTGGCCATGGGTCGAAAGCCCGGTTAGCCCCCAGTGAACATCCGATTCAATCCCCACTAAAATAGGTTCGAAAATGGGTGGTGAATTCACCTACCAACCAAAATGGTACCATTGGTTTTGACTCATAGTTAATTGTCGTTCCGGCGCCTTTGGGGTCACACCAAAGACCGAGTCGTAGGCAGCCAAGCCAAGGCTCCGTTTTCTGGTTGGTCGATCCGGACACGAAGCCCAAATACTCCATGACCTCAGCAAAAGAAGAAGAAAAAAAAGAAAAAAGCGAGGCTACATGGGCTCCAGCTGCCTGTGCAAAGCATACGCTCTCCTTCGATCTGGCTATGAATTTGAATGGGGAACCGCGTTGGTGGGCACGAATGTCCGCCAAAATGATGCCCGCCAAAGAGTCTCCAGGAAAAAAATACCGCCCAGGTTTTGACCACAAACCTGTGCCAAGCCGCAATCTTGGCCGTCTCAGTCTTCCCTGCGCCACTTTCGCCGGAGATGATGAAGCCCTGATTCTTGCGGTCTCGCACCTGTGGAGCAAGCGGCACAAGTCGCACAAGTCACAGGCTCAAAAGGCGAGTGACCCACTCCCACCCCTCCCACCTCCCACAAAAAATAAAATAAAACTATTTGACAAAAAAAGAGGAGCATGGCTCTTTGTACTCCTTTCCAGGATTTTGGGAGGTCAGCTCTCGAAGGAGACGGCGTCACCTCTGCAGCCAGGCTGCCAGTGCCCTGTAGGCAGTGTCAGCGATGGCGTAGGGGTGCGGAGCCAGCGCGCCAATGTGCTTCCCTCGATATTTGGCGCACTGCGAGGCACCATACAGCCTCGCAAAGACTGCGGGGTTTCGAAAGAAATGTTTAATGTTTCAAGTCGGAAATCCTGACTTTGGTGGTTGAGAAGATCATGGGCTTCCCAGTACCCTCCTACCAACTAACATGGGTCTGTGCAAAAAGGCCAACTCATCAAGAGGAAAGTCGTCTTTCTACAGGGGTCCGAAAGCACCAAACCATGCTAGCTGGGAGGATAACGGGCGCTGACTTCGAGCTCCACTGGACTCCACCGGTGTCGCGCTCATGTCAGTGTTGAACTAAGGTCGTAGCCCTGTGACGTCCTTGTAAGGATTCACGGCGAGCAAAACCTCAGCAGAGTCGACGTCACCAAAGTTCGCCCTGGCTAAGAAAGAGATAAGTACAAGATGATCAAGACATGCTTGCGGAAAAACGCGCTTTCAGTGATACCAACATGTGGCATTCCCATGCCTGCTTTAGCAGGCTGAAAATAAACTTGACATCAATCAAGGAGAGTGGCAACCAAAAGCAGCAATGTGCCACAAAAATGAATCTTGCCTACTTCCATCAGGCAGGAAGTGAAAGAAACTGTCTTGTCGTTCTCGCCCAGATGCACTTGCCGTGTAGGTGTAGATATCATCCACCTCGCCAATTCAGCAATAAGCAGACATTTGTCGTTTCTCTAATGGTCTAAGACAGACACAGCAACCACTGAGCAACATGACATGTACATATTCCCTTCATGAACTTGGGCTGCAAACGCATCCTAACGCGCCCAAAATCTCAGGCGAACCAAAGGTGAGGGGGAAGTCGTTCCCTGGTTGTCGTCAGCCGGTCTTGTCAGCCACTCTCAGCGCGCCTGGTGTCGAGCTTTCAGGTTCTCCAGGATAGTAGCATCGTTGAGGTGCACCAGAGACGTGTTGTCTTGACCTCGGTGGAGACTCCGCCATCCCAAAGCGCCCGTGGGCGCATGCGATGGTGAAACTGTCATGGGGCATGGTCATGGTGTCATAGGAACAAAACCCGAGCAAAGTGTGGTTTCCAACTTGTCCCGCACTACTTGACCTTTTTAGTTGGTGGGTGTGTTCTTTTAATGCACGGGTAAGCAAAAAGAAAAAAGCCCGGACCCCGGCCCCCGCCACGACCTCTGGGCTGTCGCGCAGGTGGGCCGGTCCTCCGTGTCGAAGCGGCGCCGAAGCTCCGGCGCTGCGAAGCGCTGCAGCTCGGAGCGGTCCGCCAGCTGCACGACCTCGGGCAGCCGCCCGTGGTGAAAACCGCCTTGGGGTGAATTCACCACCCGTTTTAGGGGGAAGTTGGCTTGTTTTTGGAATTGGGTTGAGCTATTTATTTTAGTAATTTAGTATTGAGCTATTTATTGTTGTTGGAATTGGGATGTTCACTGAAATTGGGCCGTGGTCAAAAATGGGTACCCAAATGCCATCAGCTTGCCTCGTTTCCGTCCGCATAAGCTGCAATCTTGGGAAAACCAGGGAGCCTCTACATGGCTATGGTGGCCAAAACCGTTTTGGTTGATCCCAGTTTGGTTGGGATTGGTGACTTCACCACCCGTTTCAGGCGATTCATTTTAGTGATTGGGATGTTCACTGGGGGTACCGTTTAACCCAAAATGGGTTGATCTGGTAGAAGGCCATGGTACCAGAAATGGAAAATGGTATGTGGAAAATGGAAAATTGTCTTTTTAGTCCTTGTACCCAAAATAGAACCCTGGTAAATGGAACCAAGCACGAAAATCTGGCCCCCCCCTGGTGGTTTAATTTTACAAGGTGAAAAGTGGTACCATGCCACAAAACCGAGATGGCTGTGGTTGTCAAAACCGTTTTGGGATCCCACTTTGGTTGGTAGGTGAATTCACCACGCATTTTAGGCTTTATTTTAGTGAGAATTGGGATGTTCACCGGGGGTACGGGATTTTGACAAATTGCCGAATAAATGAACAGGCACCGTACAATTTTCCTCCAAAATCGACAAGTGAGTGCAGAAATGAAGTCGAGTCATCGCGAAGCAGCGGCACAATCAATCATCGGGATATCCACTGATCAACCCACGGATACGAACTGTTGAAGGCATGGACCACCCCCAAGCCGGGCTCGGTCACAGTTTCCCTCACACCCCAAAAGTAAAAGAACGGCCCAAAGGAAATGCCAAAAACTCACCGAAACTGGGATGTGCAGGGAACCTTGCGGTTGGGGCCTCCCTCATACGAGCTTGGTTGCGTCCCTGGCGCTCGAAGAGTTTGGGTCCAACGTAGCAAATAAGGAGGCCTGTCTTTTCAGTTTGGTGCAAATCGCGCATAAAAGTACTAAAAAAGATTTCTGCTCATGGAAGTGCACAGACCCCTGTAGAAAGACGGGTTTCCTCCTGCAATGGTGGCCTTTTTGGCGTTTCTATGTTTGGTGGGAGGTCCAAGTCTCACACAAAGGAGAACTGGGATCCTTACATTGTCCACCTGAACATTGCAACTTGTTTTCTGGCGGTTTCCAACTTTATTTCGGTGTTGAAAAAGCCGGCATTGTTTCAAATGGTGACGCCAAATGGAGATCTCTTAAGGAGCCCTGGAGAATGAAACGGGCCCTGGCGGCTCGGTTCCCCGGCCACCTCCGAGCCGTCGATCTCGTGCACCGTGGCGGGCAGGAACGGCAAGTCCTGAAGAGTGGGCAAAAGCGGAGGGCCTCCTGGTCCTTTGCTTTCCTTGCCAAAAAAACACCACCCAAAAAAGGAAGGCCCAACAGTTGAAGTGTGACATAGTTGATGTGTCATCTCTGAAATCCAAGAACAACTCAAAAGCCAAGGAAACCTATATGGGTTCATTTTCGTGAGGGTGCGCAACCCTTTTCGATTTGGGTTGAAAATGGCATGAAAACGGAACAAAAACGCCCACGCCCACCATGTGTCTTCAGCTCGTGCCAACCACCAAAGCCGATTTCTCCCGGTTCGCTTCCCCGCTGGAAGGATCCCAATGCGGCACCTCGCTCTCCGGGCATGGTACGTAGACCAAGTCTTGCACCTCACCCGCTTGCATTTGACGCGTCAGCTGCAAGGCTTGCCCCCCAATTCCTTGGGAAAACAGAAACAAAACGCCTCAGCTGCATGGCTTATCCCCCCAGCTCCGTGGAGAAAAACCAAGAAGGTGAAAAGAAACGAGGGCGGTCAAACAAAAACAAGGGGCCCGGGGTGCCATCGGGGATAAACATCTAGGTCCAATCGTTGGACTGGAGGGGCGGAGGGACTGGGAGCCGTGCTTTGAAGGCAGGCGCACCCGGCATGTCTCCCTCGGACACCAAACAGCGAGAGCAAACGAAAAAGGGCAAGACGCGTCTGCAAATGAAGCGATCTAGGCGTGGCTCAATTTGGTGCTCCTACAAAAAGCAGAGGGAATGGGTCCGCATTTTTGGACACCCCATCCTCTGAAAATGGCACAGACAACTAGCCTCTCTGCAATGTGCAACTCGCATGTTTGCCAGGTTGCGTGATTCCTGCGCGCCTCGCCAAATTAGGGAAACTTGAGCCCAGAGGTCGGGTTGAACCATACGCTCGTCAAATCCAATCCGGAGTTGCGCATGCTGCAATCGACCGACACGTGTCACCGGCGATCGATCAGCTGCTTTTGCGCTGCCAGGTACTGGAAAATGCCAAGCACACCCATGCCGGAAGGCATTCTGAACGTGGCCATTCAGCGAATTGCAGTCCCTGCCCGCCTCCCAACAGAAAAACAAAAATGCAAGACGATGGCCATGGGTCAAGAATATGGCACCCAAAATGGAACCCTGCGATCCCCTGGTGGCTCAATTTTGACCCATGGCCCATTTCTTCTCTTGCTGCATAGTTCTGTCACAAGGTCCAGGCTGGGGCCAGGGGCCAGGGACAAAGCTCGCACGACAGAAACACGGGGCCTGTCCGAGCTATTCAAAAAACTGGTGGACATTCCTTACATGCAGAGAGCACTTCCGGCTCTCCCTGCCCGAAGTGCAATGCAGCGGTTGTTTCACTTTGCTGCAAGGCTGTGTCCATAAGATCAAGCGGCAAGCTTTGCCTATCCTTGTACTGTGGTTGCTCTTTGGCCCTGTGAGCTGATGCAATGTGTGTGTGAACCTTGTAGTGGGCTTCATGGCAAAATGGGAACGAGGGTACTCTTTATTTATTCTTGGTTTGTCTGGCTGCGGAATTGGGATGACAAGCGCTGTTCACCGTCATCCCTTCGCATTTGTCTCGATCTGCAGAGAGGAGGTCTTGCCCTCGAATCACCTCGGGCTCTTGGAAGGTCAGGCATGATTCACAAGCTGTCATAGTAAGAAAACCACAACAGCAAGTACATACCTCAAACAGAAGAAGCCAGCCTAGCCTCCAGAGAGCAAAAAACCAGGCCGATGACTGCACACCAGCACCTCTAACAGCACTGCCCGATACACATGAAGGAAGAAAGCAACCGCATGTAACCGCCAAAAATGCCAAAACAACCAGAGCTCATGCCACAAACCACAAAAAAAATAAAATCGTTTTTTTCTTCTGCGAATATTACTTTGAATATCAAGAAAAGTAGATGAGTCCCGCAGCCACGGCACACATGGCGGGCCTCTTTCTCGAGCTCCTGCAAGGAACGCGTGCAGCGCGCGGAGCAGAGTCGACACCGGGTTCTCGATGACCAGCGACCAGGGGAAATAAATTGTTTGATTTCCCCACAGTAGACTTAAGTGCAGGGATTCCCCTGGTATCAACCACTGGATTTCTGCCTGCCATGGAGCCATCAGAAAATGGAACCCTGATCCCTACCAAACCAAATCTTGCGTCAGGTGTGGTCGCTATGCGCGTGTGGGAGAAAGCTTAAAAAACATCCCATCGCCCTTTGCCTACGGCCTCAACCCAAACCCTCAGCGTTGCCTGTGTTTTATGGTGGTGTTGGCATGAGCAACTCGGCTACTGTAAAGCCCCACGCAACCACGCTGTACTTTTTTTCACTCGGGTGGCCAGTTGGCGTGTCAAAAACTACTCATCGGTCATGGCAGTGCCAGAAAAAAAAAACTCAAATCTTCAGTTGTCCAAACGATTCATGACTATTAACGTGGCCAATGGGAAAGGTTTGGATCACTGGCATGACGCGTTGTCCTCATCGTCATGTGGTGAGTGCACGGGACCAAATATAATCGTTTAACTACATCAAATGACTGTAAAATCCCATCAAGGCCTCGCTACCCCATGAAACCAGGGAACCGAACCACTCACCCGGCCTGGGGTTCCGCCCACTGCCTGTGTGTCAACCAAAGACCCCAAAAACTGGTGGGGTGTCCCTTCAGTTTCCCTTCAGTTTCCCTTCAAACCCACCTGAAAAAGCCAGAACAGTCACCACCATAGGTGTCCTTTTAGGGGAACTAGATGGGTTTCCCTGGTAGATGATTCAACCACCAGGTAAACCAGGGCCATCTATTTTCCCAGAAAAACAACCAAAAAGGACACTTGTGGTCACCCCGCCCTGAAAGAGATCCCGATCTCCTGCAACAAATCCCTGCGCTGCTGTGCCCACCATTCGCGCTGAATGTGAAGGCGCTCATCCGAAGGGGTTGCCTAGGGCCGCAAGAGACCACAAGCTGGGTAGAGAGGTTAGGACAAGGGTACCAACTTTTTCTGTTGTCTATTTTAGTAGGGACCCCTTCCCCGAAGGGTAAAAGGGCACTACTGGGGGACCTAGTTGGTTTCCTGTTCAAACGATCCCTGAAAGGGGCACTGAGTCAAAAGCACACACCCACACCCAAATCCACCAGCTGTCGAGCGGCCACGACTCCAGGGCTCTTCTGCACCCATTCCACGTCGTCGAAACTGAGCAAGGCTCCAACCAGGATGGGCAAGGCAACTGCGGAACATTCTGCCACGAAAGCAAAACTAGCAGCTAGCAAGCAAAACTGTCTTCGCATCTCTTCCTTCCTGATGCATTGATGCATCGCGCAAGCAAGCCGGGTGTAACCTAACCAATCAAAGGACACTTGAGTGTGTCCTTTATTTGAGGCTACGTTTAAAGGAAATCGCTGAGACACACCTACTTCTCATGTTCAGGCCCCTTTCAAAGTGCTTTTTGATTCTTTATGAGGGCAGAAACAATCTCGAGGTGAAGCTATGTGTTCTTTCTGGGAGAATGTGGAAGGAGGGCACAAGCCACGCAAGAACTCAGCTGTGGTGGCCAAATACCCCACAAAGAGAAGGATCTTGTGCAACATAAGACCACCCCCCACTCTTCATTTTCCGAATCCAGGGCTCCCAGTTCTCACTTTTGGGTCATAGGGCTGAGTGCCCCAATGCGGTCATAGGGCCAAGCCCGCCTGTTGCCTTCCGGGCTGCACGGGCTATCCTTGCGCAGGTCCTCCATGAGGAATTGGCCTCGCCCACTGCCGTCAAGCATTTACCAACCGCGAGAGGGACCAAAGACTGTGCCAATCCGCCCGCATGTGGCAGGCACCGTGAGGCTGGATGTTGTCAAAAGAAGGAACGCAACTGAGTGGCGTTACTTTGGGTTCTTGTTTGAATCCATTCCAGTCATTCAAAAGACCTGGCATCAAATCAGGTCGAATTCCACCCAAAATGCAGCTCTGAAAAGGGAACTGTCCCGAATTCTAGGCCCTTCTGCCCGGCGCCCACCGCAAACCCGGGACACGCGGAAACTCACAACCCGAAACTTCCAACCCCCAACTCCGCCCCAACTCCACAAACAGACCATCCAAGCCAAGCCATCTCGTCCCCTTGACCTTGGAAAGGCAGCAAAAAAATCGAAAATTTTGGCAGTTCAGTGGTTGGATTTCCACCACCAAACCACAAGAAGCAAAAAAAGGGGGGAAAAATGCTTCCCAACCACCAGGTCCCAGCGGCGCTGCTCCGCCCAATTCCTCCGGTCGTCCGCCATGATGCTTTGACGCCGCTCGGCTTTCTGCGCCTAGAGACGGCGAAGCCGGACTCACTTCCCATCGAGTGGACGGATGGGCCAACACACCTAGACGGTCTGTCCACAGTAAAAGGGCCCTGCAAGTAATCCAGGAACTCGCGGAGTGATCTGGAGGTTCAACCGGTTCAACCTACTGTGTAGGTTTTGACCAGGAATAGAAGTGAGCCAGGAAGAGCTCATTCACTCATCACCTTGGTTGTAAGTCGTAGCCTACTTCTGTACAAGGCTGAACAAAAGACATCGCCGAGGTGGTCCCAAAAGTGCAAGCAAGTGCTTGAACTGGGTCGGAGACTGGTCTTTGTCAACAAGGGGCCGAACTGATGGTGTGTCCTTTTGCCTTCTGAAAAAATCTCGGGACCCTCAACCAAAAACCAACATCGGGACTTGTTGCGGGAAGGTGGCCTGCGGTTCCCTTGCTCTCCATGTTTTCTCACGGGTTGCTCCAGGGGTCCACGGTCGTCCTGACCATTGTGCCACAAAGAAGTGGCGAAGAAATCTATCAAGTCTGGTTCCACTTGACTCGAGGCCGTAACTCCAGCTCGGAACAGGATCCAACTCTAACTCGTGTACAGCCGAAGCCATTTTGCTGCCATGCGGAGATACCACGGGATGCTCCCAGAAGTCCGTTGTTTCGAAGGGTGCCACCTAAAATCATTGACCAGCCATGTAAAGGGAGAAAAGCAGCAAACCGTTTGACCATCTAGAAGAACCTGGATAACCTGGAATAGCATGACACAGCATGGATCAGAACAAGTGAACATGAACCAAACAACACGAAATTACATGCAGCAAAATATAACAACATCAGCAAATGCACAACATGTAACAGCATGAAAGAACACGAAACAGCTGGAGCAACATGAACAAAATGCACAAACTGATGACACAAAATCAACAAAATAAGACCAAATACACAGAAGCAAGTTCAACGGCATGAAACAAAGTGATACCATATCAGCTAAACAGGCACAACAAGCAACATGGGCAAAAATGAAGAAAATGAAGCGAGGAGTTTGAAAGGCAAGCGAATCACTTCTTTGTTGTCCGAACGATAGTTTGCTGCAATATGCAAGACATAATCAAAATCGGGTATTACAGGAGCCTACCCCAAAACATGAAAAGAACCACAAGGAATGTCAAAGGGCGTCTTCATGGCAAGGGAACTGTCCCCACAAGAACTACCCGAGCCTAAGATGTAAATGTCGAATCTCTTCTATCATCATTCCAGTCGAGGGCGATTGTGATCTTCAAGAACAGATGGTCCATGATCAACACTCCTTATGTGGGCCACAGTGACAGTTCCCCAACGAGCAATCCTTGCCATGGTCTATAATCCCGATTGAGGAGTTGCGAACCATCCCAACCCAGAGATTCCAAACCAACATTTAGCTTCTCAAAACACTGGCCCTGAAATGGCTGGACATCTCCTTATAAGGTCCCCCCTTTGAACCAAAAGGCCAAAAGGGGTCCACTTTTTGCCCACTTTTTGCCCGCCCCCCTCCCCAAGTTCAGAAAACAAATGAGCAACTCCCCAAGTGGAAAACAAAATATGAACAGAAAATATGAACAACAAATAATGAACAAACAAAGAGTTACTTTGCTTCTGCCAAAACCGCTCGCCTTCGTGGCGCTCCCCCAGGGCGGGAACGGCCGGGAGGGCCGAGCCGCCCGGGGCGGCGTGCCCAAGGCCAAGGCTGGCTCCTGCGCCCCACGCCCCGCGCCCCGCGCCCTTCGCGCTGCACCGGCGCCTCACGCCCAGGGGCTTTGGGGTCGAAGTTGGTCTAAGGTTTATATGCCTAGTTCATAAAGGAGGGGAACATTGGTCGATCTGGACTCGATCGGCTGGCATTGAAGCCGGGCCTTTTGCTTGTTCCATATGCCGCCAAAAAAGGAGGGGGAACACCCCGCCCATATTCATAAACCGGTTGGTTGATTCATAGGACTGTGGGTCAAACCCCTGTACCCCTGGTGAACATCAAAATAGCGTTGGGGGGCCCCAAAATGCTTCGGTCTTCTTCGGCTTTCTTTGAACCAAACAAAAAAGCCAACCCTCAAAGAATCCGTTTCTCCAATTCGGGGTCCCCCAAGCTGCTCGGTTTCCTTTTGGCTTCCCTGTCAATACTGCGGATGGTTGCGAAATCCATTTCGCACCACCGTTCAGAAACCCTGGCATGATACGATTCCAATGAAAATACCAACAAACGTTATGGTTTCAACCATGGTTTCAAACTGGGCTCCACAGTAGGTACTGCAACCCTCCACCATGAATGATGGTTCTTTTCATAACCCACCTTTTGAATGGGCGAATTACAATTCATCCAGGCTGTTCCATTGCACTGGGAGGTCAGGCTCTTGACGTCCCAAAAACTGAACGGCGAATTGTTTGGCCCCAAGGCCGGTGTGGGCCGCAATTGGGGCAAGCGCTGGGGATCTGAACAGACCCGCTCTCAAGGCAGGCCATCTTGCCGTTCGCAGGGGCTCTTTACCTCGGTTTGACACCTGAGATCTGCTACCTTAAATTGGTCTGGACTGGTTGGGGGCTTTGAACTGTTGTGTAAAATCCAAGCATCAGGTATCACCATTTTCAACGGCCCTTTTTGGGGGGTTGGGGGCACTCCATTGCGCAGTGCCCCATAGCAAAGTGCCCTCCCCCCCCCCCTGTCGCTTCGCGCCTGAGATTGGATCACAGATTGGAACCTCAGCTCGCTGGAAACGCCTCCCTCATGATTTGACTTGGCTTCAAGGAGGGATCTCCATGTTCTTTGCCTCAGTTCTTCAGTGACCCTGGAAAAAAAGGGAACCATTTTTGGGGGGAAGACCACTTCCAGTGGGGCGGCCACCCAAACAAAAAGTTGGGAAAAAGGATTGAACAACTGAGTCGCTTTTGCTTTGGGGCCACCTGCCTTGGGATTCGAGATGCTTCCTGGTTTCGTCCTGGTCTGAGCTTATTTGGGTGTGGCTCAAAATTACAGAGCCAGGGCCAACCGCAGGTTTCAGTCTTTGGCTCCATTTACCTTTTGGTGCCATTTTGGCACAAAAAAAATTGAGCCATAGCCATTTGTCCACTCTGGGCCTGATGCTGATCAGAGTTCTGGCCACGCCAAGCGACGCCTCGTTGCGCTGCATCAGCGAAGACATCTCGCTGACCAGCTCCGCCTGCCTCACGGTTTTGCGCGCGCGCGCTTCGAAGATGCCCAGCGCCGCTGGCCAGAAAGGAGTCGCCCACTTCGACGTGAAGTGCTTGTTTAGAGCATGTTGGGGGTGGACCAAGGAAAAAATATGGAAAAATGATGATGATGATGATGATGATGATGATGATGATGATGATGGTGGTGGTGATGATGGTGGTGATGATGATGATGATGAATGATGATGATGATGATGATGATGATGATGATGATGATGATGATGATGATGATGATGATGATGATGATGATGATGATGATGATGATGATGATGACGATGATGACGATGACGATGACGACGATGATGATGATGATGATGATGATGATGATGATGATGATGATGATGATAAATAATAATAATAATAATAATAATAATAATAATAATAATAATAATAATAACAATAATAATAAAATAATAATAATGATAATAATAATAATAGTCACCCTTTGCAGTTCAAAGTCCGCCACAAAAAGAATGACACACCCAGTAGCCAGAAGAAGCTCCTTTCGGGAGGATCTTGATTCGGGAAGCCGCAGGCTTGGGGAATGTTGACTCCAACTGCAGATGTGTGGTGCTCAACCGATGATTTTGTTCAAGGGGAAAGCAAAAGGACATCAAGGGAAGCCGGTCTGTGTTTGGGGTAGTTGGAGAAAAGCCCACGTGTCAAAGAAATGATGACCTTCAGATGCACACAAGGCAATGGTGTTCAGTCTTGGCATTGTTCGCGGGACTTCTTAAGCAGCAAGTTGGGCAAAGCAAAGCAAAAGGATATCCATCCGAAGACACCAAAAAAAGAAGAAGAAGAAACACCCACATGCCTTCTTTCCACCTGATCCTCAACGTCTTGACAGCGCTTCTCGAAAAATGAGCGCAGTGAGGACGGTTCCATTCCTCAGCATTCCCGACGCAGGAGTTGCGACAGCTCGACGACAAAAGGATCTGCATGAATGTTCCACCAACCTACAAAGTAGGTTGTGACCATCGTTGCAAGTCGCTAAGCAGGATGAGCATCTAAGAGAGATTCCATCTCTTCTGGGGCGAACTCTTGGATTGGTTCCTGCACTCAAGTCTTGTGTCTTGTAAGCAAGGCGCACCTAAGAAAATTCGAGGTGTGGTATCCCAGCATCCAATTTCTCCCAATGATAGAAGCCTATAAACGTGGCCATCTCCGGTGCAGGCAGGACGCCATCCAAGTCGCTGCCTCCCGACCAAAGATCTTCCTGTCGCAAAGGGCAAAGTAGGTTCTTGTCAGAATGGCCGGTGCAGCTTGGAAGGTGCTAAACGACAAGGTTCTACCGTCACATGTTGGGGTGGTCAAAATTAGGAACCCTTTTTTGGAGCTCACCCAGAATTGCTGGCAGGGCTGGTGGAAATACCGAAACTTTCGACAAGGTTGTTTATGTGCCAAGTTTCAGTATAGTTCCTCTAGGAAATTTCGCGATGATTTCGAGATAGTTGCGGACACTTGGAAAGCCGGCACCTTGCGGGCCGCCGGGCCCCGGCCGCAGCTCGGGCCCATCCCATGGTTTCGGCGGAGGATTTTGACCCGCGCCAGCCTCGCTCACGGGGGCCCACCGGGCCGGAAAGCCTGGGCAAAGTGGCGGCGACCAGTACCCCTTCGCTTGGGCTCAACGGGATGTGTTCTTTTGGGTTCAACTGGGCGCGTCACTTTTTTTGGGGGGTGGGTCCTTGCAAAGGGAGTCCAAAGGACAACGAAGCATTGCTGGGGCATCCAATTCCCCTGTGATCAAAACTGGTTGGACATGAATCCCCAACTGGGTCCCTCAATTCAGACTGGTACATGAATCCCCGACTGGATCCATGTCCGATTCAGATTCCACGACTGGATCCATGTCCAATCCAGATTCATATCCGGCCAATCTCTCCCCCCAAAAAACCCGAAAAAATCAAATCCGGGGCCCCGGCCAGGCTCCAGCTCCTCCACACGACGTTTCCCGGTCGCAGAGGTGGGTGGGGCGCTGGGGACTCGTTTCCCATGGTTGGCCCTTGCCACCGGTCCACCAGCCTCAAAAGAAGGAGCAGCCTCACCCAAAAAGCGGGGAGCGCGCCAGGTGCCGTTTGGTCGAACTCGGAAGGCTCGGATGAAGGTCAGGTCAGAGGAACCTTTATGATTTGTCTACCCCGACAAAAGAGGCTGGCCATCCCTGGCCCAAGTAGGTAGCCGGGCTGTTGACCATGTCACTCATGTGGGTGTCTGAGGGCAGACCAAACCTGGGTTGGCGCCCCTTGTTTGGGTGGTTTCAAGCCACAATTCAAAGACGAAATGTAGTAGGGAACCACCTCAAACGAAGCTGGGTGGACACGAATGCCCGCTTGAATGATGTCCATCAAAGCAACCCCATAGTAGATATTGCGGACTCAACAAGAGGAAAAGAAACCCTCGCCATGCCCAAGTGCGCGTTTGGAGTTTGGGGCAACTCAATTCCCAGCTCCCCTTTCTCAAAGGTGGCCTTTGTGACGAGCCAAAGGAAAGCAACCCTTCGGAGGAGTCCCAAGGGCACAGTAGCACCTGATTCTGACAGATTTCCACTGGCCCCCACTGGCCACCTTCGAACGTCGAAGAAGCCCACTCAAAGAGGCAACCAACTCCAGGGCCTTCAGCCTGAAACCAGGTGCGGCA
The DNA here is from genome assembly GCA_963377175.1 of Effrenium voratum. Classification (NCBI taxonomy): domain Eukaryota; class Dinophyceae; order Suessiales; family Symbiodiniaceae; genus Effrenium; species Effrenium voratum. Next base: position 90,348 of record CAUJNA010003752.1, on the reverse strand, counting down.
TCATAAATTTGGGGGGAGGGGGGTTGACCGAAAAAAGCAGCCACCCGTTTTGCAAGGCTGTCCTCCGGCTCGAACATCCGCAGCTGCCTGGCGCAGGAAGCGACTTGCCCTTCTGGTTTTTGGTTTGCTGGCTGCGGCCCTTAGAGAGAACGTCTTGAGGGACCCGTTCTCAACATTTCGGTGGCTGTCCCTTCAAGTCACCATTTGGAGGGTGAGTCTGCGCATATGGTCAATGGCCAGCTGCGATTGATTCACCCGCCCTCCTTCCCTCCAGACCACGAGTGAGTGCGTCGAATTTCACGACCGGCTTTATATTCTCGGCTGCGGCTTTCAACTCCCTTGCGTGCTACCAGGCCGCCCTCCCCACCAATCCGTTTTGTCCCCCGCATCATTCTCTTCCCAGCACCGTGTATTCCAGCGCCAGGCGACATCTGCGCTTGCGCACCTCGGCGGGCCGCCTGGCCATGCGCTCAAAGAGCTTTTCAAGGACTAAGGTCGGTGCTGAGTACGCGCTGCCCAAGTGGAATCCTCCAACAAGCTCAACCTCATTCCTCGGTCGGCTACTCAAACGACAAGCCCTCGTCGCACGAACTCAGCGTCCCCCCAAATGGGTGGTTTGGTTAGGGCTGGTTCCCAGTTACCCCATACGAGTCACAGGCCCGAAACCACCAGCGGCCCGGCGGAACCAATCCTCGCAGGAGAAATATGTTGGTTTGGCTGGAGACACGAGTGACTTCAATGCTCATCACAAAGGAGTCGCCCCTACCAGTCCATGGCTTGCAACAATGAAGGCTGCGCAGAACTAGCATCGCTGTCGATCACTCCATTGTGACTGAGCTAGCAAATAGTGTCCCGCCTAATTACAAACAATTAAAACATATTCTTGCCAAACATGTCGCAGTTGGGCCATAGTCATATATCGGAATACGCCTAAGTCCCCCAGTGACTAATGAAGATCCCCACCAACCCCAAATAAAGGAAATAAAGGAACCGGTCTATTGAACATGTTGTATCTGATCTGCAAATCATGCAAATTATGTTCAAAAACCCAAAATCAGAGTGGGATCCCAAAGTAAAGGATCCCAAAGCATGGCTCTACATCGCTTCACCCCCGGAGTCGGATCCAAGGATCCACATCTCGAACTCCGGCGCCAGGACGCTCAAGCCTAAGCCGCGACGCCGGGGTCGGGGGGTCGGAGGCGCAAGCCGTGGGAATTCTTCACCACGGTCTGCCCCCATAAAAGGTGGTACTACTGTGGAGGGTTGGCGAAACCCTCTGAACGGCAGCACCGTGGGAATTAAAATTATCCGAACGGCACTGTTCAGAAACCCAAGGGGGTCTGATACGATTTTCCAACATAAAATACTGAACGTTATGGTTTCAAGCATGGTTTCAAAGTGGTGCGAACAGATTTTTCGTCCATCCAGAGTGGGGAAGCCCCCCAATTTGTTGGGTGGTTGCCCCTTTGCCTGAAGATAGATGGCCATGGATTTGTATACGTATCGTATCCAGCCTTTGAGTTCAGATAAGCTGCTGATAAAGCGAGTTCCGGGTCGAAGCCGCGTGATCACAGGAACACTCTCCAAGGGCCTTACAGGCAGCGCACTCTCTCTGATCTCTTCCTCTACCTCTCTCTCTCTCTCTCTATCTTATCTCGTCTTCGCTCTCTCTCTCTCTCTCTCTATCTTATCTCTTCTTCGCTCTCTCTATCTCTCTCTATCCTATCTCTTCTCTTATCTCTCTCTCTCTCTCTCTCCCTGTTTATCTTTCTTTGCCACCAATTCACCTGCAAACTGCTTCGCCGGTGGTCAGATTGTAGGCAGCCAGACCTGAGCGCGCACTTGCAAGCCAAGAAAGCGCTTTACCATAGCAAGTCTGCGGCAAGAACGGGCTTTCTTTCGGATTGTGAGGTAAAGCTTCAGGGTAGCTCGAAAAGGATGAAGAAAAAAAAGCTGCAATCGCAGAGCAGCACTGCAGGCATGCAGCCACCGCTTCTAAATATTTATATTTTACTTGTCGCTATGTGCAGTGGCTGTGTATCCCGTTGAACCCCCTAAAGGTGGCTTGGGGGATTTGGGGCAAGTGGAAGCCAGCTCAGAGCTCAAGACGCTGTCACTGGCAAAGTAGGCAACGGTCGCGCGCTGCACGGCTGCGTCGATCTCGTCCTCTCCGATCGCATTGAAGTCTCCCTGCAAGAAGCTGACCTCCGTGTCAGTCCGAGTTCAAGTGGTTGCAACCGCCTTTGGGGGAGGGGGGGGGGGTAAGAGGTGGTGACGGTTCGTGGGTAGAAATACCCCATTGACAACTGCAGGAAGCCAAGCAATGCTCAACATCTACTATGAGCTCCAGGTCAACAACCCTCCCTCTCTGAGATGGCAAAATTGAAGCGGTTTCTTGAACTTTGTTGACTTCACCATGAGGGCTGAAGGAGTCTCAAAAACAAGCAACACAATCTGCCCGTCACATCTGACCAGGCAAAACAGGCAGCAACAATGGGTTCCAGCACAAAGAGTTCTAGGATATACATTGCCCTATGCAAGCTGACAAGTTGGGCATGTTCAAACCGGGTCTCCTACAAACAGACCCCCACCCACCCGCCTACCTCCCCACCCCACCCCACCCCACCCCCCCACCCCACCCACCCGCACAACGCCCCGCGCCTTGGCCGCCTTCGGCTCCACCGCCCGCAGCCGCGCCGCCGCCCTCCGCGCCTCCGCGCAGCGCGCGGCCGAGAGCTCCACGCCCAGCACCTCCCGCACCTCGTGCTGGCGGAGTGACGGACGGACGTCACGGCGCCGCGGCGAAGCCACGATCGGCGCCAAAGGACGAGTCGACGTCCGGGAGGGTAAGGTTGACCCCATACCGTGGATGGACAAAATCCAATTCGCACCACCCAAGACACCATAGGAAACCGTTGTTTGTTGGTATTCCAAAGCCACGTGAGCCATGACAACATTCTTTGTTCTCCATTGGACCATGCAAACCAGTTGCCCAGTGACCCGGAAGGCATAAATAGAGAACCATATGGCCATGGGGCATAACCTATGGCTCGAGTTTGGGGTGGATGAGCATCCATTTGCCAGCTACTGTGATGTTCACCAGGGGTACAGCGTTTTGACCCACAGTCATGTGAATCAACCAACCGGTTTATGAATCTGGGGGGAACACCCCCCTCAATAGTCATGGGGGTGTTCCCCCTCCTTTCTTGGCGGCAAAGGAACAAGCAAAAGGCCCGGCTTCAATGCCAGCCGACCGAGTCCAAATCGACCAATGGCTTCCATTGCTTCTCAAACGGCACCCGGTGTCTCCAAGGAAAATGGGAGCCATGCCTTTTGTTTTTACTCTTAAAATACAAAATCGACTTTCAGCGGAGGTCCCTTTTTGGGTTTTTTCCATCCAAAAAATCGTTTCCCCCGAAACCGCCCGCCACACACCGAGCCGAGCCAAGCCCGAGCCGAGCGCCGAGGCGCCGGCGCCAGGCGCGCCGCCAGCAGCGCGAAGGCGCCGGTGGAGCAGCCCAGGTCCAGCAGCACGTCCTCCGGGCCCAGGCGCCTCCGTGTCGGCCGCGGGCTGTTGACGCGTGGGGGACGCGTGGGCCGGGGGGATGCGTGGGGTTTTTTGGGGGTCTCCACCAAAGGACTGGACGGGGCGATCGGAGTCACTTGCTGAAAACCCGGTATGAAAATGGTCGTACTCCCAGTGCTTCAAGAATTAAGAAGGCGGAGATCCGCAGCTATGTAGGTTGGGATTGTCCCTTGCTAACCTTCATCTACCCGGGTTTTGATTGTGGCTCAGCAGGGAATCAGAAGTGGACTGACCCTTACAAACTATCCAACTGGTGCTTTCCCTTTCAGTTGGAAGTGAGAAATGGAATGAACCTGGGGGTCCGCTTTACTCCACACCACCAGTTGGATAGCTGATAAGGGACATTCCATTTCTCTTTCCCTTCTGAGCACCAGCAAGAAAAGGAAAGGGAAAATCCGAGAATCCCTTTAAACAGCGGAGGTCTTTTTGCGTTGGCCCTTCCAGCATTTTCAGCGCCCCAATCTCTCCGGAAGAGAAACAGGAAAGGGCGAAACGGCTTGCTGCGGCTCAAGCGGGCGTCAACTTGGGGATTGGGAATGATCAATCCCAACACTTGGTTGCTGCAACGACCCCCCCTGCAAAAGGGTGTCAACCTTTTGGGGGTTGAGTACGGAAAACAACCCAATATGTCAACCAAAAAGTCGTTCAGTCCAGTTTGATCCGTTGCCCAATTGCCAATAGCAGTCAAGAACCGGGCTCCGCCCTTTTACAAAAACAACCCATGCCCAGGCACAAAGATGCCAGAAGTCGAGCTCCAATCTCCGGCCTGGGTGCTTCAACAAGCCCCGACGAGTGTGCCATGTGCACAGAAAAACGAGTGCACCTCAAAATCCAGGACACAGAACGGAGGAAATCCGTAGCTGTGAGCACTGTTTGGCAGCACCCCATATCAAGTGGCTACCGGAAAAAGCCGCAAAAGGTGCGGGGGGCATTTCCGAAAACAACCCGAGCAAGAGTACCAACTAAAAGCCACACCTCACATCCATTGAGCGCCGCGCTTGCGTTGTTCCTGTTCCCCAAACCGGCCCCCGGTGTGTTTGCGGCAAAATTGGGTGCCCGACATGTCCTCCCCCATCGGGCGATTGAGAAACCGAAGAGTACCGGAGAATGTTTTGCCAGCCCCGCCAAGTCATGCTTCGGCCCAATCTGGCTGGAGAAACAGAGAGAATTATTCGCTCGCCCGGCCGATTTTCGTGCAAGGCTCTCCAGCTGCCACCCATTTGCAACGGCTTTGGCTGCGTTGAAGTGGACCTGAGCCCAAGCACATCGCACGGAAGACCCGCGCCGTGCCTCTCAAACTGGGTATGACCTTTTTGATTTGGTACCCTTTTGGGGCGCGTTTAACAGGATACCAAAATGGAGCCACCCATGTCTTGCTTTTGATGGGATATTATTGGTGGAGCTGTTTAAAAAGGGAAGCACCATCTTTGGAGGTGGAAATTTCGCTCTCGGAGACAGAACCGAAACGAGGCCGGCAGGCTCTTTCCTCGTCAAACTCGGACTCCACGATGTCATAAAACTCCATGCGGTCGATTCCAGCCAGCTTCAAGTCGCTGATCCTGGCGTCTCGAGCGGATTCCCAGCCAATGTGCGGTCAGTGTGCTCAACTGACATGAGATCTTGGTGAGTAAGCCTCATGTCCCATGCTAGTTTGGTGAGAGTACCCCATGTCATCCCGTTGCTACTGTAGTTGACAGTAAATATTGACCATTGCTCGTTTGCGTGGCACGTCCATGTGAATGAACGTCCATGTGAATGCCCG